>JAJOZX010001902.1:0-600000 GCA_023014485.1 Bathynomus jamesi | reverse complement strand
CAAAATTCAATTTGAAAAATTACCATATAATCGTGAAACGGTCTAATGTATATATGTATATATATGATGCTGATAATGATAAAGATAAGCTTTATTGGCAGGATATAAATCCCATAAAATAATACAATATTGTTGAAGGTAAGAAACGATAAGATAAATCAAACAATATTAAATAATAAAAAAATTATAACCAAAACAGAAATAAAAATAAGACGCGTCCCGAAATGAAATCATTACTCGTTTCAGTACGTGACTTATTTTTATAAAAACTATCCAAAGCTAAGACTACAAAAAAGGAAAAATGGAAATAAAAATAAGAAGTAAACATAGCGACAATGCCAGCAGATATATGGTAATGGCAATTATGATAATGATAATGACAGTGATAATGTTTATTGGCAGGAGACAGATCCCATACAATAAAAAGGTACAGTATCCATCAAGATAATCAATTATACAAATAATTAAACAATAAATTTAAAAAAAACAAGAACAAAAAAGGACTACGGTAATAAAGTAATTTAACAATAATATGTGTAAAAAACGTGAAGTAATAAAATTAGTAATAACAGTTTCATAAAAATAAAAAGTACATGTAATGGAATGGCTAATGCAGGAGATAAGTGCAGCTATATACAAACACTTCTATAACAAGAGGTTCATAGTCTAGAAGTCATAAAGCAGGACTGATGAATAACTTGGACATTTGGATTGTCTGAGCTTTTAAATCTCCGCATTTGACTGTAGTGAGCACTAGGGCATGGTTAATTAATCATTTTTAGGAAAAGGTGATGAATGATGAAATTTTATAATTAATCAGTGATTAACTGATTAAAAATTATTAAAAATTAAATACAGTACTTCTGAAACCAGTAAGAAAGAGCTTTATTGTTGCCAAATTCAGTAGTATGCCCGCAAAAATGTAGAGAGCAAATCAATTGCATGCAAGATGATCGATGATGCAAGGGGTAGGAGAGGAGGAAGGGGAGTGGGGGAGGGGGTATGCAACACGGGGTGGGGTTTATTAGCCCAAGTTCATGAAGGGGAGAGGGGGGGGGTTGAACGGAGCCCGGGGTAAAGACCTCCCCCCAACCTAACCCTAACCTAAGAAGGTAACCTAAGAAAGAGAAGAAGAAAATGTCCTCGCTGGCATCTCTCGTCGCATACTGAAGTTCTTGAAAGCCTCAGCTGACTTAAAAAGTGTGATCAGCCAGTTCTCTAAGAAGGCTTAATTGACCTAGAAGTAGAAGGAGTGTGTATATATACATATACACATATATATATATATATACTAAAAAGAGAGTGCAAAAATAATCGCCAGATTTCGCTATTTATTTAATTAATTAAAGGAGAGAGAAGATGTTCTCACTGTCACGGCTCATCGTATAATGAAGATCAGCCATCGTCCTTTAGCATCAGTTGGATAATCGGTTTAGAAGGAGTGTATATATATAATATATAATATATATATATATTATATATATATATATATATGAAAGGAGAGGAGAGCGTGCAAGCATAATTTGCGTTATTAATTAATTAATGAAGAAGTGATGTTCTCACTGCCACGGCGCAACGCATAATGAAGTTCTTGACAGCCCCAGTTGGCTTTGAAGGTTTGAAGGTGTAATCAGTCAGTTGGCTTAATCGGCGTAGTGTATACATATATATATATCAGTGGCGTGCGGTGATTTTTCGTCAAGGGGAAGCAATTCAAGCAAAAACAACAAAGATTATATAAAATAAAAATAAAACTTTAAAATACTCGTATATAATAAAAACAAAACACATATAATCATCTACTTACTTTACTTATAGGTTAATTCTATTCTTCTTTCTTTTTTATTAAATATATCTATTATTTCTTCGTAAAAGGCATCGGTTTTCATATCCTTAAGAAGCTTTTTCTCAATTGAGATTAAAGCTAAACTTGCAAGCCTTTCTTCCCCTTGCGCATTTCTAGCGTAGTTATGTATTCGCTTTAAATGAGAGAATGACAGCAGACAGCACTATAAGTTGCCAGATATTTCAAAAAAATTAACTATAAGATCTGGACAGCGAAATCTAAATTGCTTCCTTTTTGACATAGGGAAGGATAAAATAACGATAAATATATATTCTTTTTCGCTTAACATGGCCATGGAATGTTTTAGTAGAAAAACTATATATGAAACTTGTAGTATTCAATAAATACTACATTATTAAACATTAAATGAGTTTTTAGAATGGAAAGAAACAATTTGTAACAGTAAAAAAAAAGCGAAAGTCATTGGGAAAAAGGATGCATTTCGTCAATTGTTGTCCAACTCGAGATTTTTTGCGTCGGCTTTCTTAAAGGTTCTTGCACGAACGGCAACCAATGTATATACTATGTATCCACCTGATTACCAATCAAATGCTATAAATAGTATAATAAAATGATTTTGTACAAATTATTAACACATATTGAACTGTTTAAACTTAAAGTATAATACAGCATTTTCTTCTTTCTTTGAATAGGGAAGCATTGCTTCCCTTGCTTCCATGGACCGCACGCCACTGATATATAATATATATATATATATATATATATATATATATATATATATATATATTAATGTGCAAGAATGTAGAGCCAGCCAGTTAACCTAATTAGAAGATAATACATATATATTTATCCAAGCAAACATGCATCAAAACAAATATCGTTTATATATATATATATATATATATATATATATATATATATGTGTGTGTGTGTGTGTGTGTGTGTGTGTGTGTGTGTATACCCATCAACGCATTTGTTTCTCTCGTTTATATACACTTAACTAAGTTATCATGACACAAACTCATAAGTACAAATATGGGAACTTAAATAACAACAAATCAGGACAATTTACCAAAAGCAAAGTCTAAATTTTAGATTCATCAAAATAGCCTCCTCCAGCAGCAATTACAGCAGAACAAATTTGAGGCATGCGCTCAACAAGAGAAAGAAGATAGTCTGGTGAAAGCTGCTGCCAGCACTCTTGTAAGAGTTCCCAGAGCTTCTCAGCACTGGATGGCTGCTTGGCTTTCACTCGTCGATTCAGTTCATCCCACACTAGCTCGATGGGGTTCAGATCCAGGGACAGTGCTGGCCATTCCATAACTGTGAGCTGATGTTGACGTTCTTTCTGCTTCAGGTAATTTTGACACAGCTTGGAAGTGCGTTTAGGATCGTTGTCTTGCTGCATTATGAACTGTTGGCCAACTAGTCGCAGCCCAGATGGGAAGGCATGGCGCTGTAGAATGCTGTGATAGCCACGTTGGTTCAGTATTCCGGTAACTTTTGGAGATCTCCAACTTGCTCCCCTGCAAAACATCCCCAGACCATTACAACACACTGCTGTGTCATTCTTTCACCCGCTCTGGGCCGCACAAATACTCTGCGTTTGGATCCAAAAACTTCGAACTTTGATCCGTCAGTCCAAAGGACAAATTTCCACTGCTCAACAGTCCATTTTTGGTGTTTTTTAGCCCAGGCTAGCCCTTCCTCTTTGTGCTGGAGTCTCAGCATTGGTTTCTTTGCTGCAGTTCGTCATTTTAATCCTGCCTCCCTTTGTCTTCTCTGACCAGTTGTTGTTGAAACTGTTGTACTTCTGGAGTTGTTCAGCTGGGCTTTGATTTCAGGTGCTGTGAGGCGTCTGTTGCGCAGACTGGTGACTCGGATATACCATACCATAGTTTTTCTTTTTCATGATGCTAGCCCGACGTGGGCAACGGGTCACTCGCAAAGAGGTCCCATAAATATAGCTTCCCTCACCAGCTATCTGCAAAGCAGACAGCTAAAAATATAATAGTTACCCCTTTTTCTTTGATGTATTCAATATTCAATCTGACGTGAAGGCAGCGAGTCATTTGCTTATATTGAGGTTCTAAATGTAGTAGGGCTAGGCTGCTTTAAACCCTAGATCCATGTCCTAAAGTTGGATCCTGTCTGCTTTTTCATCATGAAAAAGAAAAACTATGGTATTTGTCATTTACCATTACTTATTCGGACTATAGTGGATTTAATTATCCCAGAAGAGTTTCCTTGTTCCATGCACTGTCTGTGCGTATCATATATATATTTATATATTATTTATTATATATATATATATATATATATATATATATATATATATATATATATAATAATAATAAGCACACCGGACAAAAAATTAGTCACCCTAATAGCACCGATAGTAGGAAGTTCAAGGTCACACAGATGGCGCTGATGTAGCATTGGTAAGTGACAAGTAGCGGTGACGTAGCACACAGGATCAGATCTGTTTCGTGAGGTGGTGAAGAACAAAGTGTGTGTTGGATATAGTCTGCAAAATGGGTCGTGAGGCAGACGTTACTCAGTGGCAAAAAGGAGCCATCGTGTTTGGCAGAGCCCACGGACACAAAATGTCTGAAGTAGCCCAATTTGTTGGTGTGTCAACACGTACTGTCCAGCGAGTTTACAAAGAGTGGTGTAGTTCGCAATCACTGAAAATCGACGGCGTAACTGTGGCCGGAAAAACAATTCTCGACAATAGGGACCGCCGCCATGTTTCTCGTCTAGTAACTGCAAATCGTTTTCAAACCAGAGAACAATTGCTCCAAGAAACCAATGAGGTTCTCCAGCGACCAATTTCCGAACGGACATTGCGACGAGAACTGCATGCGATGGACATCTGGAGCAGGGTACCACGGAAGAGGCCGCTGTTAACAGCAAGTCACAAATTGGCACGTTATAAATGGGCTCAGAGGCACAAAAACTGGACTGCGGCAGATTGGAAACGTGTAATTTGGTCCGATGAGTCCCGTTTTTGTTTGTTCTCCAATGATGGGAGGCGACGAGTACATCGCAGGTCCAATGAAGCCTTTAATCCTGAATGCGTCGAAGGTGTTGTTCAGGCTGGAAACAGAAAGTGAAGCGCAGGAATAGACACCCACGGACTCTGGCGGAACTTCGGGACAGGCTGATGAACGAGTGGCAACAAATCGATGTTCAGTACATGCACAACCTCGTAGAGTCTCTGCCTCGCCGGATTCGTGCGGTTATCAAGGCCAGAGGCACCGTCACACGTTATTAGGTACATTCTGAGAGGGGTGACTAATTTTTTGTCCGGTGTGCTTATTACAGTATATTACATGATTATTTTAGTTGTAACTTTTTTATGCTTGTTTAATAATTTGTTCTCATTTACAGGAGCTAAAAAAATCTTAAAATTGACTTACAGTAATTAACAGGATCAAAATGAGAGAGTTACGTTCTGCTTCCACACGCCGGTGTGGAGATGTGGAATAAATTGAGCTATATCAGTTTAAGGCAGGTGTACTGCCACTCCAGCAAGATGTTATTCAAGTGATGATGTTCATGCTGAGGCCAGCCAGAGCTGGTAAGAATCAACTTTCTGTTAGTGATGCTGCATGGAAAGTTGCCTACAACTTGCAGAACCTTTGGAGCTGGTGCAACCTATACACAAAGTCGATCAGTAACATTGTCAACCAGATAACAAAATTGTATGAAGAGTTCAAAAAACACTGTCAGGTTCGCTCACAGAGAATGATTGAAGCAAAACGAGCAGAAATTTCAGAATTCAACAATCGTGTTGCAGCCACTTTGTTTGATATCTCCTGTACAGATATGAAATCACGAAGACGCCAAGAGAAGATCTATGGTGTTAAAGTTACTGAGATAGAGTGGAAGTTCCTGGAGGATCAACGAGGACCAAGAAAAATGTTTTGTGATAATTCAGTGGACATGGCATGGCAAAGAACAGCTGAGAGGCAAATGAGGATGCAAGCTGCAATGGAGAAGATGCTCCTAAAGGAACAAAAAGACAAAGAAAAATCAGTTTGTATCACAGCTTTACGAAGAATTTGATGGCTCGATAACAGATGAGGACACATGCACTGAAGATGAATATATCCCTGAAGAAAATATACCATCAATATCAAAAAAACGAAAATTTGTGTATGCAAACTTGAATGAGGATAGAGACAAGTTGCCTCATCAATGGATCGATGGATCAGGAGAAACTACAGAAAACACCAATCAACAACTTGCATCCAGAACGGTCAGTGGGCAGCATCAACTATGAGCTCAGTCAACTTGGTGCAAAACAGCTACCTATGGCCAGCCGTGCACATGTAAAAGGAAGAAGCACTGACTTGATTGGGTAATTATGTATATGGACACGTTCAGTCATTTTACACACCAAAATACATTTTTCTAGTAGTATTTGATGTGATTTGTTCAAATCTGACATCCATTTCCCTCGGAAATGAGATCCAACAAAGTTATAGTACTTTGAAGTTTGGCTCATTTTCAAAGGAAATGGAGGTCAAAATCTAAGCAAAACATCAAATATTACTAGAAAAATGTATTTTGGTATTAATTAACCTAACCTTACCTAACCTAACGTAACCCTACCTAACCTTACCTAACTTTACCTAACCTAACCTAACCCTACCTAACCTTACCTAACCTAACCTGACCTAGAATATTACCTTATTATGGATTAGGTGGTGGATACAGACGAGAAATAGCGACGAGAAAATGGTGCAAAACTGTTCCGTGGTCTGGATGGGAAGCAAGAAAAAGGAAGCGAGAGAGGTACTTCTCGTAGGAGTCAAGGTTTCCAGGCCGAAGAATCCAATCCTTTACCGTTTTCCAAAGGCGTTCAATGTTGTGCGTATGGATTTGGCGATTTCTATTGCTCGGGAGTCATTAGAATACACTTCGTATATTAAATCTGCAAAATAATGTTCGCACCCTTCACATGTCATCGCGACCAACATCTATGAAAAACTAACATAAGTGGAAGTAGTAACCTAAAAAGCCTAGCTCATATATCATGTTTTCATTACGTCACCAGGCAAATATTGGAAGGGCGGGAAAAAAATGCCGCAAAAATGTCATAATATTCAAATCTATATAATTTGGTAAGGACGCATCTGCGAACATAGTGACTTATATCAAAATGATGAGAAAATTATGCTTTAATATTTTATAATTATATTTGCTTTTGATATTCTGAACGTGACGATACTCATATTATCCCTTGATTGAAGGCAATTCTATGGCCAAAGTATATGTAAAACTAGTACAGCAAGATGGTCCCCTTCCTAACGTGTTGGTAGAATGGAGCAGAAAGCAACAAGAACTTAAGAGGCAAGGATTAAGTGACAAAGAGGTAGCAAACATAGCAGCTGACAAGAGAAAGAACAAAGATCTAGACACCCTGAAGAAACTCGGTGGACCTTTCACCAAAGCTAGTGAAGTAGATGATTTTGTGAATGACACAAGGTTGTCACTCAAAGAGAAAAATGACAGAATATACATTAAAGTGAGATATTCAAGAGATTCATCGACATCTCTTCCCAGGTCGTCAGATATCTTCAAACTGAAAAAGTACTACAAGAATCTTCAAATAGAGACTTATGCAATTAACTTGAAAATCTATCTAGACAGAGTTGCATCAACTATGACAATGACTATGAAAGATTTTGATAATGCTATAAATATACTTATGTGCTAAATAATGTGTGGTAATTAGAGGCATTTATATTATGCTATGTCTGAATTTATGATTTTTTGTTTTGTCTAGGTGATGTAAAAATATATATATATATATTATTTTCCATTATTTTCTAGCAAATATAGTCTGTAATGAATTAATCAATTACAGGTCTATTTCTAACTTCTTCAATGATATTTCATGTTTTTTAACAAGATTTGTTTAAATAAACTGGAATTTACTCTTACAATAAACATTATAATATTCAATAAACTTTCAAACCACATGTACAGGAGGGTTATCGAGTAAAATACATGATTTTTTTTTAAATTTCTAAGCTGTTCGTAAGTGATAGCATATTTTAAGAACCAGAAAAAATAAATAATCCCCAAAAAATAAAAATTGATCCCCCCCCCCTAATCTCATCAGCCAACTCCCCAAAGAATTCTCCAATTGGAGGCATATATTCACCTTTCCTCTCCGTGAATATCACACTATCTGTATCAGAGTACATTACCCTCTGTCCGAGAGAATGCAACAGATGCCACAGCTTGATACGTGCGTAGGCTGTGAAACTGGCTACAGGTATGTTTGTAACACGTGATGTATCTGTAGCCAATTCGGTCCGGATGTATCTTATTATGTACGTATTACCCACATTCACGATTTCCGTAACTTCTTTATCGTTGGCGTTTGTATGATCCCAGCCTTCACTATAACTTTCAGCTAAATGTACATTCCCTTTGTCTGTATTCTGGTCAAACTTGCCGCAAAGACTGTGTAGGCACAACTTTGCACTAAAGCGCTTGCCAGGGTTCCTCACAATTTGGGCACGGTCAAGTTGTATCCCTTCATGATCATGGTAGTGTTGAATATACGCCGTTTTCTCATTTTCGGTCTCAACTCCTCATGGGTATCCTGAGGCTTCAAAAAAAGTATTTATATACAGTTTTGTGAAAATTAATTGAAACACAAGGTGACAAAGACATTATTTGATATTTGAACCATTTATTGGACATAAAAGCAACATATTTAAGACTTAGTACTTGCTATGGCCTCCTTTAGCTTTAAGAACACATTTTACAAGTTGGAGCATGGAATCGACGAGGGTTGCGCAAATATTTATAACTTCTTCGTCATGATACCATATTTTAGTTAGTGCGCTGATGAGCTTTTGTTTTGTTGTGCAGTCATGTTTTCGCAGGCGTTGCTTAACTATAGCCCACAGGTTTTCTATTGGATTTAAATCTGGTGAGTTCCCTGGCCATTTGAATACTTGAATATTCTCATCTTGCAATGCTTTCATTGATTTCTTTGATGCATGACAAGGTGCAAGGTAATGCTGGAATACCCCTTCACCATCTGGAGAAGCTTTGATAAAGTCGGGAGCCACTTTTGTATGAATTATGTTCACGTATTTTTCGGAATTCATCATTCCTGTAATTGGCAAAAGTCTTATAGGTCAGAAAAAACAAAAAGAACCCCAAAGCATAACCTTTTCGGGGTGTTTGACGTATTCAATGTGGCCCTGGCGAATCGGTTCATTGAGTGATCTTCTTACATACTGAGATCTCTGTCCCTGGACTTCAAAATACGATTAATCGGTGAACATGACAGTTCTCCATTGCTCCTTTGTCCAGTGCCGGTATTGTTTAGCCCGAGAAACACGTTTCTTTTTCATTGCATTCGTAAGAAGTTGTTTACGGAGAGGTTTTCTTGCTGGACGTTCAGCATCCAAAACACGACGTCTCACAGTACTGGAACAAACGTTAATTCCAGCAGCTGACAATTCCTTTTGCAGTACATCACTAGTAAGTTTAGGGTTTTTTAGACTTTTTTGTAACAAAATTTTGTCATCCCTCTTTGTTGTCTTACGTTTTTGGCCACATTTGTTCCTCCGTCGAGGAGAAAAAGATCCAGTTTCTCGGTAGGCTTTCACAATTCGGCTAACACTTGCCACGCTAACCTCGCATAGTTTTGCAATTTTCCTAAGAGTTATTGGAGTGTATTCCGATAAAGTTACAATCCGAGAATGTTTTCTGGGCGTAATATCCATTGTCACGTTAAAAGTTAAAGAATTCACAATCCAACACAAATTGAAACACGTCCACGCTCGTTGCTGTCTTAGGCGACACTGATTACAATGAGTCAATTTGTGATTTAATATTTGCGCAAAGAACACGTGCAAACAATTGTTGCACCACTCCTTCATAAAAAAGTCACTTAAAAAAGAAAAAATATTGAAATGTCTCAATTTAAAGAAATAGGGACGATGCTTCAATTAATTTTCACAAGACTGTGTGGTGTGAAAAGGTTGGGGAGCTTCTAAAACCTCCACACCCCATATCTTTAGTATTCTGTACCCCTGGCATATGGACAATTCAGAACTTGTGTATACGCCTCTGATCTTCCTCTGGTTGATCGTGTGATTAGTCCCCATAGGTCTCCTCTGCACACTTCACACACAGAGTGAACATGAGTTTGTGGTCTATAATAACAGGCAAGATCGACATCCATAAATCGCTAGGGGGGAGCACATCTACGAAAGAAAACCGAAAGTAGCTCTCACTCAAGTTAGCTAAGAACACCTGGATGGTAGGCATGGCGGGGCCCACAAGTTTTTCAGGCGCACTTTTGAGGTACGGATTGTTCTTCACCACGTAAGGGTATAATGAGCAGAAATCGTATTAGTGAAGCTTCACCCCGTCCCTAGGTGGAAAGTAAAGTTTCAAGGGGTTTGTACGTCCTCAAACAAGCTGTCACCGCATTTGAGGGGCTCCACTACCATTGTACGTTTGATGGCCCTTATTTCTTGCCGACACTGCTCGTAGGTTTCCATCCAGGCATCATATTCATGCTCCCACAAAACCTTGTGAGTGAACTGGGAACTTATAAGCTACTCCCGGGTGCGGGTCCATGCAAGGCTGTCGGCGGGGGATCTTCCATGGAGGTCCCCTGTGACGGCGCACTCATGACGTGGACATCCGTGCCAGCAGCAGCCGTTAAAGGAGTACACCAATTTCTCGTCAGTGGTTGGGTCTTTACTTAATCCGTCCACCGTAAAAACACGGCCGTTGATCTTGATGGCAACTTCCCCCGTGTTGCGAGCGTGTTTTATATACACACCTGTCTGCTGTTGTATATGTATGAGCCAGTAAATAGCCTTATACCCACAACTGCGCCGGGCGTTTCGAGGAATGACGGCTTACGTGTCTTCAGGCATGACGTTATCCTTGAACACAATAAAACATAATGAGGCGATCGTGGTTGCGGCTTGTAGTGGATCACAGTTGAAACGGGTTATGTACATACTTCTAAAGGCTTGAAAACATACTCTAAGTACACGTACGTCATTCACACAATAACGTTCAATTCATACGCTACATTGTAAGAGTTATCTTCATTGAAGCTGCTGTAGTTGTGGTCAAAATCTTCACGCTCACTTGTACTCATACATTCATAGTTAAAGTAATGTTTGAGGGGTGGTGGACCGACATAATTTAAAGCGTTTTGAGTGATGAATGTATAAGGGAAGTACCCTTTTGAGACTTCGGCGACTACGCCCATCACCTTGGGTAGCCTGGCTAATTTACAAGGTGTGAACGGCAGGGTGTCTTTAAATTGTACATTCCCCTTTATCTGCATCTTTATAAATTTATCCCCTCTTTTCAGGGCATCACCCGTGAATATCTCTGGTGAGTCGTGCTCAAGCAGTTCCTAATGAAGGGGCTGAGTGTCAAATTTTACGGCGTTATGGGCAAGAATATACAAAGTTAATTTTTTGAACTGATCCGCCAACTAGACAATATAGTTCACAGAGTTTCACGGGGGAATCTCCTGCAGACACCTTAAAAATGTTTGTCCGCTTGCCACATTTGAGGCATTCATCGCACTCAATGTGCGACTTACGAGTCTGACTTACGAGTAAATGAGGAATAACCTCTTTTGTTTCGCAGTTTGAGTAAATTTCTTCGTCATTATACACGGTTACACAGGGTTTATTGTTAGCCTTGTCATCTTTCATATAACATAAATGCTTTACACCGTCCGTCTTATATTTTTCATGACGTGTAGAACAGTCAATTTCATCGCATTTGTGCTCAAACTTTCCCCAACTGTCCATTGTGTGAAACATTCCACACTCGCAAATCCTCACTTTCCTGCACGCGCCATTCGATTTATGGTGAGCAAAACAGATGTTAATGAAAAACATGCGCTTACATACATTACAGTCACACTTCTCAGTTTCAACTACCAGACTTTCACACCTGGACTCTTACATTGGTCGCAAACCATGTGGCACTCCTTACAATGCTTCAACAGATCATTCGTAAACTCGAGACATCCCTTACACAAATCGTGATGTCTTCCATATTTTCCACTTTTATCATAACTAGCGTAAAGAGCCCTTATGTTACGGATGGGTTGATACGTTTCCACAGACAAGCCTAAAATAAGTAGAGGCTTTGTGCGTTCTCTCACACCGCTTTTAAAAACATACACAGTCCTACGATTATCATCCAACCTAAACACAACTATACGTACGTACGCCCATTACCTGCTCAGACCTCGCAGCTCTTCAGGTCCCATATTACAGGCAAATTCGAGTCTACAGTCTGCAGCCAGTTTACGTGCACGCTCCACTACTGTGGGCATCCAAATTTTCTGGTCAACTGTATTTATCACAGTAAACATGTGAGCCAAGACTAATGCTATAAAACTGCACCCACGCTCGAAAGCAGTGTGTCTTTTGTATATCTGATAACTGTTAAAGTTAAGGGTATAAGGCGTTACGTCGTGGCCTACAGGTCAGTAGACATGGTCTATATCAATCGTAAAATTCTTCAAATTAAGCTCAGTGCCGCTTTGAGTGGCCTGCATTATACGCCCCAAAATATACTCTACATCTACGGCGGCCAGACGCCTGTAGGGTATTACTGCCCAAAAAATCGTCTCTATCGGTATCAGCTGACCCGAACCCGAGCGCCAGACGCATCCTGACTTCACGCCCCTCACTGGTCTGAAGGGCAAACTCCACAATACGTTCAACCATGCGCCGCAGTCCGTGTTCAAAGCCGTTACTATACATGACTCAGGGGTTGACCATGACAACGTACAGGTTTCTATTCAGTGAAGTTGCGTAACAGCTCGAATGATATACCATTGCCTACAGGTTGCTGTGTTGTTACTGAGGTGGAGGGCACGGACGAATGGGGATAAGTGGTTTATTTGTAGATGGTGCTACTGAAGGAGTCGTGCCGTAAGACGTGGAGGGCTGCAGCTCTATTACTGCGGTTGCTTTGACGGGGAAGATGTTTCATGCACCCGCTATCTTCTCGAATTGGCAAGTGGGAGCGCTGCGTTTGTCACTGCTGATGGCTCGCTGGCGGGGTCTGTAACCTCAACCACACTATCGTCAGCATCAATATCTATGGTAGAGGCATGCTGCTGGTGCTGTACCTCATCAAGAATATTAGGAGTAACACTTAAAATTTTGTTATATTTTGTAAAGGCTCCATTTAGGGGTGTGTCGTGTTAGAGATGGATTCTGTAGAAAAATTCAGGTTCAGAAGTCCTTCTACATGCATTATATCCGGTCCTACAGGCTGTGCTTAAATCATTAAAGATAAGGACGAACTGTTCTCAAATTTTGTGCACAAAGTCATATGGTGCTACTCGACATACCAGGCCGTATTCAACGAGTGCCAAGTTGGTATTTTGTTCCACAGAGGTGTTATGATGTTAGTTCTATAAAGGGTGATGAACACACGGTTATTATAATTGACGATCTCATGTTAGAAATGGACCAAACGTTTGCCGAGACATTTACAGTATTCTCCCATCATCTTAACATAAGCGTGTTCTTCATCAATCAAAACCTGTTTTTCAAGAAACGATACATGTGTGATGTAACGGTAAATACGCAGTATCTAATCTTATTCGCACAACGTAGAGATGTGGCACAAATTGGGTATTAGCCAGTGAAATGTTCACGAATCAGCGAAAGGAGTTTTTGGAAGTTTATAAAGAAGTTACAAGTCAACGTTACGGCTATTTGGTTTGTGACCTTCACCCGCGAAATACGTTTAGGGTGCTTCTAAGAATGAATATATTTCCAAACGAGGCTGAAACGGTGTACATCACAGAATGACAAAGAGGTTAAAAAAATATCGTGAATTAATAAAGATCTACCAACGATTGCCACGCACTCTCCAACGTCTGTTTGTTAAAAATATTGATCCACACTTTTTAAAATGTATCTGAAATTTGCCTTAACGTTATGAAATGCAATGTACCAATGAAAGACACTCAGAAATTGTGCTCACGTCGTTATAAGAGCATAATACGTGCACTCGCTCGTAGAATGGAAAGTGTGGGAAAGAAAAAGCGAATTATTGTGCAGAGTTGGTTCGTTCCTCCCCACCTTGTTTTCAGTCTTGGCACCTTTATTGTCTAGTATAATATAATCAAAAAAGTAGTCGTGCTTCCACACGAGGTGTATGCTTCGTTACAACACACAAAGAACCAGGAATCAGCACTAGATCAGGGTAAAAATAGGCCTAAAAGAATGGAGAATGAATTGGCGCATCTATTAAACAGCGAGAACCCCCTGAGGAGAAAGGAATTTTATATCAAGAAGCTTTACATAAATTTCTTCAAGAGCTGGAAGATTATAAGAAACTGACCGAGGTCCCCTTAGTTATCAGACATGGGACTGATGATGTTGACGGCGTAGGACCTTGGGCCGAGGCTAGAGACGAGCAGTCAAAGAACAACGGTTCGCAACACATCAAGCATGTACTAAAAAGTAGTCTGCCTCATACATTGAGGAATAAGGGGTTAAGTCTTTACAATCTATTGAGTGAGGACCCCATTATACAATTGTCCGATACAGGTGAGGTTGTTGTTGGAGGGTCAAAGGCACAGGGCTCGAACATCATTGATATCGTGCATGATTTGGTGAGAAAGTGGGATAGACCTTTACCAACAGGACGGGGACCTATTAAAGCTAGACTACAGAAAATGAACATTCCAAAAACGCTGATAGGTAACTAGAACAGGTTAAAAGACTTAGGGGAAGCAGCGCAAGTACCACAACTGAACACACCTCCGCCTCCATCGGTAGCATCTCTGAAGAAGAAGCGGTCATCCGCCAACGGACGACCCTACCCGTGCGCCTCTAAAATATGTAAATGGCTAACATATCAAGAAAAAGTTATTATGGCATTTCTAATCTAGCATCCTTCGGCGGTGTTAATAAATTGTACAATGGTGTATATAATGAGGGAGTAGAGAAAAAAGATGTTGAGAGGTTTATGCGTGAACAGGATGCTTATACACTACATAAACCAGTGAGAAGAAGGTTTAAAACTGCTAAGACTTTAGCAGCCTCGATTGATTCTATTTGGCAAGCGGATTTAACAGACATGCAGAGATAATCATTGTATAATAAAGGGTATAGGTATATTTTGTTCATAATAGACATGTTCTCTAGATACTTGTGGCTAGTCCCATGAAGAATAAATCGCCTGAATCAGTGGAAAAAGCGATCAAAGCGCTGATATTGAAAGAAAACAGGATTCCTGGCTATTTTTGTACAGATTTGGGAAAAGAGTTTATAGGCCGAGCTTTCCAGAACATGCTGATGGAGTTTAACATCAGTTATTACACGTCCAATTCTATACATAAGGCATCTTTACCCGAAATAGTTCAGCGTACCATAAAGGAACGTATGCACCGTTATTTCACACATAAAAACACATACAAATATATAGACATTCTGGATCCTCTAGCCTCAGCCTACAATCGGTCACGGCATCGCATGATTGGAACATCTAATGAGTTTCAAATAGAGACCCCCATATAGAGCCTAGAAAGGATAACTGTAGAGCACCACCACGCTCTGGTTGTTTCAAAATCAATGACCATGTAAGATTGTCACGAGCGGGGAATAAATTCGCGAAAGGTTTTGATCAAGGATGGACTCAGGAGATTTTTAAAGCTAGATCTATGAGGCCTAAAAACGATGTGATGCTGTATTACGTTGATGATTTGAATGGCGAAGAAGTTGAGGGCGGCCTTTATGGCGAGGAGATGCAGGAAGTGGTATTTAATTTAGGTAAAAAAGTGTTTAAAATTGAGAAAATTTTAGGTTGTAAAGGTACAGGGAGGAGAAAGATGTATCTGGTGAAGTGGCTTCACCTCCTATATAAAAGCTCAGGCAATAATGAAACTTAAGTAGTATACAAGATGACACCTAAACACTTCTTCGTCACACTGCCCTCTTCTGCCTCTTTGGACGTGCATCCTGACAACACCCTGTCCACCTTTATAACAGAATTGCATGGACCTATCGAATTGGGGAGTGGATCATACGAGGTCGGTATGTGCGAATTTCAGTTAACCACCAAGTTTTTAAGTATTGAGAAGAAATCGGCCATTTTTCTGGTTCTTAGAAGAAACGATGAGTGTGAAAAATTAGGCATAACTTTAGATGGTACTATACGTTCAGTTTGGTTCGGCGAGACACAGTACTATAGTATAAAAATAGCACTAGGACCTGGTAATTATGACACAACCTCAGATATTGTGGTGGCTTTAAATAAGTATTGAAAGGTCATACCTCACCTCCGATTTACTTTTTGAAGTCGTAAACATAGACAAACCGGCCCATACTTTGATGCTAAAATCAATGAACTGTTCCAAATTATATCTGTGGACAGATACGGCAGGGCCTTCCAAAGAGACACTTTTCACGAGTCACAGCATGACTTCTTCAGCTTATTGTACCAACTAAATTTACCGAAATTAGCCTCTGGACCCCCTCCCCCGAGCATGTACTATGTTTACAGTGATATCGTGGACCACCAATTTCTTGGGATACCCAGGCGCGTTTGTTACGCATTGTGCACATCCCCGATCATAGAGGTAAGAGTTTAAACATCACATATGATGAACCTTATTATGTCAAAGTGGCAACTAACCTACTAAACAGCATCTCAATATATATATATATATATATATATATATAACGATTGAGGGTAAAAAGTTTCCATTCGGCTACGGGAGCTTACCCGTGAAGCTACACTTCCGGAGTGTTGCGACAGAATGACACAGAGGTCATTTGCTGTCTACCGAGGGGTGAGGTACCAACGTGGAAGGGGGAGCGGATCAATTTTTTCGGCTATACTAGGCACAGCTGTGTGCTTACTGAGAAGTGGTGCCAAATATCTTCGAAAGAAGGCCATGCAATCGAGACTTAACACATTTGAAGATATAATGTCAGGCAGCAAACCTAAAGAAGCTTTCAGAAAACACTTATGACGTACACGAGATGAAATCGGCAAAGATGCAAACAGAAAAATGCGCGGCGGAAGTTTTAGAAGAAAGAAAAAACGAAAGATAGCTATAAGAGGAAGAAAGCGCACTGTACGACGAGGAAAAAAAAAGAAAGCTAAGCAGACAAATCTTAGTGTAAAGTAGAGAAGGACTTTAAAAAAAAAGAAGTGTTCTAAGCTTATGAAACCGGTCGTGGACTTATTTTTTAAAAGCTGCTTGTACAACTGAAGTGGAAGGGTGCGTTAACGGGTGCCATGACTCATTTTATTCACCCTCACAGTTCGGAATGCTGCAAATCTGAGTTAAATCTCTTTGACTGCCTCCGACGCAAACAAGTATTGTGGAGACCGAATTCTTCACAATTCACCCTCTCAACGCTATTGGATCAACGACGGCTCCTATAGAGTTCGTGATTTCTCGTCAGGTAGTCATTTTTTCGAACATCCAACGTATTTCCTTACACTAAACTAAGAATTGCGCATTCGGATGGTACAGAATGCGAAGAGGGTTACGGAGTATACCCTGTAAACAACTTCCTACACACACCGATAAGTCAGTGTGATGTGTACCTAAATCAAACTAACGTTTCGCCTGGAGCTAACCATCACCATTATAGAGCCTATTTAGAAACTGTTTTAAACTTTACGAGATGCAAAAGAGTCATTTGGCGGCGTAGGGATATTATACTCCCCAACTGATGGACAGTATGAAAAATAAATTTAAAATTTCTAAAAATAAAATATACGATTACTTCGCGAGGATTCAATGGGATTTTTTATCGCAAGAAATGAGGGTAGCTTAAATCTGGATGAGGGTAGCTCTCTGCTACGAGGCAGATGGAAATTGAAAAGCGCCTGTTGAAAGATACAGCTAAATACCTGATGAGACGGGTGATTTTAAAAACGCATACCGTCACGCCGGGTGTAACCACCAAACAGATAGAAAATGTAGCCTTGGGTATTCTCCCACAGCGTGTTCTTATTGGCTTGCGACTGTAAGAAATCCGCTTTCAAATTCCAAAATTTCGGCTTGAAGAGCATAAATTTACATATTAACGGTGCATCTGTTGATGGTGGTTTGGAAGTGGGATACTCTACAGTACCCGAGTTTTATTTATGTTCACATGTTTACCATAATCTATCGCGCGATATTAATGGGTGATGTTTTTGGATCAGGTGTCACTATAGATGAGTTTATAAATGGAATCACATTGTACGCATTTGATTTATCGGCTGACCAGTGTGCTAGCGTGAACATGCATCTGAATCCCCAGACGCATGGCAGTCTCGGTGTAAGATTTGAATTTCGTGAAGCTTTAGCCACCCCTATAAGTGTACTGTTATACTTGGAAAGCCAGAACGTCATCGAGATTGATCGCTTCAGAAGTTAGAAGGAGACTTATGGAAAGTGGCTTACATGCTAGACGTCCAGCAATGGGCCCGGAATTGCTCCCACACCACCGCAATGCTCGTGTTGCTTTCGCTCGTGAGCATGTCAATTGGACTATGGTCCAATGGGGACGAGTATTGTTCACGGACTCTCTCCTGTTCTTCTCCACACTCTTTCCCATCCATCGGATGTTCGAAGATTAAAACTTGATTCGTCCGTGAACAATACTCATCCCCACTGAACCACAGTCCAATTGACATGCTCACGAGCGAAAGCAACACGAGCATTGCGGTGGTGTGGAAGCAATTTCGGGCCCATTGCTGGACGTCTAGCATGTAAGCCACTTTCCATAAATCTCCTTCTAACGGATTGCTCCTATACACTGACGTCTCGAGACCTTTCCAGCTCATTGCGGACGTTTGTGGCAGTCAAGCGACGATCTCGCAAAACACTCAAGATGATGAAATAGTCGTCATGGACAGATGTGCAGCGCGATCTTCCAGATCCTGGTCTTTGGGTGTACTCTCCTGTCTCCAAAAAAACGTTGGTAGACACGTCGAACCGTTGTTCTTGGAATTCCTAGCGCATCGACGACGTAACGCTGTCTCCGACCATCTACAATTAGGGCGACGACTCTTGAGACATTCACGGCACTCAAATTCATTGTAAGTGTCCAATTCTGAAACCCAAAAGAATTAGAAGTCTATCTGTTACTAAACGCAAATGTCTACTCCCAATTGTGGAAGAAAAAAGTGGAACTAGCAATCTAAGAGCAACTGAATGTCAGACTGTCGAATTCTTAAAAGTCGAAAATTCGTTACAGCTAGTGTGTTCGCAGCTGACGTTGTTTTGTCTCGTTATTTGGTTGCCTCATAGACTATATTTTCAAATTTTAAAACATTTATAAACAGAATCTCGCCCACTTTTTTGCTTTTCGCGATATTCCAAGTGGACCGATTTTTCTGCCGATGAGTATATACAGTGCTTAATTTGTGACGGAACGCTCCGGAACGCCGTTCCGGTACTTTTATTTTAAAACCTAATTAAAAAAAGGTTTTTATTTTAATAAAAAGGTCAGCAACGTAATTTCTAATTTAAAATCGAACGAAATACAGACAGTAGAAAGCGAAAACTAGTCGATCAAGCAGAAAGAAGTTTGGAGTGTGTGTGGAAATTAATGTGATTATTCTATCAACTTCCTATATATAGCAATAGCATGTAAGTAAAGAAATTTTATTTTGTTTCAAATACATATAATATTTTGTTTCACTTAGATGAAATAATATTTCACTTAGATGTTGCAATCACAGTCTAACTTTTTTTTTTAAATAATACTGTATTCGAAGAACTTTCATTTGCATGTTGCGCAGTTTTCGCAGAAAAAGCGCTTAAAATGCGTTGGTCCGGGGCGCCGCCCGGACCACGCTGGGGGAGCTTACAGAGCTCCCTCAGACCCCCTAACTGTGAGGGCTTCACCTGCGTTCCTCTTCTTTTTCATTTACAAATTAAGCACTGAGTATGTATATATATATATATATATGTATATATATATAATTATATATATATATATATATATATATTATACACAGGTGAGCGAAAAGTTCCTGTGCACCTGCAAGAAGTGTAGTCAACCTGTACCTGCACTGTGTTGGAAATGAACAGGTGCACAGGGACTTTTCGCTCACCTTATATATATATATATATATATTAGTGATGTAGCGGATGTCATTTTTTTCACATCCGCGGATGCGGATGCGGATGAGGATGTTTGATTTCAACATCCGCGGATGCGGATGCGGATGCGGATGTCTACATTTTCGTTATTTTTTAGGATATATTCGAGATTTGTTGTGTTTAACGTATATAATAAGTTATTATATAGAGAGAGTTGTAGCTATAATGTAGTATAATTGATTAATTGTACAATAATTGCTGTACTTTTCTCTGAACATATAAAATAATATCAAGCATCTAACTAATATAGAAATCAATTAGTGAATTCGTCTGCAAATAAATTCGTTATATTTTGTTGAGTTTCAGCCACAATTAGAAACCATAATTGTGTTACCAGGATGCGGGACGTGAACCCAACTCAAATGCACCCCACCGACCTCTTTCCCCAACCTCCACTCTTATAGAAAGAGATCTTTAATTAGCTTGATAACTATTTATATTAAGTTTAAAGTTTTATTAGGCATATTTATAAATGAGTAATTAAAATAAAGTAAACTAAGATGTTCATCGTTTAATGTTCAAACTTAATTATAGGAAGGTTATGCTTAAAGAACATTAACTTTTCTGCCTTTTCTGCTGCCAGTCTGTTTCTCTTTTCATCATATATTAATCCAGCACTGCTAAATAATCTCTCGCTTGGTACGTTTGTTGGAGGACAGGCTAAATGTTTCCTTGCAAGTTTACTCAAGTATGGATAGATATTCTGCGTATTTTTCCACCAACTAATAGGATTGTCACATGCAGGCAGGCGTTTTTCTTGGTGATAGCTCTCGATCATTTTTACTACATCTTTTGACATCGCGTAGGTCTCGTCATTGCTGCTTGACTCAAGAAACTGAGAGACAGATTCTGTGATAGATTTGCTTGTTGAAGGTGTTGGTTCTGTCACTGAAACTTTTATTCTTTTGGTGGGTGGCGAAGCGACAGATTCAAGAGATTGAAGCTCTTCAACTGCTTTGCCAAGTGATGATTTAACTCGTTCTAATGTACTAGGTGAAAATAACTTAGCTTTGTAACGTGGATCTAAGTAGGTTGCAAGAGAGTAACTTCATACAAGAACAGCTTCTCGTCTTGTCGCTTGCATCACTTTTGCGCACAATGAACTAGTTCTATTAATATAGTAGAATTTGATAATTTCCGCTTATTAATGACGTTTTATCTCAACGGTCCACATCCGCACGACATCCGCAGTCCAAAGTGCGGATGCGGACGCGGACGCGGATGCGAGAAAATGTGCGGATGTTCCGCGGATGCGGATGCGGATGTGACCTACATCACTAATATATATATATATATATATATATATATATATATATATATATTACGCGAAAATGTGGCGTATACGTTAAATGAAATTCATAGACCACTGAAATTGCGTCAGCTATATCTTTTTAGATACAAAAAAACCTTAGCATCATTAAATATTTGTGGTATTCAGCACACACGTACAAGAATAAAAATTACATCGTTTCTCCTATAATTTCACATTCGGGCTGGTCGAACCTAAAAAGAAAAAATAGTATACAGTCAGAGCACCCCTAAAAATAAAAATATTATTGATAGAGTTTAAAGGAAGTTTATTATAAGTGCTATATTCATTTTAAAAGAGGTTTTATCTAAGGGGAAAAGCCGGATGAGGCACACATTAATAGACTGAATTACTTACACGATGTAATCGACGGCGCTACTCTCGTAGGGCGACTCTTATAACGCCGCTTGATCTAACGCCTGGGGCGAGAATGTGCTTCCGTCATCTACGAATACCTTGAAATGGATGCACGCGTCAGCACTATAAAACAGCGACGCATACGTAGAGAATGGGTATTATATATATATATATATATATAGACGAATTTACAGCAACCAAATTGTTTCTATGTGGTCAGACAGTGTGAGTAGCTTTTTTCTATCTATATATCCTCGCTATATATAAATATATATATATATATATATATATATATATATATATATATATATATATATATATATATAGCGAGGATATATAGATAAAAAATAGCTACTCACACTGTATCGCCACATAGAAACAATTTGGTTGTTGTAAATTCGTCTACACATCCGTGAATGGAAGAGTCCGACCTTTCAGATAAAAATAATAATATATTAAAATTGTGCACTCACAAAACACTTCTACATAAAATGGCAACACAGTAGAAATAGATTCTCTATACTTCACTGAGAGCGAATAAGGTTATTCACGTAGAGCACTTAAATAACTTACATGACAATATTCGGGAATTCGTTCGACGACATTTTCTTTGCTTATAAATTTGTATTGCACCGTATGAAAGCGTCACTAAACTGGAAATGAATTGTATATGGTCTGTTACACATTTTTATAGGAGCGGGGAGAAAGCGCCCCCTAGAATGGGGCATGATGATGAAGAGCCTTCCCCCCTCCCCGCACTTTCAGAAAGCGGAACACTCATTGGTCGATCGTGTTTAAGTGGGAGGTTACAGAGCGGGTCTGGAGTTTGGGCGGTTCTTAAGCTTTTGCCTGAGAGAGAGAGAGAGAGAGGAGACAGGAAGGCGAGAGAGAATGAGAGCGAGAGAGCGCGAGATAGAAGGTTTATAATTTAGGACTAAAAGAGAAAAGTTGAAAAATTGTTGGGCGAGGACCGCCAAATGATAGTCAAATGAAACGATTACCTCAAAATTATATATATTCATAAGATGTCAGAGAAATAGAATATTTAAGCATTTTAGTTGTAAAATGATAAAAACTTAGTACTCGACAGCTTGAACGACTCGGGTAAGACCATAACTTCATGTTTTCATGTACATCACCGTCTATGAAATGATGTTTTAAACAACGATCCCTGTAATGCTTAAATTAAATAGCGCAAATTATTCTACGCCAAAAAGTCTTTTAAAATAACTACCACTATATTCATCTAAAAAAGATAGAGATAGATCTATGATGCTATTTTGTCGATAGAACGCTTGGAAAAAAGTTGGAATTTATTTCTCATATTTTAGTGTCAGAGCGTAATGAGAGAGAGAGAGTGTACCCTACCATTTTATATGCCCCTGTAGGAGAGAGAGAGAGAGAGAGAGAGTGTGGTTTATAATTTATCCCAAAACTATTTCTTGATATTTATTGATATATTCGGCTAGGCTATCAATAAACGGGAGATAGATATTTGATGCAGAAAAATTAATATTTAAAAATGTAAGCCCTACCCTAAATTGTAGTGTTAAAATATGTCCTCAGAAAAGGACGCTGGGGATTAATAGATGTATATACATAAAACAAAACATTTCTATACCTTTCAAATATCTATATTCGTTTAAAAAAGATTGCTGCTTGAAAAGTAAACGAACATTTCTATACTTCTCAAATATCTTCGTTTGAAGTTCGCCAATAAATAAAATTTCGAAATATACGTAAATAAACCAGTTACGTTGGGCCGAGGAAGTTAATTAATCTGCTGCAAAAAACTTTCAATGAAGAATTAATTCCCTTTAATGCGCTGTAAAAGGAGAAAAATTGGTTAAGTTAGGCATTAAATTCCGTGTTTTATAATATGCATAGAAAATGCCATTTACTTGGGGGTAAACCCTATTAAAATGATTTATATAAGCCGTAACATTTGTATAGGAAAATATTATTATATTTTAAAGGCTATCACATTATATTCTGTTCGACTAGCATATATATATATATATATATATATATATATATATAAGGATATAAAGTTTGAATAATAAAAAAAATAATATTATTTATACGCTTCTAATGAATTTGTTTACTTTGAATTTTTACCCGTATTAACTCTGAATAATATTAGTTAAGTGTTGCATTCTTGGTTAAAAAGGAAAAAAAGATTTGACGCGCGAGATATGGTTCTCGTACGATACCTGAAAATCGCTGTTTTCCAGTACAGTGTGATTTAACGAAAGGGTTTGTTTACAATCATTTGGCTACCGTATCATCACGACTGTGTTTTTACATTAGAGTGATAATCCATAAAGTAATTAAAATGGTTTAGACTCGCGCAGCTGTTACAGTATACATGCATAGGGTGCTATATTAAGATGAGTTGTCTTAGATTTTGGTGATAGTTTAACGCACAGCTCTTCGTGAAATGATATTTCGCATTATAAACTGATTTTAATTTCGTTCTATGTACCTAAAGATAACTAAAGAAATATGATTCTTTTATTAATTTGACGGGAATAAGGCCTTGTCCAAATGTTTCCTTAATCGTTTTATTATACAGGGTGTTTGACCACTGGGCACTTTCACAGATTTATGTGATCTTTTACAAGAGAGAGTAAATGTTTCCTTAATAAACAGAATGATGTGCTTTATCATTTAGGGTGTACCTTAAAATTTTATCGGTGTGCGAATTATGAGAGAAGGATAGTAAAATGAGAACTTGTGTTTTGTTTGGAAATAAATAGGGGACGTAGCTTTATTAATTCAATATATATATATATATATATATTATATATATATATATATATATATATATATATATATATATATACATATATATATATACATACTTAAAGATATCTAAAGAAGTATATTACTTCTGATGTTTCATCTCAAATGTAAAATAATTGTTTTGCTGCTATTCAAAATATTCCATTTAATTAATATAATTTCCCTTTTTTGTCTGTATATATTTATTTCCTATATATTTTCGAATAAATATATGTTAAATAATTGCCTCCATGTTAAATGATCTGTTTGGCGACAAAATAAACATAATGATGTGCTCTATTATTGAATACATATAAACGCTTTAGTTATATACGAGATGTTTGTTTGTGTGCTCTAATTCTCCGACCAACATAACTGGTTTATTTATGTATTTCTAATTGGTGTTTTATTTGAACGTTTCATCTCAAGTGTTAAATAATTGTCTGGGAATATATAAATGATTGATCGATTTAGATATATGCAAAGGAAACATGTGTAGTGAAGTGAATATATAAATGATTTTTAAGTTACATGCGAAGTAATCAAGTGAATATATAAATGCATTTTCAGTTATATACGAAGTGCTAATGAATATATAAATCTATTTTCTTTTCTTAGTGATGCAGACGCTTTGCTGAGAATATATAAAGCGATATTGTTATTAATGAAGGTAAATTAACGATATTATTTTTGGTGCATGTGTGCTTGGATAAATAAATATATACACTACGTCTTCTCCAGTTTTAAATTATTTTTTATATTATACTTTAAAGATAAATTGGTATATTAAGGTGAAAATTTGCTTTAAATTTTGTTTTATCGAGTTTTAATTGAAAGAGCAGAGCTACGTATTACATAACAGCATTGACGTCATAAACGTATTTTTAATACTTTATGAGTAGACATATAGTACGTTTATTGTCGAGACCTTATTGGTCAATCATGGCCTCATAATTGTATTCTAATAGTTTTGTCTCTTATTTGTGTCGAGACCTTACCAGTCTAATGGTGGTGTTGTAATACTGCTGATGGTTGGGTGGTAGGCTAAGGAAAGCATGCTCGTATGTATTTTGTTATTTTTGAGATGGGGGTTGTGCGGAAGTCTAAGGAAGGCATGCTCGTATATATTTTGCTATTGGGACAGAACTCTGTTAATTCTTCTTTACATGCATCTGATTATACACTAGGCAACAAAGAGTTTGTTACAGAAGACCAAATAGGTGCTCCTAGCTAATTTCGGTATGCTGATTTCAAATCTATAATTAGATTTTTTCTATCACGTCTAGATTTTGTGTAAAATGCAAATCACTTTTAGTAAAATTTTCTACCACGTCAAGATTTTGGTTTTAATCGGCTTAATGCCAGTAATATGAAACTTGCTTTTCAAGGTTAAAGCAATTTTTTTTGCCAACTATATACAAATTCGAACAATTTTGATAAATAAAATTTATCCCGAGTTGGCAACACTGAGTCAAGAGCATAGTAACGGGCAACGGCCCAACGGTCAGTCGCTACGTGACAGTCAAGCAGAACGGTTGTTGAAGCTCTCTGCTGATGAGCAAGTGACAGGTTGTGGTGACTTGTGTTTTTTATAGCATTTGTTTTGTACTACGGTGTGTATTTCTTTTTATTTTGCACATCGTAATAATTACTTTCTACGTTTTTTCAGATATTGTATGGTAATTCAAAATGGCATCAAATAGACGTGCTTGTGTAAATCACCCAGACAACTTCTGCTTTGTCTGTGGACAATATACACCTAAGCCACAACGTAGAAACATAACAACAAAGATTAAACTTGCCTACAAGTGTTATTTTGACTGTAAGTTAGGAGACCAACAGAGGGACTGGGCACCACATATTTGCTGTGCACAGTGCAATGCAATGTTAATAGCTTGGATGAATGGTAAAAGAAAAGCTATGCCGTTCTCAGTCCCCATGGTTTGGCGTGAGCCGAAAAATCACTTCAATGATTGTTATTTTTGTTTGACAAACATTGCTGGTTTCACAAAGAAAAACAAATCAAAGATCACGTACCCAAACTGCGAATCAGCAATGAAACCAGTACCACATGATGAAACAAATCCACCACCAGTTCCACTAGCAACGATAACAGACAGCAGTTCATCTGAAGATTCTGCTAGTGATATAGAAACAGGGAAAGATGGCATATATGTTCCAGATGCAAATATTTCCCCACATTTGTTAAGTCAAGCGGAGTTAAATGACTTAGTGCGCGATTTGGAATTACCAAAAGAAAAGGCAGAGTTGCTTGGTTCAAGACTTCAAGAATTTAATCTTCTCCAACCAAACACCAAAGTTTCCCAATTCCGCCATCGCCATTTGCAGTTTTCATCATTTTACTTACAGGAAGAAAACGTTTGTTTCTGCCACGATATCAGTGGTCTGATGCAAGGGATTGGCTGTCGCTATGATCCAAAAGAATGGAGACTGTTCATTGACTCTAGTAAAGCTAGCCTTAAAGCTGTATTACTGCACAACGGCAATGAAAAACCTTCAATACCTGTAGCACATGCCACTGGCCTTAATGAGACTTATGAATCGATGAAACTGCTGCTAAGACATCAAATATAAGGACCACACATGGAATATTTGTGGCGACCTTAAAGTTGTATCATTACTTCTTGGGTTACAGTTGGGCTACACAAAGCATATGTGCTTTTTGTGTCTATGGAACAGCAGAGATGACAAGAACCACTACAAAAAACATGATTGGCCATCTAGAACTGAACATGTTGTTGGTAAATACAATGTGAAACATCCAGCACTTATTGACCCTCAGAAAGTACATCTTCCACCACTTCACATTAAACTTGGCCTTATGAAAAATTTCGTGAAGGGTATGGATCATCAAGGTAGTGGTTTCCAATATTAAAAGGATAAATTCAAAGGAATATTGACAGATGCTAAGCTAGAAGCTGGAGTTTTCACTGGACCACAGATCCGCAGTGTCATCCACGACTCATCGTTTCCATCTAACCTAAATGAGAATGAACTAGGAGCATGGACATCTTTCGGTGAAGTTGTCAAAAATTTTCTTGGAAACCACAAAGCTGAAAACCACCGTAAACTCGTAGAAAACATGCTTAAATCTTATGAAATAATGGGATGCAGAATGTCTTTGAAAATTCATTTTTTACATTCTCATCTTGACTTCTTCCCGGCCAACCTTGGGGCTGTAAGTGACGAGCATGGTGAGCGCTTCCACCAACAGATCTCAGTTATGGAAAACAGATACCAAGGTAATTTCAACCCAAATATGATGGGAGATTATTGTTGGTTCCTGCAGAAGGAGAGCTCGTCATCCTACAAGCGACAAAGGAAGAGGACACACCAAAGTTTTACTTAAGAACAGGAATTTGCCTTTCAGTAGTAACAACAAAATACTAACGCGCTTTGGGTGGATGGTTGGGCGCAGGGGTGGTAACTCCGCCAGCGGAATTCCGCTGTCTGTCTTAAGCCAGAATAAAGGAGGAAAGACATCCCTGTTCACTAATTATTTAAGTATGCTTAACATAAAACGTGGCACGGAAAAGTAGCTTAGACGGCTTTCGTAATAGAAGCGGGTGAGAAAAAAAATGAAAAATAGGGGTTTTCGGTTACACAAAATCTGGACGTGATAGAGAAATTTTGATATCAGATCTGAAATCAGCATCAGTGCTTTAGTAGGAATCAGTAGTTCACGTGTCTGTAACAAAAAAAAAGTTGAAATTTGTTGCCTAGTGTTATATACGAAGTTTTTGTGTGCTTTGCTGAGTGATTCTTCTGAAATAACTGCGTTGATGGGAATATATAAACGATAGAAACAAGTGCGTCGATGGGTGTATGTATGTATATATATATATATAAATAAATAAATATATATATATATATATATATATATATATATATATATATAAATATATATAAAATATATAAACGATATTACTTTTTATGCATGTGTGCTTGGATAAATATATATGTATTTTAAACAAGCCAACTGGCTGGCTCTACATCCTTGTACGTTAATATATATGTATACACTACACCGATTAAGCCAATTAAGCCAACGGATGCTAAAGGAAAATGGCTGATTACACGTTGAGCCGTGGCAGTGAGAACATCTCCTCTCCATTAATTAATTAATAGCGCAATATGGCAATTATTCTTGCACACCCTCCTTTAATATATATATATATATATGTATACACTCCTTCTAAGCAGATTAAGCCAACTGATGCTAAAGGACGATGGCTGATCTTCATTATACGATGAGCCGTGGCAGTGAGAACATCTCTCTCCTTTAATTAATTAAATAAATAGCGCAATTTGGCAATTATTCTTGCACTCGCTCCTTATATATATATATATATATATATATATATATATATATATATATATATGTATGTATGTGTGTGTGTGTGTGTGTGGGTGGGTGGGTGTGGGTGTGTATACACTCCTCCTTCTATACGCCTTCTAAGTCAATTAAGCCTTCTAAGTCAACTGGCTAATTACACCTTTGTAGTGATTCTTCTCATTTACAATTCATTAATTATTTACTTTACTTTATTCAATTAATTTTATCATTGCTCTTTCTTCTCTTTACACTCGCTTCACTGTACTTTATAAACACGGGCAAACGGGTAGCCATGGCCGGCATTATGATTTCGAACAAAGAAAAGAGACCGGGGACAAACTACACACTTTTATTTACTATTTACTGACTCTTTATTTATGCCGAAATACTTCAGACGAACGGGGTAATGCGAGGGCGGAATTAGCGTTAACATTTAATTGCGGAGAGAGACACAATTAATATTTTAATTAAACAAGAACACACTAATAAGAAAAACACCTTATCGGAGCAAACCCCAGCCCGAGACTGCCGTTTTTGGGCATTCTGAGTCGGCACATTGGGAACATCTCAGATGTTGCCAATTTGTATTTTTATATTTTTAATTTCAAACAAAACATTATCAATACAAACATACAAACCATAATTAAACTTCTCATTTAACATTATTTTCTTCTTTATTAAACAAAAAATTATTAAATTCTTATTAGACATGATTATCTTTAATAAAAAAAAACAATACACTACATCTTCTAAGACAACTGAGGCTGTCGAGAACTTCAGTATGCGACGAGACATGCCAGCGAGAACATCTCTTCCTCCTCTCTCTTAGGTTACCTTCTTAGGTAAGAGTTAGGTTAGGTTACCCATTTGGGGGGAGGTCTTTACCCCAGGCCTCTCTTCAAACACCCCTCTCCAACCTTCATACAACTTGGGGGGAATAAACCTACCACCCTTGTTACATACCCCCTACCCCCTTGCAACATTGATCATCTTGTATGCAATTAATTTGCACTCTATATTTTTGCAGGCATGCTACTAATTCAAATGATACATTACAAAATTTTAAGTAAAATGATTCTGAAATTATGAGGAAAATTAATCATTTCCCATCAATTTCTAAAAATATATTTTGATTAATTAACGATTAAATTCGAAACAATGATTAACTGATTAATCTGAACCATTCCCTAATGTAGGGCATGGTTCTGATTGATCAGTTAATCATTGTTTCGAATTTAATCATTAATTAATCAAAAAATATTTTTAGAAAATGATGGGAAATGATTAATTTTACTCATAATTTCAGCATCATTTTACCTTAAATTTTTTAATGTATCATTTGAATTTGGCACCTTTTTGCATGTATAAACTGTCTAATCCGCCCATGCCTGATTTCTTGAACTAAAGCAAACTAAATGTTTGAGCAAAATGTTTTCTTCGGTCTTATCTTACGCAACAGAAACAATAAAGCTCTTTCTTACTGGTTTCAGAAGTACTTTTAATTTTTAATTTTTAATCAGTTAATCATTGGTTAATTAGAAAATTTCATCATTCATCACTTTTTCCTAAAAATGATTAATTAGTTATGCCCTAGTCGCCACTCAAGGAGCTGGTGATAGTTTGACTCAGATACTTAAATTCTTATGCCTGCTCCATTGGTTTGTCTCTCATTTTGAAAATAATATTAACCGTTTGATTTGAGCTTTTTGAATGGAATTACATAAACTTAATGACATGGTTCTGTGAATATGATTCACAAATTTTTATAGGATGATCCAGACCTTTCACCGAAGTGTTTATTAACATCATATCATCGGCATGGACCAAGTTATTTATCCCCATGTTATCTATACAGCATCCCACTCTTGCCTCATTAAGAGAAACAAATATTCCATCAATTATTCCATCAATATTTATTAAACAGCACAGGAGATATTTCTAACTTCGCATGAGGAAACAACATTCGAACAATACATTGCCCCACCTAACAGTAAAAGTTTGGTGTATGTACTAAAATTTCAATAAATTGAGAACGTATGATGGACCATTCCCGTCTTCTAATTTTTTAAATAAAATGTTGTGATTCACTCTATCATATGCTTTGTTTATATCCAAAAACCAACTATAAATAGTTGAATTACTGACAGTATATCTAAATACAATTTCCTTCAAAACATAAATACCCAGGTCAGTTGAATGGGACCTTTTAAAACCAAACTGTTTCGGAGACGTCCAAAAATAATCATTTAGTCGACGTAGCAAAGGTTTCTCAAGTAATTTTGAGAAACAGGAGGTAACAGCAATAGGCCTGTAATTTTCGCTGGATAGAATATCCCCATATTTACTTTGACAAGGGGTGTGATATAAACCATCATAAACTCTGCAGGAATATAACTATGAGCAAGCATGGCTGAGAGCAGTAATGAGATATGAAGACTGATTACATCATCAGCTTATTTTAAATGCTCATTCGACAGGTCATCTATCCTTGGTGAGGTGCCTGTCTTTAGCTCTTTAATCGTACTCTTAATTTCAGGCACTGAAGTCCCCGTATTTTCACTGGCCCCTCTTAATGTCGTTCCATTGCAATAAGATTAACATCTTCATTAAGATTAACTCTCTCCACGCTGTTAAGGATGTCTGAGTACTTCGTTTTCCATAACTTAGCTATTTCTACCTCCCCAGACACTCCATCAATTGTTGATGGGATGGCATTCTTAGCACCCATTTCTTTCTTGACAAATTTCCAGAATTTGTTACCATTATTATTTAAACTAGCCTCACAGCTTTTTGAAACTCGAATTGAGTCTTGTTCCTGTTCATATCGTCTTATGGCTGTTTTATAGTGAGCCCTAGTTCTGCTCATATTCATGTAAGCTACCCATATTCTAGAACGACCAAGGAGACACCATATATCGTAAGCATCCTTTGATTCCCTTCACAGGCGGGGGGCCATAAAATCATTCCATCCATGAATAATTTTAGTATTTTTAGTATGTTTATAATAATTTTAGCAGTTGTACGATTTAATCGAAGGTCTTCCTGCGCCCCTTAGTATGGCTGTTATATCATTATAATACCTATCAACAAGATTAAAGAGTGAGAATTATTTGAACATGAATTACTGCAGTTAATTAAGATGCAATAATTCTAAATTATTAAAATGGTGCCTGTCCTATATTTATATTCTATTTTCTGTTGCATATTAATGTTAGACCAGTATACACGTTCATTTGTGCCTGAAGAGTTATTATGTTTTGTTTTATTTAAGTTAGTACAATTAATTACCAGCTTCAATGGTCTATGATCTGAGAGAGAAATCACGCAAAATATGAACATTGACAATACGTTCCTTTCAATTATTATTAATAAGACAGTGATCAATCCATCTTGAACCTCTAGTCATCTCGCTGACATACGTTGAAAGTTTTGCTATTTATACCTGGAAATTCTACATCACTTATACTTAATTTAGCAGACACGCACATTAGGGTGTATTATGCTCATTGAAGCGCGAATTTCAAAATTGGCAGTATGTATTCTTATGTAAAATTAAATTTTCTTGAACTTTTGCTAAAACTCACGTTTAAGTGTTCAAATTTCCACTTTTTCGTTTTCTGGTTATGTACAGAACAGCTGTGCTGGACATACACTGCAGTACAAATGTAACAGACCGGTTTCTTACCAAACAAAACCATTGTAACAGCTGATATAGGCTACTAGAGTTTCACTGTGATAATTTTCTATGTTTCAGATACAAAGCTTGGTGAAGATTGTGTAGCCACCATGGCTAAGCAAGGACGAAAGACCAGAAAAAGTTCTGGTTCAAAGCTGAGTGATCTGGTGGGGTCCAAGCAAGCAGTTATTTCACACAGAAGTTCCAACCTGGAGAGCTGTGTTTCAGAGAGGAATCCTCCTCCAGGAAGAGAAGCTGCTTCTGGATGATATGAAGAGAGCTCAGTACCCTCTGCAAGATTTGGCTAAGGACTTGGCATCACTGGTACTGGCACAGTGGCGCAAAAGCAATGCCATGTTCACTCCTCCTGTGATCATTCAAGAGAGATCCATTGCCAGGAAGACTCTTGTCAGGTGGAATGAAATGATTGACCTAGTGAATGGCAGAGTGAATGCTGCAAAGAGAGAGAAGAGAATATCTGAAATTGATACATTGTTTGACATAACAACCTGCAGACATGATATCACTCTCTGTGGAACTGAAGCATCTGGCTGCTCTGGTTGTGCTGCTAGAGTTCATGTCAACTGTGACTGTCCTCTGCCTCAGAAGATTCCAAAGTTAGAGCTAGAGTGGCTCCATTACCAGAGGATCAAAACCTCAGAAGTTTCTGGCTTCCGGATGGCATCTGTTGATGTGAAGGAAACAGTGAAGCAGGTGAAGGCTGCTAAGAGGAAGGAGGAAGAACAGAAGGCAGCTGAGAAGAGAAACAGAAAAGAGGAAGAAGAAAAGGAGCTACTGCTTAGAGCTGATGATGGTGATGATGATGAAGATGAGGTGACTCCCTTGCAAGAGTCTCCAGGCAGAGCAGCTCCTACTGGTGACACAGATTTTTCCAGTACTGCACCAGGCACAAGCTCCAGTGTCAACACTGGCAAAGTCTCCACCTCTGCCAGGTGGAACTACATGGATATCTCAAGCACTGCTACGGCTGCAGTCAGGTTCAAGGTGGCAAACACTCCTACAGCAGCCATTGCAACTGGTTTCTTGCAAGATCTCATCAAACCTGGCCATCTATCTGCTGATAAGGCATATCTAGCTGTTGACAGGATGAAGATGTGGAGGGGCAAGGAGTCTGTAATAGGTGCCTCGGTGGAGGCCCTGGAGAAAATGACAAAGGGAGAGGAGATCAAGGGAATTTTCTTTGATGGAAAACATGATAAGAAGACAAAGATCATGAGGTACAATGAAGAAACTGGCTGCTTCCATCCTGATATTACAACTGAAGAGCACTATAGTGACCTGGGAACCTGAGGGAAAGTATCTCTTCCATTGTACACCAAAAGAACCTGAAGGAAATGAGAAACCTGCACTGAAGATAGCTCAGGCTCTGTTTGAGTGGATTATGCTCATGGTGCTAAAGATACTATTGTGGTCCTTGGTGGTGACTCCACCAACACAAACACAGGACCTGATGGAGGAGCCATCACTCACTTGGAGAGACTGCTAGGTCACAAGTGTCACTGGCTGATATGCCAGTTGCATATTAATGAACTCAGCCTCAGGCATATGATCATCAAGCTTGATGGTCCCTACACGCACAAATCTGGGTTCAATGGACCAACAGGAAAACCTTTGGAGAAGATCAATGACATACCTGTCAACTTTAGCTTCAAGGCTCTGCCAGGAGAAGGAGATATAATTCAACTGCCAGAAGACATTGTACAGAACCTTAGCACTGACCAGAAGAACTGCTACCTACTGATCAAAGCTCTCAAGACAGGAGATTTGAGCAAGGAAGTTGCTGGTCTGAAGTGTGGCCCACTGAATCAGTCACGCTGGCTGACTACAGGTGAAGCTCTGTTAATGCTGTAGATGAGGCAGCATGGTCTGAAGGGGAGGTGTTGAAGAAGCTGGAAGTGCTGCTGAAGTTCTGCCTGGACTTCTACTTCAAGATGTATTTTGAGATCAAGGTGAAGCACCACATGAGGTATGGACCTCACCATATTGTGACCGCTCTGGGACTGCTGAGAAGTGAGACCTCTGAAGTCAGGAACATAATCACCCGTGTGATAGTTCGTGGAGTATATCATGCTCACAGTGAGAACCTCTTTGCCTCTCTCCTGTGCAGTGAGGATGAGGAGGAGAGGGTATGGGGGGGTTGAGATGATCAAGAAGATCAGAGGTAAGTCTGAGTATGGAGACATGAGTCTGAGAACTCATAGAAACCCTAAACTGAATTTTGATGCCACTTCTCCAATTACTCTGATTAATTGTGATAAGGAGAAACTGTATAAGCCACTCTTCACTTGTAAGATGTCAAGAGGAGACGTTGAGGAGCTTCTCAGGTCTCCACTTGAAGTTGAGAACTTCTCAGTTCACACTCAAAGCTGTGAAAGAGCAGTCCAGGAAGTTTCAGCTGCAGCTCATGCAGTGTATAGGCAAAGAGAAGACATGGTTTTGTTCGTGCTAGGATCGATCACAGAGAATTGTTGCCAGTTTTCAAGTCAAAGCAAGACATTATGAACATGTTTTAGATCTCTACAAGACCTGCTAGACAAATCAAGATGCTTTCAGAAGAAAAAATCTCAAAACATTCAGTTGACCAGCATATTATTACAAGCTCAGGGTGGAGGAGAGACTTATACAAATATTAAAGAAGAATTGCAATTGCAAATAAAAGGTTGAACGTCACAGCAGCTTGCGGAATGGTGGGGGCAGCTGCCATCACACTCAGTGATGCCGAAAATAAAATAAATAAAAATTGGTGGAGGCGTTTATAAAAAAAAGAAAATGCAAGACCAAGAAAGAAGAACAAAAAGATTCTGCCTGATGAAGAGAACAGCCGCGAAATGTGGTGTGTAGGAGACTAAAAATCATACAATTCCTTAGTTTTGGGTCATTTTGGGTGATTTTGGTTATTTTAGGGGTTATGAACCACTTTGGCTGATCTTAAATGGATCCAAGCCTGCCCCTAGAATGCTATATTTTTGGGGCCTCTTTACGAGGCCCACGTCGGGCTAACATCATGAAAAAGAAAAACTATAGTGTTTGTCATTTACCATTAATTATTCGGACTATAGTGGATTTAATTTTCCAGAAGAGTTCCTTGTTCCATGCACGGTCTGTGTGTATCATATAAAACCTCAGGGGACCATTCTGAGTTCTATCCCATATTCTGTATGTATATATAAGTATATATATACATATATATATATATACTAGGGGCACTCAATATATTTGGCCCCATCTTTTTTTCTTAGCTAAATAATAGGCTGAAATGTCTTTCGAGCCGTAAGTTTGAACTTTCTGCGCTTCACATAACCGGAATTTTCCAGTTTGAACCTCCCCTCTTTGTATAAAACCACTTTTAAACGCCCTTGTATAAAACCGACGGTTAACGCAGTTTCGAAAATGGCGTCTGACAGTGATGTGCTTCGTAAACAGTGAACTATTATCGAGTGCTTAACCGCAGAGAAAGAAACAGTTGGAAATATTCACAAACGTCTACAAAACGTTTACGGAGATGACGTTGTTGATCGAAGCACAGTTGGACGCTGGTCTAAATGTATGAGATCATCGGAGAGAGGAAGACCCAGCTTCGATGATAAGCCACGCAGCGGTCGCCCGGCATCGGCTGTGACATTTCACACTGTGTTGCAACGTGCTGACAGCATCATTTGATCAAATCGGCGCGTCACATACAAGGAGCTGGGATACTCAAAAGTGTGTTCACGGTTTGTTCCTCGCGAACTGACTGAAGAACACAAAACCCAAAGAAAAAAATTGCTTCTGAGTCGTTGGAAAGCCATAGAAAAGGATGGAGACTCTGTGGAAAAATGAAAACTTATAAAAAAGGTATGTAACTACTTTTGTGCAAAATTTCTGGAACTTACAAGGAAACTTGGAAAGAAAAAAAAAGGTGGGGCAAAATATATTGAGTGGCCCTCGTGTGTATATATATATATATATATATATATATATATATATATATATATATATGGGATGAATTTCACAATTAAACACGTAAAATGAATGAATGATGTAAACCTACAGTTTTCCTTTTCCTTGTGGGTTTCCTTGTGTTTCCTTTTCCTTCTCCCTGTGGTTCTTTGCTTATATATTAATAATAATAGAAATTAATTTGTTAAGGTTCCCATTTTATGTTTTGAATATGAGATTTAAAAGAAAATTAAATTTTAGATAAAGTGAATGATTAATAAAAATAAAATATAAGAGGGATCATCATAACTAAATAAATGATAATTCACACATATAATTTCACTTCAGATACGCTCTATATGCATTTCTACAGAGGGTTCCCAAAGTAAATAGACACCTTTGGTTTTCCCATGGCTTTTGATTTGATAATAAAAGTCAGTAAATAATAATAAATTTATTAAATCAATATAGTTAGAATCGTGTCTCTTTCCTCTTTGCATTTTGTAAAGCTAATACACGTTCTGGCATTCCATTGATGAGCTTTGACATTTGTTCTTGAGGATAATCATCGTGGTTTCTATTTACTTTTGTCAACCTTCTCTATATTTTTATTTCCACTCACAATAAGGTCAGAAATAACTAGGTACATTATGAGTCAAGAAAAGCCAAAATGCAAAATTTGGCGTTCCTCCCTCCGAGAATGTTATTCCATCATCCAAATTAAAATGGATCGTGTGGGATTTACACTGTTAACATTGATAAATATGAGCAGTTGCAGGTAATAGCTCCCTCATACGTTATCCATTCAGTTACCATTCCGTTCATGTGATATATATAAACAGGATTCCTGTCAGAGCAACTATATATATGCTGTATTGGCTTGGATTCTGGACAAAGAGAGAGAGAGAGAGAGAGAGAGAGAGAGAGAGAGAGAGAGAGAGAGAGAGAGAGAGATACGTGTAAGAAATAATTTTAAAAAAGGTAAGAAATATGCAAGAATATGTAAGAAATTTGTAAAATAAATGAGTAAGAAGGAATTTATAGTATATACAGGAAATTAATGTTGCTTCGGGTGGTTCTACAAAGACCGTATTTTATACGCCTTCCACTTCTCCCATACTACTTCAATTTCGGCCCAACTGAGTTTCCAGAAAGCTCATGTAACTTTCATAATGCACAAATAAAGAAAAGATATAAAGAGGATTTTTATGAGGAGAAAAAGTATTGAATTCTCCTCATTGTTATACACCAATGAAATGGTACACACAGTTGCAGAAGATGTATGCAATAAACTGTAGGAATGTTTGAAACTGATTTAGAAATATTCATAAATATTCAATTTTAAAAATACACGTTCACAAATCCGATGTGTGTGTGTGTGTGTATATATATATATATATATATATATATATACATATATATATATATACACACACATATATATATATATATATATGTGTGTGTGTGTGTGTGTTTTACGCGCAAACGACAGATCTACGTGATCGATCGATCGCGCTGCACAATCGATGGATCGATCGTTCAGGCACACATTTGAACACTTTTCAATGTTGAGAAGTTTTCAAATCACACCAATAGGTTACACCGATAGGTTACACTAGATTAGGTTAGGTTACGCTAGGTTAGGTTTGGTTAGGTTAGTATTTTGGAGTGTCTTATAGTAAAACCAATCCAAATATAAACTGTTATTCTATTTTAATGAACTTTCGATAAATGATTTTAATTATTATTATTGCCTAATACTTTAGATTAGAAGAATTTGGTATGAATTGGATAGAAATTTCAACCATTTCTCTGTACTAATGCTTAATTTCTCCTGAATTTTTATTCATAAATAGTAGTTCTTTAGTTAGTTTTAAGAAAAAGCTGGATGTTTTCATGAGTGAGAGCCCTGTTTGTGTCATGGCTGGAAATTGTAAACAAAGCTATAAAACTAAAACACGTGGGCATGGAACAGGCCCTCGGAGGAAACAGATTTTGTAGTATTTCCAGAAATGTCCGCCAGAAGACGTCACCAAGGCCTATAAAAATGCGAATTCTTTCTCAAATTACCCTCACTGTCTGTAAACACTCTCGTGGGTCACAAACCCATTTAGCCTACTTTCCTGCCTTGTGTTAAGCAACTCCCGCGTAGCCAACATAACTTCAGTGTATACCCTCAGCCAAGCAAATAAGCTATCTTCAAAGTGTCCCCAAACAACCGGCTAGCTAACTTTCCCCAATTCGACTGCAGTAGGCCTGTTCATTTATTTTACCGTATTCAATTATCTTACCTTATACGTCTGCTTGTTTATTTATCATTTATATATTTTATTTTACTTGCCTAATTTGTTTACTGTACCAATACCGTACTTTCATTACTTCAGTTATTATTGGCTTAATTACTTATTATTGTGTGTTTCAATACCACATATCTCATTATCTAAATTAGTGGGTACTACCATAGTATGCGGTCTACCTAAGATTCGGCGGTCTACCTTTTAATTATAGCTTCTTATCTTCGTTACTAATTGCTTGTTTACATCCCAATGCCAATCGCCCTTGACGATTGGTTAGGTTTAGTCATGATATTTTCGTTAGTTTCAACGAAAATATCATGACTAAACCTACCAATCGTAGGTAGACCGCATATTATAGTATCCCCAATTAGTGTTTCTTGTCATTATTGTATTCTCTTAACTCTTATATTGTGTAAATCATTTCTTATTGCTGATAACACTGGTCAACACTCATTTTATTGCCAATCATATTAGAGTGATTTTGGGGTAACTTTGTGGTGCTGATTCCGAATATGACATCGGTTTTGCTAGATTGGCTCTAATTTATGAGATAATTGGTACCCCATTGAAACACGTAAAAATGCAAAAAATTTAATGTTCAGGCGGAGCCTACTTACAAATCGCATTGAAATTGTCTCAAATCATACAAAAGTAAACACATGAAATACATAATGGCATTTTATTCGGTCTCACCATCTAGAATGTTCCGGTAGTTTCCCATATGCACGCGTTATGGTTACGTTTCCTATTAATTGAGGGTATTCATTATCTCAAGAACTAGAGCCAAATCGGAAAAACTACTTTCATTTTGGAATTCAGCAACCCCAAAATACCCTAAATTCGTACGAATTTCCTTGGCAACGAAAAAAATAATGTTTTTTTGTTGACCTGTGTAATCAGTCACTGTAATATAGCACAATTACCGGATCACTTTAACATATTGCTTCCCAGGAACCTCTCTTTAACATATTGCTTCCCAGGAACCTCTCTTTAACATATTGCTTCCCAGTGTTAATCACTTTAACATATTGCTTCCCAATATTTAGGATAAGGAGTACGATAAAAAATGTTGGATCACCTAAAGATCCGTCAGTCACCCAGGCCTTTTTTAGTTAGCTTTATAAGGCTAACTACCGAAAATATCACGACTTAACCAATCGTTAGGTCAACTGTACGCCCTTGAGGATTGGTTAGGTTAGGTCGTGATATTTTCGTTAGTTAGCCTTATAAAGCTAACTAAAAAAGGCTCGGGTGACGGATCTTCAGGTGATCCAAAATGTTCGCTTTAATAAAGTAAAGGCATAAAAAGTAAATCATAACATGTTAAAATATTAGATTGAAAGTAAATTTATTAGAATTGTTGCGCTATATGGTCACACAAAGTGACCAACCAACCCTTCTCTTTTTAACATATTGCTTCCCAGTGTTAATCACTTTAACATATTGCTTCCCAGGAGGGATCACTTTAACATATTGCTTCCCGAATGCTTTGGGAAGCAATATGTTAAAGTGATCCCAATTACCATATACATAATTGTTAATCACTGAACAAATAATTTATTATTTTTCTAATTAAACAAAAAGTCAGTCATTTCTATCTACCTTATTAGATTTTGTTTGGGGTCTTTTCGGTTTTAGGTCCGGCATTGGATTTTTTTCATGTTTTTGGAATAGACGTAGATTTTTACGCTGATTCCATTTCTGCAATCCGTTTCTTGGAGACATAAACACGAAAAAAGTTATGGCCCAAAACTTGTATTCAAATATCCAGCTATACTTAACCTAACCTACCCTACCCTAATCTAACCTAACCTAACCTACCGTACCCTACCCTAACCTAACCTAACCTAACCTACCCTGCGTATGAACGCATCGAACAGCTCGAAGGGTACAGCTTCAGTCACAAAACAGTGAACCACAGCGAAAACTTCGTGGACCCTTCAACTGGAGCACACACGCAACGGATAGAGTCGACGTGGAACCAACTCAAACGCGGTAACAAGCGCCGGTGTGGTACGCACCGTTCCATGATCGACTCGTATCTCTGCGAGTTTCTCGAGCGTTGCCGACACGCAATCAAAGATCTAGTGCGCCAAATGCTGAACGATATTACGCAGTTTGGCAAGTAGCAAACTTTGGTTTGTGTTCCGTTCTGTGTTCTGGAAACCTGTAAACGTAATAAACTTGCACATAACTTTTTTCGTGTTTATTTCTCCAAGAAACAGATTGCGGAAATGGAATCAGCATAAAAATCTACGTCTATGCCAAAAATATGAAAAAAATCCAATGCCGGACCTAAAACCGAAAAGATCCTTTGTTTGTTTGGGCTGAACGGCTGAACGCCCAGACTAGTGACCCTAAGCATTCATTTCCAATTTAATTTATAAATTATATTAAGTCTACTTTCTAGACTACTAAAAGAGTTTATACCTCATTAATACGTTATTCTAATCTTATTGCTTTTTAATTGAAATATATAAGTTAACCCTAGAATAAAAAATATAATGTAATTTATTTAAAATTTAATTAATATTTCTTCTTTCTCTTTCTATAATACGAATATTAAAACAATATTATTTTTGAAAGGCGAATGGTAATAACAATGACATCTCGAGTGAGATGCCAGAAATTGTTTTTGCGATTAATACGAAGAGAAAAAAATTGTGTATTTATTATATATTTACAGACTGTATGCCTGAAGATAGGTATATAATTATTGGTAAGTACATATTTAAAAGTAAATAAGCAGTTTGATAATTAAACTCTCAATTGTAAGACTATCGCGTTATTCATTACGTTAAGCCAGTGTTTCCCAACCTCAGGTCGCAACTAGGGTTTCTCCTTATATGCAGCTTTCTTCATCCCGGGAAATCCCGGGAATTCCTGGAAAAATGAAGCCAATTCCCGGGATCCCGGGAAATCCAGGAAGTGGTTGTATATTTAAGAGAACGGTAATTTTTTTTGTTGTTCAGTTATAAAATACCTTTTAGAATTGGGATAACCAATTACTTATCCCTAGATGACCACTTTTGCATTGTAATACTTGAATTGAGTTTACCAATCAGTGGTAGCTATTTATTATTTATTAAACATAATATTTATCATGTTATTCATCTGCAGGGGACAAATAAAAGGCTAAAATATTATATTCCTTTAATTATAATTAAGTGCATTTGCAAATAAAAAAGAAAAAGAAAAAGAAACTCAATTAAAAAAAAAATAATTTATACCTTTTATCTCAACATATTTTATCTTAAAATATTTAGCCAATACAAAAAAATAGAAATAAAATAAATCATTGGAAAAAATAATTTCATCCTTTTATCTTAAAATATTTTATCTTAAAATATTTATCTTAAAATATTTAAAAAGAGTCAATCAACATTTTTAAGATAGCTTCTTAAAAAACAAACAATCGATACTTCTATCATTAAGACGAGTTCTCAACTTAGTGATAAATAAACCCGCTGCAGAAAACGCTCTTTCTGATTCAACAGAGGTTGGCGGAATGATTTTCAGTGCATCAAATAAATCATGATGTTTGAAGTTCTGTTCCGAATTGTCTCGAATAACTGCAGTTCTTGCTTCAAATGCTTGCTTAAACTCTGAGCAAGATGAGTTGCCTGCGATCGCTTGATAATATACTGAGACTCGGTTCCTTGTATTATACGCAGCGCTAGCGACATTCCCTCGGCCAGTTTTTGGCATACGGGCCCACTTTTAGATTGCTCTAAGTTGCTAATGCTAGTAGGTGTTCAATGTGGTAAATATTATGCAGTTTTCTTTAATTCTACCCAAGAGCCTTCTAATAACAAAAGAAAAAACAAATAAATCAATAAAAAATAAATTAATCATTTTAAAATTTCGGGATTTCCCGGGATATTTGTCCAATTCCAGGGATTTTCAAATCCAATAAAAACAGCCGGGATCCCGGGAAAGAAACCCTAGTCGCGACCCGCTTTTTAATTGAAATATGTTAGCCCTGGAATAAAAAATAAAATGTAGTGTATTTAAAATTTAATTAATATTGTTTTTCTCCTTTCTATTTTTATAATACAAATATTAAAAGGAGCTTTTCCGAAATTTGGACTGTTTCCGATTTTTTTGAAAATAAGATATTTAATGTAGATTTTTAAGCTGATTTAAAAAATGTAAGTCTTTTTTTGGAGAAATGAGCGGCTCAAAAGTTATGTTTGTTATTGTAATTTTGTATTAGGTCAAAAACTATAACAATACAACTAAAAACTAATACAAGAGTTATTGTATTCTTTAGTAATATTGGCTTATGTCGCTAAGTATTTGTGTGAATAGATTTCGACCGTTATTTTTCTGTCGCCACATGAATTCGCATCAATCAGGTCAACTGAATACCCGGTTAGGTTAATTGAATGCTCGGTTAGGTTAATTGTACGCCCTTGACGATTGGTTAGGTTAAGTCGTAATATTTTCGTTAGTTTTAATGTTATCTAATATCTATAGAAAGCTGAAATTTATCAAAAATAGTATTAATAATATGACAAATCAATATATACATGCAAAAGATTTTTCTACACTAACCATGTAACTTTTAAAATAGTTACTATACGTAAACTAGAACACCGTGTAACTTTTAAAATAAAAATTATTTTTGATTTAAATTGTATTTATTCTGCTTCAGTCAAAACGAGACGATGAAAACAATACACTCATTGGCACACTAACTTTTAATGCCTTCTCAGAAGAGAAGGCATTAAAAGTTAGTATATATACACTTATATATACTTAGTATATATACTCACTATATACTGTATACTTAGTATGTATACTTAGTATATATACTTAGTATATATACTCACTATATATACTTAGTATGTATACTTAGTATATACTCAATTACTCATATATATGCTCTTATTTTATTTTAGTAAGTGGGTGAAATCTTTCTGTACGTGGGCAACTGCCCACCCAGGTGGGTGGACATTTGCCCACGTACAGAAAGATTTCACTCACTAAAATAAAATAAGACCATATATATGAGTCTACAGTATATGCATATATGAGTATATGAGTATATAGCATCAACATATACATTTGATTTGATTTGTGTTATTTGTGATCAAATACAAATACAAAAAAATATTCTGTATATATACACATTATTTTAACCCACCCTGACATATACTCTCTTTCTCAAACAGCATTTAAGAGATTAGGTGTGCTGTGCCGGCTCCTCAATTTCTCCACTCATTCAGTTGCTATCTCTGTATAGGGGTCTTGTCCGCTCCTGTATGGAATACGTTTCTTATGTGTCGGGTGGCTCATCCCACACAGCTTTACTTGACCGGGTGGCATCAAAGGCTTTTCGCCTCTTACTGATTGGCTTCAACTCATCTCTCTTCGCTGCAATGTTGCCTCTTTTCTGTCGCTATTATAACGGACACTGCTCTTCTAAACTCTTTAACTGCCTGCCTCCTCCTTTAAGGAGAGTACGCAGCACCAAACTTTCGACACATTCTCATCACTTTTCTGTCCGATTCTAATGCAAGGGTTAATCGGCATTTTCAATCTTTCATCTGCTCAACCAGTCAACTCTGGAACAATGTTTCTCAATCCATCTTTTCCCCTGTCTCTTACCTCCAATCTTTCGAATGAAGTGTCCAGGCATCTTAAAGACCCTGGACCTTGATTTTGCCTTTCTTCTTCTGCATCTATGTGGGGAGCATTTCTGCTGGCACTAGCCCTTGGCCCCTCCTTTCTGCATAAAACCTTATATAATATACATTATATATCGTTTAATTAATATTTTAGAATATGATATTCAATTCCCACCTTGCAAAACTTTGTTCTCTGTTGAAAAGTACGATGAAAAACACTACTACACTTTCTGCTCATTGACAATGACTAAATTAATTTTTATTAATAAGAAGAACTTAATTTAACTTTTATATTTTTCAGTAGGTATCTCTGTTTCTGCCTCACCGGTAATTAGCTTCGTATTACCTGTAATTACGTATTACTGCTAATTAATGAAGACAAGAAAGGATGCCCAGAAGTCTTCATAAAATATTGCTTTTCATTAAGAATAAATCTTGTCATCAATTTGTAGAAAGTTAAAAATCTGAGAAAAAATTTCAATTCAGTGATTTTTGTGTATATTTATAATTTTATTTCGTTCAGGATTTTTCTTTTATTTTTAAAGTTTGTCATTCATTCAGTTTTTCTTTCAATATTTGTATTTCTGAAGGGACTATATTTAATTTCTTTTTACTTGTCCCACTTTCCTGTCTCACTTTACATTTACAGTCAACAATCAACAATCAACTGAAATCAACTTGTTGGTTGTTGAGTGTTGACAGGTAGGCAGAGGTCATATTTTCGCGTCAACAATCAACAATTACACGTTATTTTATGTTAATTCCAGTTGATCGCTCGGATTCGAAAAACATTTGTTGATGGGTGCCTCTGCGAATGTGCAGAGGCACCCATCAAACAACATCAAGGTACATGAAACCAAAAATCTTAACGTTACTGCTAGTCTCTCAGCTGATGAAATCGCCTTTCGAAACGTAGTATTGCTTTTCACTATTATTAGAGCCACTTTTGTTAGCAGTATTTCAAAATCTTCGGGTGACGTACGTACAAAATTCTTATACCCCATCTTGTTTTCAATTACCAAATTATTTAAAAGTGAGCGGTATGTTCCTTGTTCTTCTCTTTTTCAAAGAAAATTTCTGACCCACTGGCGCCGTTTATTTCTCCTGTCACTTAATGAATTTATCACTATAAACGCTGCGGCACACACAACTTGCTTCTCCGTCTCTATTTCTGTACTACCAAGTCGACAGCAATGAAAACAGTCTATCAACAGTCAATAATCAACTAATTGTTGATTGTTGAATATTTAAGCATAGTGAAAATATACCTTTGGATGTCTGTTTTGACAGTTTCTATACTGTCAGCTTAGTCTCTCTCTCTCTCTCTCTCTCTCTCTCCGGACCGGAAGGTCTTTGAGGCTTCCCCTTGTCCTTGTAACTCCTTGTAACTCTCTCTTTTAGTATTAAGTGTTTTTCTCTACTTTTACTGTAAGGACCCTACTGCTACATCATGCGTGGGAAGAGAGGCTTTGGAACCTCTATAAATAACACTATTTAACGCTCGTAGGTCGTGAGAAACTGGGATAGAGGGGTCCCAGGCGTAGGAGCGCGATGAATGAAGTGTGGCTAGTGCCCCTTTAAGCCCATTCCTAACGCGTAATGGCCTGACCATCCCCCTGCGACCGTTCTTTGGTGACCAATTGATGGTGCTTGACTGTACTGCTCTTAAGTGAGAGAGCTCTACTGCCCAGCTGGCTACCAGGCCAGCGGAAAGTCTCGGGCGTAGCTGCTGGGTCTGGTGGGATATCCCCTGAACACTGGATTCTAAGAGTCTGGCCGCTCGTGAGTGACTAGAAAGACTTAGTAAGGAGCGCCATCTCGCTGTCGCTATTGCCAGGAAATCCGTGACCCCTGCGTCGCGAGTGTTTGTCAGTTGGTAGCTGCGACACGTTTGGGACTGTCCGGCACTGGGGAGACCTTTGGTCGGTGCGGCAGCAGCGAGAGGTGTAGTCTTCTGGATGGGATGAACGTCACTTACAGGTAGGCGGATGCGGCTTGCGCGGGAAGAATTCAACCCCCCCTTCCTTTTCTATGTACTGGCCAGAACGTTTTCGATAGTTTTCATTGCTAGAACGCTTTATCTTATTCAGTGTATTTGGAGTTAGAAAAATAAGTTACAATGACTGGACCGCAGAAACTGAAGGCTGAGTGCGCGAGGTGTGGAGTAAGCCAGTGGGTGACGAACTTCAAAGAAGCTTGCTTCGAGAAGATCAACCACTCCAGCATGTGCCGCTTTTGCGAACTCATGCAGTTGTACGAGAAGCTAGAGGAGAAGGTCCGACGGCTCGAGTCGTCCAGATCGGTTGATGGAGGAGCGGCGGTCGCTTTCGCGGCTGCGCCAGCGGGGGACTGGACGGAGCTCGAGACCGCGGAGAAAGGGTAGAGGTGCAACCGGAGGCCGGGGTGCAAAATCAGTATCAGGAATCGCCAGCGACCCACGTAGAATGCACGGAACCGCGACGTAAGTAGAGGGAAGGGAGGGCGCAAAGAAGGGGCCGATAGAGAAGGGTGGGAAGTGGCCGATAAAGAAAAAGGGTGGGAAGGGGCCTACTGATAGCCCAAAGAAACCGAAGGATGTAGCTGCCGGTCGGGGTGGCTCGGGTGCTGTAAGTGCCCCTGAGTCTACGGGTGGCGACAGGTATCGAAAGGTATCGGGCAAGAAGGCTGCGAAGCCGAAGCCTGAGACCCAGGTTGCCGCTATCAGGACCTCTAACCGCTTTAGTCTCCTGTGCGCGAAGGAGGAAGACACCGTTTTGATTGGGGACTCACATATCAGGGACCAGGAGAAGTACTTTGCTTCTGCAAACCGGGACAGGAGGAAGGTAAGGTGCTTACCCGGGCGGGGAACGGCGCACTTAAGGAAGGAGCTAGAGAAGCTGCGCGTGGCTAATCGGAGGACTGCGATCGTTTCCACGCTGGTGGCAACGACCTGTTCCTCAAAGGCGGTAGGGTAGGTTCGACTGAAGGAATCATCACCGAGATCATGTCTCTTGCGGATGATCTGAAACTTAAGACAGACAGGGGAATGTTGACGGATATTTTACCGCGGATGAATGCCGTGACCACTCGCTCAGTAAGGTCATTGGCATCAACGAGAGGGGTGCAAGATTTGTGCGTCCCACTAGGCGTGAGGTTTGTTGACCCCTTCGACTCGTTTTCGGGTAGGTGGGAGGATGGTGTCCACCTCATTTTCAAGGGTAAAGGTGTGCTAGGCGCGCTTTTCGACCGGCACCTATACCGCATGGTGAGGTCAAGCCCGGGGATTGATGACGGGCCCCCACCGGGGAGAGATGATCTTGAGCCGCTGGCGGACGTACCTTCAACTGAAGTGTGCGTTCATGTACAGGTGGGTGACCCTCCTTCCCCGTTGGAGGGGGCTCAGGCTCCTGCGGAAGTTTCCCCCTCGTTGGTGAGGGGCTCTTCAACCCCCGACAGCCCTGGCTGTTCGGGAAACGTTCGTGCTAGGGGAAGGTCAGAATAGGGAAGGCTCCCTCCGTGCAGTGCTTTTTAATGCTCGGTCGATTAGGAATAAGTTTTGCGAGCTACGAGCGCTTTTAGCATCAGAATACCAGGATATCGTTGTTATCACCGAGTCCTGGATTCATATTCATCGTAGGGACTACGTTGGTGAGTTCGAGATTCCCTGGTATAGAATGTTCCACAAGGACCGCACCCGTGGGGGGGTACTAATATACGTCATGGACACGTTGAGTCCGGTTGACTGCCAGTTCCGATCGGAAAGGGAGCTACTTCGCGTCGATCTGAATCTGGGAGGGACGAACTATAGGTCAATCTTGGTGTACAGACCTCCGCAGCTCCTCCTCGAGGAGGATACAGCCTTGTACACCGAAGGGAGGACGCTAGTTGATTTTGCTGATGAGAACTTCCTGATTCAGTCGATCAATGGACCTAAACGAGGCGAAAGCGTTCTAGACTTAGTATTTACGACCGAAGAAAACCTCGTCACTGACCTCACCGTTGACGAATCGTTGGGTGGGAGTGATCACGGTCTGATTAGGTTCTGTGTGTGCGTCCCTCGGGTGAAGCGTAGTAACTCGAGAGGCAGTAAGCTCGATCTACGGCGGGCGGACTTTGTTGGCCTCAGGGATAGCGTAGGTGAGATGGGGTTAGATGTCGGCGGCGATGTTGATGGAGTGTGGAGTGGATTCCGGGACTAGTTTATGGTGCTGCAGTCTGCTGCCATACCCTCAAAACCGGTCACCCCTGCTTCAACGCAGCCTAAGTGGTTCAGTCGTGAGATCGCTTCGGCTATCCGAAATAGGAAAGCTGCGTATAGGAGGGCGAAGGCCAATCGTTCCCATGAGAACACTGAGGCGTATGTCCGCCTGTGCAGGGAAGTGAAGGTGAAGGTTAGGCTAGCTAAACGTAACGAAGAACTCCGGGTGGCAAGCCTCTGCAAGGGGAACCCTAAGGAGTTCTTCAGTTATGTTAATAGTAAAAAGCCTATTAGAAGCATGATAGGCCCATTAAAGGACCCCAGCGGCGAGCTGAGGACCTCCGACGCGGACATCGCTAATGTGCTGGATGAGTACTTTGTGGGAGTATTCAGCAGGGAGGATACCAGCTTCATCCCCGAACCAGGCGTCAGGTACGAAGGTGCTGGCCTGGATAGTGTTCGGTGTACCGCGACAGTCGTTGCCGATAGGATATTGAGCTCGTTTAAGGCTCCTGGACCAGACCAGTTCCTCCCCAGAGTATTGTGGAAGTCCGCGACCAGGTGGCTCCCCACCTTGCTACAGTCTTCAACAAATCGTTGGAGACGGGTCAAGTGCCTGGTGACTGGAGGAAAGCCAATGTGACCCCTATCTTTAAGAAAGGGGATCACGAAAGTCCAGGGAAGTATCGCCCCATTTGTCTCACTTCAGTTGTAGGTAAATTATTAGAGGTGATAATAGCGGATAGGATCGCTGACCATTTGGATTCCTACATGCTGCTTGGGGACTCCCAACATGGGTTTAGGCAGCATAGGTCGTGTCTCACCACCTTGCTCGAGTTTTTCCACGTCATGTGGAGTGAGTACGACAAGAGTAGGGCGATTGATATACTTTATCTCGACTTTCAAAAAGCCTATGATAAGTTACCTCACCGGCGGCTAATGGCCAAAGTCCGCGCGCTGGGTAACGGTGGGGAAGTAGGTAGGTGGATTGAAAATTGGCTGAAGAATAGGCGGCAGAGGGTTGTGATTAAAGGGGCTAGCTCTGGTTGGGCCTCGGTCGCTAGCGGGGTTCCTCAGGGTCCCGTTTTGGGGCCACTGTTGTTTATCATTTACAAAATGATATCGACACTGGCATCGTCAGTAGGATCAGATCGCCAAATTCGCTGATGACACCAAGCTTGGGGCCAATGTTGGCACGCCCGAAGTGATCGAGCAACTGCATGCGGACCTACGTAGGATAGGAGAGTGGTCAGAAAAATGGCAAATGCTCTTTAACTTGGGTAAATACAAGGTCATGCACATTGGCTACGCCAATCCCAAATCGGACTACTCCATGTTGGAGAGTAATATCGAGGCCACTGATTTGGAAAAGGACTTGGGTGTGCTAGTTAGCAGCGACCTTAAATTTACCAAACAGTGCGTAGAGGTGGTAAAGAAACTCCAGAAGTTGTTGGGTTATATCAGGAGGCAATTTCGATTTCTGAACAAGGAGATTGTGCTCTCTCTGTACAATTCCCTGGTTCGGCCCCACCTGGAATATGCTGCGCAGTTCTGGTGCACACCCTCAGGAAAGATATTGACAGACTGGAGCGAGTCCAGGCGAGGGCCACAAAGTTAATGCCTTCCGTTAGGCATATGGGCTACAATCGACGTTTACACGCCCTGAATTTGTTTTCGTTGGAAACTCGGAGGCTGCGCGGTCAACTTATCGAGGTTTTCAAGCTCTTACACGGGTTCAACGATATCGATTTTAATAGCATGTTTAGTTTAAATGATAACTCAACTCGCAACAGTTGTTGGAAGTTGGATTTGAAACGGTTTAGCACTAGTGTGTATGTGTGTGTGGGAATTACTTTACCTATAAAATCTGTGACGCGTGGAACAGGCTACCTTCAGAAGTTATGAATAGTTCCTCTGTGGATCAGTTCAAGAAAAGGTTAGACCGAAACTTGCACACTATTTGAGGGTGTATGAATTTTTCCCTGGCACCCGTTGCCATTGGTACCTCCTCGGTATGAGCCGCAAGGCCTTTTGAGGTACTTCTTTTCCTTGTGACTCTCTCTCTCTCTCTCTCTCCTGGTTCAGATACTTTCACTTTCCGTGTCTATATCTTTAACAAGTTCCTATAGTCCAAGTTAAAGTGCCAAGGGACTGGAAGCTGGTCAAGGTGATTCCTGTCTTCAAAAAGGGAGACGAGGAATCATCTACCAACTGAACTGTCGGCCCATAAGCTTAACATCTATCCAGGGCAAGCTTTTAGATTCAATAAATACCACGAGAGTAGTAAATCACTTGCAATTACATAATTTATTAATCAATTCGCAGCATAGTTTCCCTAAGTATAGCTCTTTCTTAACTAAACTGTTGGAATAATTTCACACGTTTTCTAATTCCAGGGCGGTAGAGGTTGTATACTTAGATTTAAAAAAAAAGGCATTTGACAAAGTGTATGAAAGATATGGGTGCCACCTTCAGTCGGTTGTAAAACTGTTATGACTTCCTTCTCTCTCTCTCTCTCTCTCTCTCTCTCTCTCTCTCTCTCTCTCTCTCTGTCCACAAGAAAGATGTATTTTCTAGGTAACAGATATGCTCAATAAATGTCGAACGTAATTCGTACAAAGAGAATAAAGGCCTCCATAAATAAAGGGAAATAATCTTCAAAACGGAGAAACAAATGCACTAAAAATGATAAGACGAAATGTTTCGTCTCCGCACTTTACTAAATAGGTTACGATTTTAGATTTAAATCAGAAGGCGGTAATTTTAGTGAGGATTATGTTTCACTATCCAAACGCGTGCTCGTGTCCTCCCTTCGCACACACACACACATACCACATAACATATATAATATACCATATAGCTCAAAGCGCCAACGTTATTAATTCGAATACGACAGTTTTTGGACTTTATACTAACTTTCGTGATGACAGTTTCTATCAAAACTTTAGAAACGAAACGCATTATAACACATTGTAATAATGGAATCGATATGTTATAGGAATGTTCTACGCATCAAAAGTAATAACCTTACAAATTACATTATTTCCCAATGAAACTAACACGAATAAGTTATTAATTACAAAATTTAATAAGAGTCATTCCATTGTGTGTATATATATATATATTTCTGTCTAATTTATATCATTCTTTTTTTTTTGCCTATTTGCCGCACTCATATAGAAGATTGATTTTTTATATTTTGTAATTTAGTTACCCCTCATAATTATACGAGTACAAAGAACAAAAGGAAATGAGGTAATTGAACGATATGTGACAGTAATTACAACTTAAAGTTGAAATATACTTGCATGAAAGTTAATTGTAAAGAGTAATTTTCAGATCATAATTTTCCTTTAAATATTTGTCAAAACTTCTCCAAGTAATGAAGAAACTAAGAAATATAGTAAGTTAATATATAAGTGTTTTTGGATGGTATGTAGGAAAACTAAGTAACTGACTGGAAAGTGTCCAAAAAGGCGATTCTAAACAAGAGTCTCTGACAAGGAAAAAGAGAAAGGGCGAAGGAAATAATTTTCGGCCACAATTTTTCCACGGAAAAAAGATCACTACACAGAAAAGTTTCAGTTATCAGAAATGATTTTCAGGAATAGTTTAACGGCGAATGTCAGTTGATATGAAACCGCCCCATTTTATTGGAAGGCTGGGGTGGGTAGGGTATAAGGTGGCCAAAATTGTTATATATTGAAATGAAAAGCTAAATTGTGCCTAGAGTATTTAATGAAAAATTGTTGGTGATTAACCCCTATAAAGCTCTCAGAATAGAACATTTGAGTGCAGTTAATCATTTTTATGGGGGCTCTATCGTTTATTTTCAGAATTTGCCCTTTATATATGTAAAAAAAAAAGAACAATTCCTATACAATCATTATATGGATTCATTGTCTTCATGCAGTACTTATGTTTGTATGGTTTTTAGGTTTGAATGTTTATTTTTACATGAGAAACCAAAATTGCCTAAGCGAGTTTTGGATAGAATTTCGATTTATACTTCTTTATTCATTACTGTATTTCTCTAATTCATCTTTTCTAATAATGACATACTGTACGTATGACAATGTGAATAACTATGACGTCATAAAGTAACTTAATTCTCTTCACGTTTTCCATAACGTGAATACTGAATCATCCATTTGGTATGTGGATATCTTTCAGGTTCAGTGTATGGTAAATTCTTTATTAATAATAATAATAATAATAAAATCTTTACACTCTATACGTCATTATTTATATGTTGTGGTGTTATGTAGTATAAATATTATTATTGAACCATATTCATCTATACGTCCATATCTTATCTTGACCATTACCCTATATCAAATTTTATTAAATATTCAATTTTACTCGTGTCAGTCTACGAAATGGTACAAAACTTTATGCCTCCGTACCTGTTCGTTCAAAATCGTCCAAATATGTTCCCATGTATTATTTTTTTTTTATTTTTTACTTTTTATTTTTAATTATTTCGCCTCCCACAATGAACTCGAAAACGCTTAGGCAAGTGGTCAAATTTCGCTAATCACAGCATAAATCGAACATCTGAAAACGAAAGACCTCCTCTGCCTATGATTTCAAATTTATAACTTATTATCATGTGTGTCATGTTGTGTAAATATATACCGTATGTGCCCATGTAATTTGTGTTGTACTAATAACCATATATAAATATAAAAACACTAAGAATTGTAAACGACGTAATGTACTTTAATGAAACTTTAATTAAACGATAATAATTTAAAATATAATGTAATAATGTACTTTAAATGGAAGTGTAATTAAACGATACTAAGTGAATATGAACTAATCCATAATTATAATCATAATTGTTGTAAACCCGAAATTGCAATGTGCTCAGTGATGTACTTGGATTGTACTCAATGTAATTATGTCGCCCTTTAGAAATGTATAGTCGGCGAAAATACGATTATTTTTTACTTTTATTTTTTAAATTTTTATTTGGAATCTTTCAAAAATCTGATCATGTGTTTAAAGGGGGGAAACTTAACCTTCAAACTGCACTCCCCCAAAAGTTTAGATTGTATATAAATCATGTAATTGTAAAATAATGTTACTTCTTCACTCCGACTTCGATTACTTCGAATCACTCCCTTGTTAGCAGCCTCTCAGCGATTTAGATTCCGGCCTGAGCAATGGTCGAAAGAGGTCGAACCTCTACCCCTGTAAATTCAGAGCACTACCTGTACATTTTTAGAAGTAAATTACAGTGAAAGAAAGTTTTTTAATCTTTTCCTTCGAGCCGTGCCTCGTCGAGAACTCAGTCAATAAAGTCGATAAGTTATAAAAAGAAAGAGAAGTATTATAGAAAGAGAAGAATTAACAACTGTCGACCCTATATCGAGAGAAAAAAATTAGAATATTATAGAAGAAACTAGTGCAAGTAACAGATCCGTTGCTGCTTCCCAACCAGAACCCCCGTCGATTCGATCGAATCGATGCAAACATATGTAAATTTTTCTTATTACGCTTATGCTGATTTTGGCACACTCGGATCTAACTTTCTCCTTCAGTTGTTCTATGTTTCTGGGACGATCAGTATAGAAGCCGGACTTGAGATGTCCCCACAGAAAAAAGTCAAGAGGCATGAGGTCTGGTGAACTTGGTAGCAATTCGACTGGACCTCGCCAGTATCAGGTCATCCCATAAGTAATGTCGTTTTTTACGATTAAGTTTAAACTAGTCCTACTCGATTTAAGCATAAATTTTTCGAAGGTTATATCTAAGAGGAGATCTATCGTGTTTCGCTACATACTTTACAGACCTTGACGTGAAGACGTGTGTTTTGCTTTATGTGAACCCCTCATAAACATGGCTGTATCAGAAGAGCATATCAGGCATATAATGCTTTATGCGTTCAAAAATGCGAATAGTGCTACTGAAGCAACGCGAAACATTCAGGACGTTTATGGCAACGATATTCTGCATGTGAGGAAATGTCAAAGATGGTTTCAAAAGTTTAGGAATGGTGACTGCTGTTTGACAGATGCAGCACGCTCTGGACGCCCTGCTGAGTTTGATGATGACCTGCTGTTAGCCGCACTTGAAGAAGACTGTTCAATAGGGTGGATCGATTTTACATTTTTTTCGATTTCCATATTCTAATAGAGACAGAAACTTGCGCATGCATGAGAAAATAGCCTCTGCAAAATCTTAGCTTAATAGGTAATCATCTTCTGCCCCCGGCAGAGCGATGAAAATCATATTTTAGTAGTCAAAAACGTATTTTTCTTATAATTTTTAAAATATTTCAATATGCATCAAAATTATTCCTAATAACTATAAAGTCGATGAAAAAGACTTCATATGATCGTTTTTCCAAGCGCGTTGTCCTACGTTAATATCTTTTGCCCCCGGCAACAACGTCAAATGTTGAAAAAATAGGTAATTTATATACATATTTTCAGATCGGCTCTTTGTCTTAAATAATGCATTTATATATTTCCCATAGCATTTATATCGTTGCTTAGGCATGAAATAACACGCAAAATTTTATGACTCTAGGCTAAGGTTTAAAGGTCATCTCCGGTGAGTGCTGCCAGCAGCAGCAGCAGACTAACAATATTAGCACGGACGACATTGTGGCTATCGGCTGTGATGGTACCGCAGTGAACACGGGTCGAAAGGGTGGAGCCATTCGTATGATTGAAATGAAACTACAAAGGCCAGTTCAGTGGATCATATGCCTATTACACGGTAATGAATTATCACTGCGACACCTCATTCAAGACTTGGACGGCAAAACAACTGGGCCAATGGGCTTACTGGACCAGTTGGAAAACAACTGAACGACTGCGAAAAACTTCCAATTACAGAATTCGATGCCATTCCATCTCCCGACATTGACATAGATGATGCCGAGTTGAGCACTGACCAAAAATATTTGTTAGGCATCTACGGAGCAGTGTCGAGCGGTAGCTGCTCTTCAGCTCTCGCGGCTCGAAATCCAGGTAAGATGGCGCATTCCAGGTGGCTGACAACAGCAAATAGATTTCTGCGCCTCTATGTTTCAACCAGTGAACCCTCCAGCACCTTCAACGAAATTGTGCGATTCATTATGACAGTTTACACACCAATTTGGTTTAAGATAAAGAAAAACTCCAGTTTCACTGAGGGCGCAAAACATTTTTTCGAAATGATGCGTCTCTCTCAGAACATGCCTCAAAGATCTAAGACAATCGCCAACAAAGTCCTCCGTAGAAATTCTTTCTTTGCTCACCCAGAAAATATTTTGATCTCCATGCTACATGCGATGAGCAACACATAAGAGAATTGGGATGGAGAAGAATATTAAAAGCACGATCAAAACAATCACCAGCGGGGAAATTCGAGCCTTCGCCATGCCTGAGCTGCTCTACGATAGTCAAAACTATTACGAAATGATCAACTGGCAAACGGCTGAGGTGACCGAACCCCCCCGTTACAAAAACAATACCTGATACCCGAATAAAAGAATTTGTTGAGACGGGAGACCAGCTTGATGGACTGATCCCACTATTCCCTTGTCATACTCAAGCGGTCGAGAGACTCATCAAATTAGTAACCGAAGCCTCTGCCAGTGTAAGTAGAATAGAAGAGAGGGACGGATTCATCCGCTCCCGTCTTCACTCCCGAACAAAAATTCCACGATTTGATTCTAAGAAAGATTACCGTATGTAAATCGACATGCAGCCAAAGGAAGGGTGGTTGGGGCTGGATAGGGTGGAACTCGACGTACAGCCACCTCCTCGTGGTGAATTCTGGGTTGCTAATTTTATAAAATTAGCAAGCGAGGAGCTGTACTTAGTACTTATCGTACTTATAACATCGCATTAACGTAATTATAATCCACATTTAGACTTTTCTCGGGGACAGAAGATATTACTGTAGAGTCATAAAATTTTGCGTGTGTGTTATTTCATGCCTAAGCAACGATATAAATGCTATGGGAAATATATAAATGCATTATTTAAGACAAAGAGCCGATCTGAAAATATGTATATAAATTACCTATTTTTTCAACATTTGACGTTGTTGCCGGGGGCAAAAGATATTAACGTAGGACAACGCGCTTGGAAAAACGATCATATGAGGTCTTTTTCATCGACTTTATAGTTATTAGGAATATTTTTGATGCATATTGAAATATTTTAAAAATTATAAGAAAAATACGTTTTTGACTACTAAAATATGATTTTCATCGCTCTGCCGGGGGCAGAAGATGATTACCTATTAAGCTAAGATTTTGCAGAGGCTATTTTCTCATGCATGCGCAAGTTTCTGTCTCTATTAGAATATGGAAATCGAAAAAAATGTAAAATCGATCCACCCTACTGTTCAACAACTGTCGAAGAATTGGCCCAGAAACTCAATTCATCCCCGTCCACCATCCATCGACATTTGCAACAACTCGGGAAAGTGCCTAAGTTAGGAAAATGGGTGCCACATGAACTGTCGGTCGACAATCTGAGGGTGCGGGTAAACATTAGCACAGCTCTTCATTCCCGTGAACTCCAAGATCCGTTTTTGCACCGTTTAGTGACTGGTGATGAAAAGTGGATACTGTACCAGAATGTTAAGCGCCGTCGACAGTGGGTTTGTGCCGGAAAACCAGCGACACTACAGCCAAAACCAAATCTTCACCCTCGGAAGGTGTTGCTTAGTGTTTGGTGGGATAAAGGTGGTGTAATACACTTTGAAACCTTACCATACAACCAAACAATCACCGCTCAATCTACTGTCAACAACTGGATCGATTGAACACTGCACTAAAAGAAAAGAGACCTTCTTTGGTTAATCGGAAAGGAATCGTGTTCCACCACAACAACGCACGTCCTCATACCGCTCGGATCACTTCTGCAAAAATTGAGGAGCTTGGGTGGAAAAAACTTCCATATCCTCCATATTCTCCAGACCTTGCGCCTTCAGATTATCATCTCTTCAGGAGTCTGCAAAACTATCTTGACGAGAAACAGTATACTTCTTTAGATGACCTGCACACCAGTCTTTTTATGTTTTTTGCCTCAAAACCGCCTGAATTTTATAAACATGGCATTGAAAAGCTTGTAGGACGTTGGCAGAGTGTCATTGATTTCGATCGAAAATATATACTAGATTAAAAAGTTTCAGTTGAGTTTTTTTTTGTCCTTCAAATTCCGATCTAAAAAACGACATTACTTATGGGATGACCTGCAAGTATGTTTGAAAAAATGTCGAGTGCAAATAAATTGCATGGAATATTATCAATAATTGGGGTGGGAGGGGGAGGGGGTATGCAACAAAGGGTGGGTTAGAACTTCCAAGGGAGAGAGGGAGTTATGCATGAAGAGGCCCGGACTAGACCCTTTAAAGGGGGAGTGAGGTATCCTAACGTAACAAGGGTAATAAAACACAAGGAGGAAAGAGAGGAGAGAAGGAGGAGAAGATGCCTTCGCTGTGACGTCTCGGAACATTTTGATTCCTTCCCTGAACTCCCTGGCTAGCTTTGCCTCACAACCAGTGGCTTAGAATCCAGCCATGACACAGCCAGTCGTATGGCGTGAACGGCTGACAGGCAGTTTGTTGAGGGTATGCACTGAGGGACACAGCCAGAGTATACAATCAGTCGCCTTAGTTTAGACACACACATATATATATATATATATATATATATATATATAGATTAACTGGAGCGACACCACCTCTCACAACAAGTTCTTGAAGTAAAATGTACCCTTCCCTGAACTCCCTGGATGGCTTCAGAATCCCGCCACTCGGCACAGCCAGTCGTATATGTCGTAGATACACACACAATCATGGCAATTACACATACATAAAAGCTCATGAAGTAAAATGTACCTTTATCGCTCTGTTTACTTATCTGCCTCACTCAAAAAATAGCAAAACACAAACACACACACACACAAACACACACACACACACACACACATATATATATATATATATACAGGGTGTCCCATAAGTACGGCATCATAGAAATTCATATTTTTCTATTTCTACAAACCATAATTCATATTTTTCTCTTTCTACAGGCCATAATGTCTGTGAGCAAGGAAGAACGAATCCAGATAATTCTACTCATAGGAAATCGGAGTCAGAGAGAGGCCGCTGCTGAATTTAACAGACTGCATCCAGACCGCGAGCCAATAACACAGAGTTGTGTTAGCAGACTTGTTGCAAAGTTTAAGGAAACAGGATCCATAGAAGATAAACCACGCAGTGAACCTTCAAGGAGGTCCACTGACGATGATACAGTGACTGCTATCTTGGCTCATTTTAACAGAAGTCCCAATAAGTCTCTTCGGTGATTGTCCGCCGAGACAGGAGTGTCGAAAAGTAGCATCCATCGCTTTCTTCAGGTTCACAAATGGCATCCATATAAACTTCAGATCCTACAGAAATTAAGCGAAGATGATCCCGACCGGCGGATGGAATTTTGTGAATGGGCTACGGAACAATACCTATTGAGCACGTTCTGTAAATAAAAGTTTTTGTTTTGCCTTTTTTTATTATTTTTCCTATGATGCCGGACTTATGGGACACCCTGTATATATATATATATATATATATATATATATATACTTGCAAGCGAACATGCTTTCCTTCATGTTGGATTACCTCACGACCCCCTTCATGCATAGCCACTCATGCATAAACCCCCGAACCATCAGCAGTAGCATAATATTACAGCACCAATTAACCATCACCCATTAGACCAGTGAGGTATAAAAAAATGACAAAAGATAATAAACAAGCTATTAATCTTCTCATAAAGTAGTAAATACCACTATGATGCCAATATTGTAATGTATTGGAGTGCTATCCGCTCTTTCTAAAGAAAACCTGATACATGGTAAACAAAATTTAAAACTAAAACAAATTTTTGCCTTAATATCGGGGATTTGAAACTGATAAATTTTTAAGTCCAGTTTTCAATTTCAGTTTCGATTTACATTTTTTTTTTTTCCGATTTGAGTTTATTTTTCGATTCAAGTTTCATATTTTTCGGTTCGATTCAATTTAAATTTCGATTCCAGTTTTTTTTCAGATTTCTTTAAGAATTTCTTTGTACTATTTATATTATTTTATGGGGGGGTAGGATCACCTGAAGATCAGGGCCCCCAGCCTTTTTTAGTTAGCTTATAAGGCTAACTAACGAAAATATCACGACCTAACCTAACCAATCGTCAAGGGCGTTCAGTTGACCTAACGATTGGTTAGGTTAATTGGTGATATTTTCGTTAGTTACCCTTATAAAGCTAACTAAAGAAGGCTAGGGGCCCTGATCTTCAGGTGATCCGGAGGGGTAACCTATTGACAAATTCAGATTTAATTTTATATTTGTATTTGCATTCGATTTCTGTGTTTCAAAGAGAATTTGCTTTAGTAACTATCTTTACTTTAGAGAGACCATTAAGAAATTCATTAAGAAATTCACACCTAGGTTAGATCCCGTTCACCCGACACCGGAAGGGATTTTTTGACCAAGAATCTCATTAAAGGGTCCAGCTTATAAGTACCTTCGCACAAATTAAAATTATCTTCTTGTGAAGAAGCCTATACTGGCCTAACAAAACTTGGTTACGAACATTATACAGTGAACCACTCTGAACATTTTGTTGATCCGGACTCTAGGGCCCACACGCAAAATACAGAGAGGCTCTGGAAGGATGTTAAGAGCTGGGTGCTTCGTGCGGGGAACAAAAATTATCATTATAAATATTACTTCGCCCACTACCTCTTCATGAATAAGCATTCACGAACTGACCGCCTACATTACTTCCTCAAAACCATCGCGGAACTATATCCACCTCCACAATAAGGTAAGTTTAGTAGTATATATTATCATGGGGGGCTCTGGGGTGCAAAGCCCCCCCCTGGTTAGCGCACGCAATCGGAGAACACACGGGTTAAGGTTAGGTTGGGTTAGGTTTTTATATATATATATAATATATATATATATAATATATATATGTGTGTAAAAATGGACCATAAATAATTCCCATATTCCTATATTATTCTTATGTAATTCTTGTATTCATTATAGTTCTTGTATCCATTTTAAGAAAAAGTATCCATTTTAAGAAAAGTATCCATTTTAAAAATTCATGTGTTATATGGTTCATGTATTTATATAATCCTGTATATTCTTATATATTTAACTTTATATAATGCCTATACTCATATGTATGTACGTGTGTGTGTTCATTTTTACATAAGGACCAAAATCGCCCAACGCGAGTTTGGATAAAAATTTTGATTTGCTTTCTACTTTGCTAAATAATTGGTGACCTGTTGTTTTTTTAAAATCTCATAATCATTTTTTTAGATTTCGCTTAATAAGGAATCCTGCTTAAGCTTTGCAATGTTCATATTTTGTATACATTCTCTTTCGTTATAAAAGATGAGATCATGTCTTGCCTAACCATTAAAATTGTACATCTTAAACCTTAAAATTTTACTCATATGCATATTTTAGTGTAAAGATGCATAGTCCGATTTCCACTTTTAGTTAACTTGGCAGATCATGATAACATCGGATCTGAAAAGTCGCGGTTTAAGATAAAAATATGGTTTCGTCTTCAAATATTTTGTTTACTCGTTCAAGCCTTACCACAGCTGAAAATTTACTTTATTTTCGAATATTGTACGAAAATAATACAGCCTTTTTAGCATTTAATAATAATGATGTTAGCAGTTTTTGGGTATATAAACCCCAGTAAAAATCTTCCATTGTCATTCAGAAGCTAATTCAGAGGCTGAGCACTACCTGTACATTTTAGCAGTAAATTATAGTAAAGATAGTTTATATCTTATCCTTCGAGCCTTGCTCTCTTCAGAAGAACTTAGTCATTAAACTTTCCGGATACGCTATAAGAAGAGTCCGGAACCTTCAGCATTTTCAGTAAGTCTATCAGAGTCCTCCGAGCCACTATAGAAGAACCCGGAGAGTAATATAGAAGAAAACTACTGCAAGTCACACATCCGTTGCTGCCACCTAACTAGAAACCCCGTCAACTTCGAACCAACCCGGGCCATAGACGGAGGGGTTAACATATATATATATATATATATATATATATATATATATATATGTTCCTAGCCCGTTTGGTTTTTGTTAATATCCAAAATACATTTTTCTAATGTATTTTGTTGTGTTTGGTTCATATATGACCTTTATTTCTAGCGAAAATGAACCAAAACATAGGAAAGCTTTAGTGTTTCATAACTTTGTTTCGGTTTATTTGCGCAAGATATGAAGGTCATATTTGAATAGAAAACACCAAAATACATTATAAAAATGTATTTTAGATATTACATTCAGTGTTGGTGAAAGTCAATAATTACCCATATATATATAATATATATATATATGTGTGTGTGTGTATATATATACACAATGCATACACACACACACACACACACACACACACACATATATATATATATATAGGTTATGATTCGGTAGAACACATCCACCAAACTCTATATTGATATTTATACAGCGAGATAGAGCGAAAAAAACAAGAATTCCTCATTCTATACTAATTTTGACAGAAATTCCTGTTTATCGAGATATTTATTTTCGAAATTATTAAATTTTGACGCCATTATTCACAAACTATCTCGTCCCGTGACGTATGTAGTCATGTTACTATCATTAGCGGCTATTATCATTATTATCATTAGCGGTTATTATCATTACCAATCAGCGGCTGCCCCATTGTCACGTGATACTCCCGCGCAGTTAGTGCGCTGAAATATGAATTCAACAGTCGCTTTAGAATGGCTGTCTGCGGTGGGAGCAACCAGTCAGAGTGGGATGTCATCTAGGCCTAGGTTAGGTTAGGGGTACTACTTACCTTTTCGGGTCTTAAATTCATTATGGGGTACCCATGCCTGGTTAGGTTAATTGATTGTCCGGTTAGGCGAACTATATGCCCGGTTAGGTCAACTGTATGCCCTTGACAATTGGTTAGGTTAAGATGTGTTATTTTCGTTAGTTTTAACGAAAATATCACGACTTAACCTAACCAACTGTCAAGGGCATACAGTTGACTTAATCTGACATTCAATTAACCTTTGTGGTAGCCAACGCCGTAAGCGATTATACCCGGAAAGGTAAGGTTGGGTCATTGTCGGGACCCGGAAAGGTAAGTAGTACTAGGTTAGATTAGGTTACTTTTACCGTGAATATTACTGACGAAAATAGGTTTTTCTGGTGTATTTCATGCTGTTTCAGTTGATTGTGGCCTTTTTAGGCCACAATATCCCTCTTTTTCAAAGCCCAAGGGGTGGGGGAGTATCTCCATAACGGTGCATTTGCGCCAAAAATGAAGGTCAGATTCCATTGAAACAGCATGAAATACACCAGAAAAACCTATTTTCGTCACTAGTTTGGGTGGATGTGTTCTACAGAATCTTTACCTATATATATCAGAGGGTGGGCTGAAAAGTAATGCCTCTACGGAAATAAATTTTAAACAGGTCCAAGGATTTTATCGAAACAAAAGCAGATATGTACCTTTGAGTTTATTCTTCAAAACGATACATTTACCTTTCTATAAAATCACCCTCTACCTCGATAAATTTACGCCAACGATGAGTTTTTGAAATCCATCCCGGTAAAACTTGGAGCTTTGACTACGAAGCCAAAATTTCACAGCGGCCTTAACTTCTTCGTCAGGCTCGTAGTGATTTCCACGAAGATATTCTTTAAGTTTAGGAAAGAGGTGAAAATCGCATGGTGCTAAATCGGAGCTATTTGGTGGATGCGGCAAGAAGGTGAATGGCAGATCCTCAATTGCTTCTCGCGTTTGAAGAATGGTGTGAGGCCGTGCGTTGTCATGGTGAACGATGAATGCGTTTTTGTGGGTGCGAACCATCCTGATCCGTTTCTTCAACTTCTTCAGTTTCAATAAAACGTGAGGAGTTGATTGCTATTCCTCATTCCGTAAAGACCTCGAGAACAGCACCAGTGATGTCCCAAAAAACAGTCATCATCACTTTCAGAGCTGATTTTTCATCTTTGAATTTTTTTGGTTGCGGTGAATTTTTGTGTCGATATTCCATAGATTGCCGTTTATTTTTAGGGTCATAATGGTGTATCCACGTCTCGTCTTCTGTCACAATGCTATGCAGAAATTCATCTTTTTCGAAGCGCTGCAGATTTTCTTGGTAAATGCGTAGTCTCTCAGTTTTCATGTCGGCAGTGAGAATGCGACGTAACCATCTGGCGCAGACCTTTCGGTAACCGAGAATACTAATAATATGCCCAATCGCTCTTTGGAGATATCGAACAGTGCAGCAATTTTATTTTGTTTAATGCGACGATTTCCACGAATCAGTTCGTCAACGTAGTTTCGATGAGACTCATCGGTTGCAATTACAGGCTTTCCACTTCGCTGGTTGTCTCGCAAATCTTCTTGCCCTGCTTCTCATTCTTTACACTGCCTCACCCAACGTCGAACGGTACTCACATCAACACACTGTTTCCCGTACACAGCTTGAATTCGCAGATGAATGTTAATGGGAGCAACACTTTCCGCGGTCAAAATTCAATTACGGCACGTTGCTTGAAGCAAACGTCTTCACTCCTTTCCATTGTAAACAATAACGAACCAACGTTATAATGTTATAATGTTTCAGACTAACAAAGACCCTAGGATCCACTCATAGCTGGTCTACCTAACTGTGTTCGTAATTGTGTATTGTGCATGTCCTCCGTGGTGGCGGAGGGGACCTACAATTTTACGTGGGTTTCGAACCACAAAGCCTTAATTTTACTACCTTAAACTATACCCAATCTATCAACATATGCTTCTAATCAATTTTTAAACATGTTTATAGACGTGCTACTAATTACATCCACCGGCAAACTATTCCACGTATTTACTATTCTATGCGTAAAAAAGTTTTTGGCAACTGCTGTCTCGAAGCTTCTACTTGTCAACTTACACCCGTTATTACTAGTCCTATTATATTGAGATATTTCGAAAAAGCTATCTCTATGTACGTTATCAAACCCATTCATAATTTTGTAAACCTGGATTAGATCACTCCTTAGCTTCCTAGTCTCGAGTGTAGTCAATTTTAACTCCTTAAGCCTATCCTCGTACGACTTTGACCGAAGCGACGGAATCATCTTAGTTGCTCGTCTTTGAACTCTTTCGATTTTGTCTATATCTTTGCACATATGCGGATTCCGAAATTGGATTTCGTACTCCAAATGGGGTCTAACTAATGATTTATAAAGAGGAACTATAATATCGCGCGATTTGTACTCAAAATTCCGAGCTATAAAACCTAACACTTTGTTCGCGTTATTGACCGCTGTTGTACTTTGTTTCGTTACTTTTAAATCACCAGTGACTATAACTCGTAAATCTTTTTCCTGCTCTACGATTGTTAACTCCTTCCCTGACATACTCTACGCAAAATTACCGTTACGCGAACCTATATGTAAAATTTTGCACTTATCGACGTTAAATCTCATTTGCCATGTGACTGACCAATCAACGATTTTATTCAGATCTTCCTGGATTTTACCTGTCTTCGTCATTAATCGCCCTACCACCCAGCTTCGTGTCATCCGCAAACTTTGAAACTGTACTGACAAGGCCGACATCTAAATCGTTAATACATATAAGAAAAAAGCAAGGGGCCCAATACAAAACCCTGAGGAACGCCACTCGCTACATTAGCCCAACACGACTCCGCTCCATCAACAACCACCCTCTGTTTCCTGCCTCGCAACCACTCTTCTATCCAATTTATTACTACACCCCTGATTCCATGAGCCTTAGTTTTTTCAATGCGTCTTTTGTGCGGTACGGTGTCAAACGCTTTTTGAAAATCTAAATACACTACATCAACCGCCCGATGACTATCGTAAACGTTAACCACGCTTTGACAAAAATTCTAAAAGATTAGTTAAGCAAGATTTGTTTCGCCTAAAACCGTGCTGCGTATTTCTAAGTTATGCAATTCTAAGTGTTCGACTATACGATCCCTAATTATTGATTCCAGCAGCTTACCTACAACAGACGTTAAACTGATTGGCCTATAATTTCCCGCCGCACCTTTATCGCCTTTTTAAAGATAGGTGTTACGTTTGCTAACTTGAAATTATCTGGTACGCACCCCTCAGAAATAGACGCATTAAAAATCTTTGTTAGCGGGACAACAATGCTATCTTTTAATTCTTTTAGTTGTATGGGATATATGGAATCCGGCCCCGGTGATTTACGCATTTTCATTTTATCAATATAGCGCATTACTTCCCCTTCACTAACCACAATATTATCCAAAGTATTACCATTATCAAAAGGTATTACGTCTATGACCGTAGGGATATTCGTTACATCTTCTATAGTAAAAACTGACGTAAAAAATTCGTTTAACAAGGTAGCCATTTCCTTGTTTTCAGAAACTAGCTCTCCTTTAACATTTTTCAACGGCCCCAAGACACTTTTTACTGGATTTATATTGTTGACGTATTGAAAGAATCGCTTGGGGTTTACTTTACCGTCACGAGCTATGTAGATTTGTTCTTCCGATCTAGAATTTAAAACGTTATTAGTACCGGCATGAATAACATACGTTGTGTCCTCAGAGGTACCGTCTGTAAAATGGTCAACACTATTAGTTATATCCTCCACCCTTCCACCAGGGTAGCAGTAACGGCGCCTACGACGAGGGTTTCTCCCACAGAATTCCTCGAGCTGCCCTCGAACAATGGAATCGCCAACGAGTCGTATTTCCGGTTCATCAGCATCTTCGAAACCTAAAACAGAAAACTTATTGTTTGTTATTACTGGTAGACAAGTCTTAGGTTTCCTCAATGGGGCTCCATTACGCACTCGAACGAAGGGTTGGGAACTAGGGGAAGATAGAGGGCTATTAGTACTATTTATATTATTAGTAGAAACTGAGGCAGGAGGGGTCGTAACTGGAGTCTTAAAGGATTCTAATTTTGCCGTCAGGAACATCACGCTTCCTTCAAGCCTCACTCTGGCCTCCCTTTCACTTTCTAACTCGTTCCTCAGGACTTCCATGCTTCAGCACCACCTGCAAACTAACTGTTCATTAATATTAGCCATTGTAAACGCGTAAGCGGCAAATTTCCCTTCACAGCGACTGCAAGTAAGTAGTTAAAAAACAAAAAACAAAAAACGAGCGTTTGGAAATTAATAAATTACAACGTAGGTCTACCACGTGTTATTGTGCCGTCACCTGCGCAAACCCGCAAAAATGCTCCTGAAACACAGAAACAGGTTCTTGTAACACAAATTTATAGTAAATGAATATATAATTAAGCTACCGACGAAAGCTCTGTAAATGAAAGAGTATTACTAAAACTTATCTGTCCGCTATTCGACCGACTGTTTTCTTTCCGTTTTTTCTTTTTCCCACGGTGGGTGACCACACTCTACTTGATCCCCTGAAGGAAAGGAAAATGAACCTTATGAAAGCACGTTTTCTGATAGATTTGAAAAACAAAAAAGGCAAACCAAGGGAATTTCAACCTTATGAAACCTCGGTTAGTAATAGATTTGGGAAACAAACAAGGCAAGCCACGTGCACTAGCCTTGGTTTAATCAAATAATACAGTAATGAATAAAGTCAATAAATGAAATATATTCGTTAATGAATGATTAGTAACACGAAGTAATTTAGTTAAGAATGCACCAAACACTATTTATTTATTTATTTTTAAGGACACTTCAACGAAAACCACTTATTCAAATGGTGACACTGGACACTCGATAAAACACGTCTGTTCACAAGAAAAGACTGATCACAACTGAATGAACGTGTAGAATGAATGTTGGCTATATTATGCTATAACACAAAACCAACCGGTTTTATCTGGCTACCTCTACACAATCCAGAATTATTCAAGTGGAAGCATTATTTTTCAGCCCACACTCGTGTGTATATATATATATATATATATATATAATTGTAAGAATTCCCGACTCCTTTATTTAGATTCGCTTTCTTCTTTTAAAGTTGTTTGGTTTCATTATTTATAATGTAATGAAATTTTTTGAATTTTAAAAAGGGGATAGATAAATTTAGACGGAAATTTATTAGTGAACTGGCTTTATTTCAACGTAAAAAGTGCTCAAATACTATAATCGGTATGCCAACAAGTAGCTTTAACACTTTAAAGGGCTGGCGTAACCTAGCCTAACACAGTCAGACTTGGTAGGCCGGTCACGGGGAAAAACTGTCATTTCAGAATTGGGCAACAGCTGTTAGGCCAACAAGTAGGCTTGATGGTTTAAAGGGTAGATGTAGCCTATCCTACCCCAGTCACATGCATCTAAGCGCCTTCAGAAATTAATAAATTGGACCTACACAAGTCACAAACTGTTTTATAATAATATTGTGCAAATTGTCGACCTCAAGACATCTAAGGCTGTACACTATATAAAATCTTACAGATTTTCATTCACAAGCCAACTAATTAACACACAACTATCTACCACTATCCAAACACCCTACATAACTTTAGCTGAGAATATACGCTATTTACTATCTATTTACTACTAATTATGACGATAAAATCTTTCTCCATACATCTCATAGTTACCGTATTCATTATTTCACCGAAAATTATGGATTTTTAACAGTTTGAACAGATATATTACAGCTCCCTTCATATTTAAGCACAGCGAATTTGTCAATTTGATTAACTCAATCCAAGAACATACAAGCTTATTAAACCAAAATACAAAAATATTGCAAGCAGCCTAAATATTCTTTATAAAGTTCTCAGTAGTAGCTAGTTGCTACTCAAATTATTTTTATGTTAATGAACTTCCTGGTAATTAATTTATTAATGATTTTCAGAGCTGGGCAGTAACGCGTTACAAGTAACGGCCGTTACGTAACGCGGTACTTTTTTAGTAACGGTAGTGGTAACAGCGTTACATTTCAAATCAAGTAACTCTTTCAGTAACGACTTTACTTTTTTATGGAAATACATTCGTTAGTCGTTACTTTTTTATCGTAGTTCGCAATTAGTTTCTTTCGATCCTCGCTCATTATTCATTAACCGTTCAAAATTTTGTCCCTTCGCTATGAACGAGGTGTGCATGTTGGCCGTTGGCATGCTGGCAGCCTACCGCCATCCACCCTCAAAGTAAAAAGGCGAAGAACCCTGGAGCAGGGAGGAACCTAAGTTCAACAGAGGTTTCGTCATTCCTCTCATCTGGGCCTTCACGGCACGTTAGCTCTGCATCCTTCCCATCCACTGACTTTAAAAATATGTTTATTAAACTTAACACTCCTATACCATCTAGTGCAGCTGTGAGAGCGAGTTTTTTTCAGTAGGGAAGGATATACTGCGTCCGAAACGATGCTCGCTCTTAGATGCAACATTGAGAAGCTTGTTTTCTTAAAGACCAATAAAGATCTTTTGAATAATAGTCCTTAAATTTGTATATTTAGCTAATAAATTTCAATTATCATTGCCATGCACAATAACTCATTTGATTCATTTCTTTAGTATTTCGTATTATTGTTTTGCAAAACTAAACTTTCCTGGTATATTCTAGCATTAGTAAATTAGTATCAATAGTATGCTACATCCTCTGTTATGTTGCAATCCCTAGTAATAAATCTTGCAGCAATTTTGTTTCACTTTTTTGAAAATATTATGCCTTATAAGTCATAACAACGCAATGAAGGCATGCACAGACTTCATAGCCTATGCATTAACCAGTGGATACAAACCAACACATACTCGCACAAGCGAATGTTTATATAATATAATATTGTATGTATATATAAATTATAATATACCTATGCATATATATAATATATTTACATTTCATTAAAAGTAACGGTAACGAGTAACGGTGCCGTTACTCGTTACTTTTTAAAAATTATAACTGTAACGATAACGGCGTTACATTTAGACTGTAGTATCGGTAACAACGGTAACGGCATTACATTTATAAAGTAACGAGCAGAGCACTGATGATTTTGTGGTAGAATATAAAATTTATCTAATTTACAGTGAATTTTACTGATGCACAAAAAATTTCAAATTTACGGTAAGATATTTGGCAAGTTGAACTAATTAGTGTCTCTAGCTTTCAATTCTCTGGAAAACACATGCAATGTGATTCACTCCACTTAAAGTGCTTATACGTCTGTTAAAGATTTCTGTATTAAGATTATTTAAAAGAAACTACGTGTATATGATAGCTGATGGTAGCCACGTACTATCCTTTAGCGAATGATATAAAGATGCTACTGTATTCAACGAGACTTTATACAGTTTTTTTTATGCAGGAAGGAGGAGCCAAAGGCAAATGCCCGCAAAAGCGCCCCTCCCATAGAAGAAGAAAGAGCCAAAATCAAGGTCCGGGGTTTTCCAGATGCCTAGACACTCTTGCGTCTGAAAGATGGGAGGTCATAGACAGGAGGAAAGATGGATTGAGGAAGACTGCTCTAGATTTGACCGGTTGAGTAGGTGAAAGGCTGAAAAGACCGATTAACCCTTGCATTAGATAGATTGACATCAAAGGAATGAGAAAGTGTAGAAAGTCAGAATGCGTACTCTTATTAAAGGAGGAGGCATGCAATTAGAGCGTTCAAAAGAGCAATGTTTGTTATGATAGCGATAATAAAGAGAGAATGAGGCAACATTACGGCGAAGAGAGAGAGAGAGACTGAAGACAGTAAGAGGCAGGGAATTGATGGGACGAAAAGCCTTTGGTTCCATCCGGTCAAGTACGGTCAAGTACGGTGAACAAGACCCCTGAACAGAGACATCAACTGAGTCGGGATGAAGAAACTGCGGAGGCGGTACAGCACCCTTAACATCTTAGAAGCTGATTTAGAAAGAGAGTATATGTGATCTTTCCTGGAAAGATCACGAGAAAAGGAAACGCCATGAATGTTAAGAGAAGAGGAAGGATTGAGTTGTGTTGTTGAAGGTAAGGGGATAGTCGTGTGGAAGATTGTGACGAGTAGACAGATGGAGGGACTGGGTTTTTGAGGCAGTCAGATATAACAGAAAGATCAGAGGTCAGGTGCTTCATAGCAGTATTACGCGAATCATGGAGTGACTGTAGAGGGACGCTTTGGGAAGCGGGTGGAGAAGTGAAGAGTGGAATCATCGGCATAGAAGTGAATAGGACAGGAAGTGTAAATTAGTGCAAGTGCAAAACTCTTTTCCTTTTATTTATTAATAACTTCCTTACTCTTGTAACTAACATTCCTCTTAATAATACCTGCATTTTATTTATTTATGTTAGTTACAAGAGTAAATAAGTCATCTGTAAATTATATAATTCTTATGTTATGCCTTGCTTAGAATACTACTTATTTTATTATGGTAATTATATTAAATTTGCGGTATATATCATCTAGTTTGTCCAAAAATCTTTGAGAAGAAACTAGATCTGTTTAAGCTAACCTGAAACAACTGTGAATTTTTCACCTTGCAGTTAACTGAAGAATAAGTTTGAAATGTGGGTGAGTTTGTGTTAGAAAATTATAGGCACTGTATTGTTTTACTTTTTGTACCAGTCATAACTGACTTATACTATTTACAAAATACCTTCTGATCTTTCCCTTCAATAGAACCATTTAAATTTATTGGAATTCTGTTTCTAACTAGCTTCTGTCCCCACAAAAAATGTCCCTCTGTTTTTGATGTTATTTCCTTTTAAAAAGGGCCAGCCTATATGAGACATATGGAATAGCCCCTAATTATTGTTCTCTCATTACAACCTTTTACCAACAAAAATTACAAAACAATTCTTTAATAATAATATTTTTTCATTACTTAGGCACTATCTGAAATGAATATTTTTTCATTACTTAGGCACTATCTGAAATTAATATTTTTTCATTACTTAGGCACTATCTGAAATTAATGGGGATATATTGTTTCAAGTATGCAATCAATGGCAATAGTGTTATGTTTGAAATTGATATAGCTATAGTGGTGTCAGAAATCTTTTACAGTAAATACATTAGCTATGAGATGCAAGGAGAAAGGTTTCAGCAATTTTATTTACATTATTCCCAACCTTTATGCAATGCTTGAACCTTCTACATTCATTTTCAGGTCCCCAGACCATAAGTTTCCACTTATTTCCCACAAAATGTTTGATTTTTAAAAACAATGATGCCTTGCAGGCACTTTCCATTCTGGGAAACTATCCTAAACTATGAACATTTTTGCAAGTAAACAGAGATGGAAAGTTTAAGTTGAAGAAGTTCTACATTGGTAGAATTTTAGTCTTAAACAATAAAATTAAGAAGCTTTGTAGTAAAGAAGAGTTTTGGACAGTCTTCAGCAAAATGAATGAATGCACATTTTTTTTTAATTGCTGTTTAAAATATAACGTAAATTAGCTTCACATGCTATAATTAAGTTCTAGAATTACTTGTATGCATTTGCATAAACCCAATATCTCTTTTCATGGATCATCCGTGAACATCACTTATTACCTAAGAAAAACACAATTTTACTTCTTCTGTGGTATGAAATAATCATTCTACTATATTCTTACACGTAGCAGGCAAATCTTATTCAGCACACCGTTGAAATAAGAGTTTGCTACTACCTGCTGAAATGAATCTTGCACATACTTAACTGCTGGAAACACGGGGGAGAATTTAACTGATCATACCCCGTTTACATTCTAACTCTAAATCTCGGCTAATGAGAAATTTCACGGGATACGTTTAATCTGTATAGTTAACTGGAGGAAAATAACAGAGGCTAGTTGGTGCAAAAGGAACAGTCCCTCTCCACTCAGCTAAAAATGAGGCTTGCTTGTGTTAGAAAATAAAAAAATCTTCTTTCTGCATGACTAAATCATGTCATTAGAAGAAAGTGAAAAAATGCATTGGCTTATGTAATAATGGTAAATATTTTAATGTACCAGTATTTCAGGTACAGTGAAAGCTTTATTATCCGGCACTTGTTAGATAAGCAAAAAAAATTCAGATTACGAAGGGCCCTCTGCCACATGATATAGATAGTTATAAATTATAATACAAACGTATTTTTATCACCCTGAATCTTATATATGTATTAAATGATTTAAATTAGGTATACAGTATTATACAGTAACGTTATCATTAAAATACAATTATATTATTATAGAATAACCTACCATAAGTAGTGTCTACTACACCTACTTTTCTCTTGTAGTCAATGTTCCCTCTAATTTTTTTTAGTCTGTGTGCGCAAGAAATTTTCGTTGTGAGTATATTTAGATTCATGGTGAAAAATTGTGCAAACTTTTCTGAGCGCTATTATCTTCAAAATTAAATATATATAAATATTAAATACTTAATAAATATTTCCATAAGGTGATAGCTTGATCATTACGGTACTATTAAATGGATATTAAAAAACTGTTTACAATATTATATATTCTTAAAAAAAAAAACATTTTATCCATTCTAAAAATATGAATAAAATAAAAATTAGTAAAATAAAATTCGCCAAAATAAAGAAATAAAAAAAAAATAACATTAATTGAAAATGACTATTTTAGTTATCATTTCTCAAAACAATTTTTAGCATTTAGCAATTTAAAATAGACTATCAAGATTAATACATAATTTTATCCATTCACAAAATAGGAATAAAATAAAAAATAATAAGATTCAATAAAATAAAATATAATCAAAATAACATTAAATGAAAATGCCTTTCATTTAAGTATGATTACGATTTCTCCCTATGATCTTTAGCATTTGCCCATTCCAAATAAACTCTATGAAGATTAATACATCCGTCATCATTCAGGTAACTTTTAATTAGCATGAGCGTGTCCAAATGATTTTCTTTCAAGCGGTTTCTTAATTTGTTCTTTATAGAATTCATTAAACTGAAATTTTTGAAATTACATCATTTACTGTCGTGACTCATGATACGCTTGAGCCTGTGCGCATTTTATTTTGCTGTGTGCGCGGGTTTCACAACGCGTGTGCGCGCGCACAAGCGCACACCTTAGAGGGAACATTGCTTGTAGTACAGTTATATCAACTCAAAATTTATTCTCGTACCTGCTAAATACAGATATCTTTTATCATGTTCTACCTATTTACTATTAGCATTCAGTCCTCTGAGCAATGACCTTTAGCAAACATAGCAATAATGATAACAGGTAAATAAGTAAGTAGTAAGAAAAAAGATTATAAGTCTTATTTAAGTCAATATTTTAAGTTTTTTAGCAAAGGAAGAGAGATTAGTGAAGCAAAAAGTTAATGAACGCAAAAGTAAACTATATTAACAGAAGGTAAAATTGTGACTTCAAATGTATTCAATTAGATTATGAACGAGCGATTATTAATGTTAGATAGCTAATTAGTTGGGCCTATTTATAGTAGCGGATCACCTGAAGATCAGGGTCCCCAGCCTTCGTTAGTTAGCCTTATAAGGCTAACTAACGAAAATATCACGACTTAACCTAACTAATCGTTAGGTCAACTGTACATCCTTGACGATTGGTTAGGTTAAGTCGTGTTATTTTCGTTAGTCAGCCTTATAAGGCTAACTAAAGAAGGGTGGGGGCCCTGATCTTCAGGTGATCCATAGTAGCTGCTTATCATCAGCTCATCACTTACAACATTCATTAATCAGTTTGAACTGTTCCCATACGTGCAACCAAGATGTTGAGATACAGCTGGAGAGATGAGAAATTAGTGTTTACTTATCTGAATTAAAGAGACTGGATGAAGAATATGAAGAAGATACCTGTCTTTGTGATGGTTAATTTTAATGTAAATATAGGGGCATGTACACTAGGGTGGATCACTTCACTTTTTTAAAGAAATTATAGCTGGTCAAAGTTTTTCCCATGATTTGGTTCAGTGGAAGTACACTGACACCATTTTTATCCAAATCGATCAATATTTAGGGGTCGCGCATCGACCTTGAAAATTTCAATTTTGGAAATTTGGCAAATTGACAATTTTTTACTGAATAAAGATAAATCATCAAATGACCATATTTTCTGAATCCTCTCGGTGAAAGAAATCCTCTCAGATACTTACCAAGTTGATAGGACAAGTGGTTTAGAAGTTATACTCACCTTGAGATAGCATTAAAATTTAAAATACCGTATTTGTCCCCGTACCTCCATATGCTGTCTGCCATTGTCTGCTTTTTAGGATAAGATAAAACGAATAAGGAAAGATCAAATGTATTTTGTATTAAAACGGTTTACCGATATCACTAAAGGCACTTACTCCGGTGCCCCTAACTAGGTTCAAAAACTGTATGAATCGTGGTTAGAACACACGTCATCTTAAGGCGTGCGCCATGTACTCTCTCTGCTAACTCCCTTTCCCTCTGCGCTACGTCATCTTGGCAAGTGACGACTTCTTGAAGTCACCGAGTTCTTTCCGGCTCTTTTCCACGAGCTGAAGAAGACCCTGCAGCTGTGACTCGTCTTTTGTGACAGTGTTCGCGTAATCTTCTATCAGTTTTATCCCTCTCTCTGCCACGTCGTTGGTAACTTTCAGATGCGAGATGACATTCTTCAGATCACAGTAGTTCTTATCTTGATCCCACTTATTCACCGGCAGAGTGAGCCACGTAGACGCGCACACCTGCAGGCCTGTGAACACGAACCACGATGACTCATCGATCAGGTCCGGAAGGCGCGTCGTGTCATCAACCGAGACGTTGTCATACGTGAAGTCCTCGGGCACAGCGAGGCGGCACAGCTTCTTTGCCATCTCGTGCTTCACAGTGTCTTCCACTTTGTCACTGCAGAGGGCGAAAACGACGGTCTGAGGCCTCAGATACCACAAGTGCCGCCTGATCACTGCCAGTGAAGCCTCTGCAATCTCGCGATCCACAGCCCTGTACTGCAGAAGACGCTGGTACAACACAAGGTCATTCAGCGGGGCATCAGCTGCGACAGGAGCCGCCAGCCAGGCAGGTGCGTAGAGGAGTGCAGTAAATAGTACCACTCTCTGAAGTTTCTGTACCAGCTCGTCGTCGAACTCCAGCTGACCGCTGAACATCAGGAGCTTCGTGTAGTAGATGATCTGAAACGAATACGCACTGTGATGTATAAATACCGATACCACTCCATATAAGTTTGTTTAATGGTAAATTATTTATCTTATTTTTTTCTGGTAGGGACTTCAAATGGCTGTTTGCAGAAGGCAATACAATATTTAACTTCTAATTCAAAATACCAACCTTGGCCATCCACCTCGCATGATGGTAGGCTCCTGGGCGCATGAAGTGTGTGCCACGACGTGGCTGGGCCCCGAGTACCAGGAGTGTAATCTCCGCCACTTCTCGGTAGTCTTCTCTGACAAGACCAGAAGCGGTGCCGAGGAACTTGACTGCCTCATCTCGGAGCTCCATCAGCCACGTCACCTCCGCCAAATGCTCGATCTCCAGCTCGCGATAAGTCGAGAGGTCGAGCTTGTCCCACCTGAAAGGGGAGTTATGAAAATATTGCATGAAAACGACTGAAGTTTCCCTTTTCGACTGCTATTAACATCATTAGTAGAAGGACGCTGATATCTCAATTGCTCTGAAGGCAAAAAATCATTGGAGAAAACAAATGCGCCTTAGACTTGAAATTCACCTTCTCCTCAGATACTGGAACAAAGGTTCAGTTGGTGCTGTGGTTCTTCCAAACGCGGTGATGACCACTGCCCCCACGATGAGCTCCATAACGTGATGGCGACAGCCCAGCTGGAAGAGCGGTTTACCAAGCATGTTCTCCAGCCGGACCACCGCACCCTGCACCCTCCCCGTATTGGAGGAAGTTGTGTCGAAGCACAGTCCAATCACGTTGTTCTCGCATCCCCAGTCTTTGAGAGCACGAAAGGTCGCCTGGGCCTGGGACAGACCGGTGCCGTCAGCAACAGTCGGAACGGCCAGCAACTTTCCTTCTGTGCATTGGGGAGCTCCGGAGATGAGAATCGCCTGGCGGTGCTCCAATGATCCAAGAGAGTCCTGAAACGTATGTCATACATGCCAATCCATTATCGTCCACTGGAATATGTCAATCCACTGTCGTCACTGGAACATGTTAATTCACTGTCGTCCACGGTGAGGGCAAAACTGACCTTGATTACTTTACCGTCCCAGTGGACGACAGCATGCCTCGGAGATACGAAGGATTTCTGCACAGCTGTCGACACTTCACAACGATGTGCCACTCTTCCACGGCGAGACGTGTCCTTCGAGATACTGAATTTGTCCAGGTCTGCGGGCGGATCTGCCGAACGTAGGACTGCCGCCACGACACTTGCCACCTATGTGCGAAATTGAAAGGAAATTGACAAGGATGCGTATGGTTTTTATGTGACAAAATAATCACTAAATTTTCCGTCGTTACGTCTATTATATCTTTGTCAAGGAAAGATCATTACTGATATACACACACCTGATTATTGGACATCCGGAAGCGATCAGCCACTTCAATAACAGCTGGTGCATTGAGGATGCGGTAAGGAAGGCTGATTGATACAGTTGATTCTCTCGGCTGTCGGTATGGTGGTTCTAGCTCGATGATCTGCTTTCTATAGATTCATCGTCGCTCTCAGCTTCGGTTCCTAATTTCGTTTTTGAGGTGCCTGGCTCATCACGAGATTGTTGTCTTGAGAGTTGCCGTTTTCTCTTGACAACGAACACTTTATCATTCCCACTCATTGTTGCCTGGCGCAGGCCCCGTTGATCCTCATAAAATTTAATATCTTCTTGTTTGTTGTTGTCTGAGAGCAGTCGACTTTTCTGTATCTCTTCAATAGCATCGGGAGCTCCGATGTTCCAGAGCTTGTTCAGATTTTCTGAAAACTTCTCCCTGCCTTTTCCCGCGTCACTGTCTCTCATCTTGCTCTTCTGCAGCGAGCGCCACTCTTCCCACAGTAACTCCAGTTTTCTTTCGCAGTTACGCCTCGTGATCGTCTTTATACGTGCCATGTTCCAAAATGCCAGAACATTGGCCACCGTGTCTTTTACGGCGGCCTTCCTGTCAGTAGTTTCCTGCTTGGCATAGAAGAAGTACTGGAGAACTTGATGGGTGGTTGGCAATTTGGCACCACCGATCGAGGAAGATGGCTGACCAATTAAGAAGACGTCCGTGGCTGACCTTAGAGAAGGTGGTGCTGTTGTTGCTGCTTTCTCTTTTCCAGAATAAGTAACTTTCAGAGTCTTCCCACTCCTGGTTGTTAACAGTTTATCCATTGTACTAAAGTCTAGACTTATCAAACAAGAATCAATTGACACAGTTGATCTGTAAAAAGCAAACTGTGATTAGTAAAAATATTGGTCATAGACATAGCGTGTGTGTGTAATTGGGATTTTAGGATGCGCCAGCTACTGATGCTATGATTACGTCCATAACGGGGGACAAATACGGTATTTTAAATTTTAATGTTATTTCTAGGTGAGTGTAACTTCTAAACCACTTGTCCGATCAACTTGGTAAGTATCTGAGAGGATTTCTTTCACTGAGAGGATTCAGAAAATATGGTTATTTGATGATTTATCTTTATTCAGTAAAAAATTGTCAATTTGGCCAAATTTCCAAAATTGAAATTTTCAAGGTCGATGCGCGACCCATAAATATTGATCGATTTTGGTAAAAATGGTGTCAGTGTACTTCCACTGAACCAAATCATGGGAAAAACTTTGACCAGCTATAATTTGTTAAAAAAAGTGAAAAGTGATCCACCCTAAATTGTACACGTATCAAAAATGTATTAAACTAAAAGCTAACAGAGTCAATGAAGTTGCTGCCACTGTGGACAGTGTCATATCTTTCAAGTGTTTTAAACACTCGTGGGTAGTTCGAAATGCATTTAAGTTTAATAAAGGAGTCTTATATATAAAAGTTTTTGGTATTTTGTTAATGTTGAAGAATTAGTTGGTCAGTTCTTAAGAAATGCTAAACTTTGTTATATGTAGGTTTTAAAAGCACAGGATAAAGCTAAATAAAAAATAATTTGGGCCATAAAAGTTCAAGTTAACCACAGAATTTTTACATAAAGCTTATGTAGAGATGCAGTGAATTTCAAATCCTCCGCATAGGAGATTAATTGCGAAGGTCAAAGCGCACGGTATACGCGGTCAGGTAGCCAACTGGTTAGAAGAATGGCTTCGTGCTAGGAGGCAGAAGGTGGTAGTTAATGGTAGTGAATCGGGGTGGTTGGATGTAGGTAGCGGTGTCCCACAGGGTTCAGTGTTAGGCCCATTGCTATTCGTAATTTACATTAACGACATAGATGTAGGATTGACTAGTAACGTGTCAAAATTCGCGGACGATACTAAAATAGGCGGTAAGGTTGTTAACGAGGACGATAGAAATAGGCTCCAAGACGATGTAAATAGGATTATGGAGTGGACGGATAAGTGGCAGATGCAATTTAACGTAGACAAATGTAAAGTTTTGCATAAGGTTCTCGTAACAATAATTACACGTACACGATGGATGATAGGGAGTTGGCGAGCGTTGACGAGGAAGTAGATTTAGGCGTACGCGTATCTAAGGATTTAAAGGTTAGGAACCAGTGCCTGGAGTCTTGCGAAAAAGCTAATAGGGTGTTAGGCTTCATAGCGGGTAATTTCAAATTTAAATCGAAGGATATTATATTGCCCCTTTACAAGTCCCTAGTCAGGCCTCATTTAGAATATGCCGTTCAGTTTTGGTGCCCGTACTTGCGTGAGGATATTGATAGGTTAGAAAGGGTTCAACGTCGTGCCACGAAACTAATTCCGTCATGCGCAATAAGCCTTATGAAGATAGGATTAAAGAGTTAGACCTGTATTCACTCGAAACTAGGAGATTAAGGGGGGAGCTTATTGAAGTTTTCAAAATCGTTAATAACATCGATAACGTAAATTTTGACAAATTGTTCACTTTCGATAATAGTAATACTCGTAATAACGGATTTAAGTTGCGTGGCAGACGTTTCATTACTAATATCGCTAAAAACTTCTTTACGTTTAAAGTAATTGATAAATGGAATAATCTTCCCGCGCCCGTCGTGAACTCTACCAGCGTTAATGTGCTTAAGAACCGTCTTGACAGACATTTTAAAAATATTAACGTTATTTAAAATAAAAAAAAACAAGTAGCAACAGGAGCTCTGGGGGTGGTGGTCGAGGATGAGTCTGTTGACGATTAATGCCAGCTTGTGACATGCCAGCGTGTGATGCCAGCAATAAAATTATTTAAAAAAAAAAAAATTAGACTAACACGAACGTAGATGTAGCTCGTAGCGTAAACTAACCCACTTTTTGTTTAACTTTACCTACTTTTTTTTTTCCTTTTTTCTTATCCTCTCCTTCCTTTGCATGTCTGTAACTCTCTTTTCTTGCATGTCTGTAGTTTGCATGGTATGACAGTGGGTTAAGACTGTTTGCATGGTTTGTAAGCTTTCTTATTTTACTACTTTTCATCTTTCACCCCTTTCCTATTCTCTTTGACTATTTTTCCGACTTGTCGGCAGTGGCCGGCGGATGATGATGGTGAGGCTTTTTTCTCTTTTTCTGAATGAATGTTAACCCACGAGTGATAGGTGTTGCTACTTACTTAACCCCTTATTCTCTTCTCCTAGCCCCCTATTCTTTCCTTTCTCTCGGGCTAACCTTAGAGTGGATATTATGGTCTTTGTTAGCCTTAGCTTCTGTAGATCTGTAGATCTGTAGAATTTTTACATAAAGCCTATGTAGAGATGCAATGAATTTCAAATCCTTTCTACCCAGAGTGAAAAATTTATCCAGAAACACTTACTTTATTTACTGTGAAACAACAGTACATTATTCTAATAATCACAAATGAATTATTATTTAATGAAATTTTATTGTACTTCAAGCTCCTTGGCCTACTAATTATTTAAAAGAATGTCATGGCTGGAGCTGTAAATATCATATAACACTGTGTAACCCTGATTCTGTTTATATAGAATTTTTTATGTTTTTATATGCATTTGTGGGCGCTGAGTCCAAATCTGGCCTTGGTTTGTGTGTATCATCAATGGTTTCAGAGATAATCCATTTTTCATGTTTTACCAGTATAATGTTATTATGGGCGCAGCAATATCAGAATAATCAGGAATTGTTGAGAACAATCCGGATGTTCGTTGACAGTTTCTTGCTCTAGAAATTGCCCGAAACTTCCACTGTGCTATATAAAGAAGAGCGCAGAGACTGAGAAGTCAGTAAGTGTGAGCACACAAAGAAAGCAGGTTGTTTGTCTGATGGTTACCAGCACTGAGGTACTGTGTTTCTGTGCTTCTCTGTGCTGACGATTTGAGTGTTTTCGATCCTTTTTTATTGCGAACATTATTTCAGTGTTGTGAATACATCTTTTTTCTGGAATCTGGAATCTGTTGCAGATTTAATAACTCTTCTCTCTATATCTGCAGGTTATGATAAATGTAGTACAGTTTGGTAAAGAGAATGGCAACTAGAGCTTGTAAACACTCGCCGGATATATTCTGCTACGTTTGTGGGTATTACATAGGCCCTAAGCAAGTATCGCACAAGATTGTGAAAGGCACCAAGTTCTGGATCGCGTATCGGCTCTATTTTGGTATGCCTATGGGTGACCAAGATAAGCCCTGGGCACCCCATGTGATCTGTGGAAGCTGCCGCTCCACACTTGAAGGGTGGCTGCGGGGAGTACGCAAGGCAATGCCCTTTGCGGTACCCAGAATATGGAGAGAACCAAAGAGCCAACACGACGATTGCTACTACTGCATGGTAGATGTTTCTAAGTACAGGAAAGTTAAAGGAAGGCAGACTCTTCAGTATCCAAGCATAGCGTCGTCCATAGCTCCCGCACCACATGGCGAAGGTCTTCCAATACCACGTCCACCAGAACAGGTATCTATCCATTACTTTACCTTCTGTATTTGCAGACTGTGGGTCATTATGTGTCGATTTTTCTTGTGCTGATGCTCTTCTACATATATAGCTATGCCTATATTTTGTTTCTTTGCTTTGCAGGTTGAAAATGAGGATGCAGCTAGCTCATCTGAGATGTCGGCTGGTGAGGACAGTCATGTTGAAGAATATACAGTAACTTTCAGTACAAACTCTCACTTTCCAAATCAGAGGGAATTGGACGACTTAATTAGAGATTTGGGTCTGACGAAATCAGGGTCTGAGCTTCTGACCTCCAGACTCAAAGAGTGGAATTTGCTTGGAGAAGACTGCAAGAGCACCGTATACCGAAAGCGGCATGAAGAATTTGCAAGGTTCTACGATGTCAGTGGCTCTCTCTGTTATTGCAGCGAGGTTAATGGTCTATTCACAGCTATTGGGTTAACACATATACCCTCAGAGTGGCGCCTGTTTATTGACAGTTCAACTCGGAGTTTAAAAGCTGTTTTACTCCACAAATGGAACAAATATCCATATATACCAGTTGCACATTCTGTTCAAATGAAAGAGGACTATGAAAATGTCAAACAACTGCTCACTCAAATCAGGTATGAACAATATAACTGGGACGTGTGTGGTGATTTCAAAATGATTGGTTTCCTGTTAGGTTTACAAGGAGGGTTTACTAAATATTCATGTTTTCTTTGCCTGTGGGATAGCAGGGCTTCAACTGAGCACTATAAAACAGTTCAGTGGCCTCCACGTGAAGGACTGCAACCAGGAAAGTACAATGTGCTCAGGGAACCTCTTGTAAAGCCTGACATAGTTCTGCTACCACCTCTCCATATTAAGTTGGGTCTAATTAAGCAGTTTGTAACTGCGTTAGATTTTGGAGGGGAAGTTTTCCAACAGATTCGGGTAATGTTCGCTAAACTCTCTGAGGCCAAAGTCAAGGCTGACATCTTTGTTGGACCACAAGTCAAGGCGCTGTTGAATTCAAAGAACCTTGAAGCCAAGATGACTCCGATCGAAAAAGAGGCTTGGTGTGCTTTCCGTGATGTGGTTCGTTGGTTTTTAGGCGACCATAAAGCACCAAACTATAAGGAGTTAGTGTCAAACTTGATTAAGTGCTATGGCAAAATGGGGTGCCGTATGTCTTTAAAATTACACTATCTGCATTCACATCTAGACTTCTTTCGTGATAACCTGGGCGATGTGAGTGAAGAACATGGCGAAAGATTCCATCAAGATATTCAAACGATGGAGAAAAGGTACCAGGGCCATTGGGATGCTTCCATGATGGGAGACTACGTATGGTCGCTGATCAGAAAGATAAGAATGTTCATACGAGGAAGTCGCGTTCTTCAGTGCATTTTTAAGGAACGCACACTGCATAACGAGGCTTGTTATTCTCTTATCGGTTCTCCTCATGATATATATTATATCATTTGCACCATTTTGGGTTTGTCAAACAATTTTGGCTCAATAAACATTAATTTCCAGTAGTGTTTTTATTTTCAGAAAAAATTTGTTAGCCTTCTTTATATACTTTGCCACATGAAAAGTGTGATAACCTATATTTTTGAAACGGTTGATGATAGAGCAAAACCAATATCATTTTTGGAATCAGCGCCCCGAAATCATTAAGAAACGACAGAAAAATCACAATAAACAGAAAATTTTTCAAATTTTGTTACCCAGTGTAATTGATCAGTTTAGTGTACGCTACCCTAGATTATGAGAAACTTAAGGAATATATAAATGAACCTTCACGTCATAGGTTTAATAAGTAAAATGCTAAAAAAAAAATTCTGTAGGCAGCTGTATAAAGTCTCATTGAATACAGTAGCATCTTTAAATCATTCGTTCAAAGGATAATACGGTGGCTACCACCAGCTATCATATACACGTAGCTTTTTTTAAATAGTCTTAATACAGAAATCCTTAACAGACCTATAAACACTTTAAGTAGAGAGGGTTAATATTGGTTATTTCAACCAGTCATACCCAGTTAAAACAATACCATACAGGGTGTTTATAAAGTCCCTATCTATTTCAGTGAAAACGTAGCAAAAAGGATAAAATTCAATAACAATATAATAGAAGGCATACATTTAATGAATACTTAAGCATATGATTCTACATGAGCACCATCAGTATCTCTACAGAGTTTGAATCTGTCAGCACCATTGCGGAACACATTTTGGAGCATGACAGGGGTTATTTTTGTAACTTGTTACGATACGAGCACCTAAATATCCCAGCTTCATTCAGATGGTATTTTAAACACCGTCGTCTTTCAACAAGATGAGGCACTTTGTCATTACGCAAACATTGTTCGGGAGCACCTAAATGAACGATTTCCAAATCGGTGGATCGGACGTGGAGGCAGTAGGCCCTGGGCGGCTCGATCTCCTAACCTAACGCCCTTGGATTTCTTTGCATGAGGCTTTATCAAATGAAACGTCTATCAAACGAGGGTTACAGATCTGCAAGATTTACGTGCTCGTATCGTAATAGTAGTTACAAAAATAACCGCTGTCATGCTCCAAAATGTGTTCCGCAATGGATTGTAGAATTGAACACGCCCACCCAAATGGTCTTGGGTGAATTCGTCGCCTGGGGGATTTCGTCACCAGGACGAAACTACCCAATAGACAATTTGGAAGAAACTACCGAGATTCAGGTCTAAGTTAGGGTATTCACTAGATCAGTGGTTCTTAACCTGGGGGGCGCGCCCCCCTAGGTAATTTCCAGGGGGGGCGCGATCCCTTGGGGAAAAACACTAATTGTATTTGTTATTCTCTTAACGAGAGCATGGGCTAATATTGAGAAGTTTATGAAAAAATGCAAAAGTATCCCCCTCCAAGGGGGGCGTGGAGGGAAGGACCAATTCCTAGACTGGGCATGGTAGTAAAAAGGTTAAGAACCACTGCACTAGATAGAATGAGCCATTTTCATTCACGTAAGAGATACTAATCACCCCATTGACTGGAAAAATGCCTCCAAATTAACGTTTAGTAAATCTATTGATAGCAGAATTATAATTGAATCTAGTGTGATCAAGAATAATGTGGATTTGGTCCTTAATACAGGGTCCGCAGAAAAAAAAGGAGCATGACGAAAATTGCTCTCACGCCCGCATTTTTTGCCGGACCCTTAAATGTGATATATCTAGCCAAAGATAAAAGAGCCCAGAGTTGTATAAAACAAATTTCATCAAAATCGGTCATAAAATAAAGATTTTATGGCCACAAACGTGCAATGACTAAAAAAAGTGAATTTCCGCGTAAAAATTTAGTTTTTCTCATCTTAAATTATTTTTTTCAGATGCCTAAATAATTTTAATCAATAAAAATGATAATATGCCCTTTTCTAAAGAAGATAAAATATTAATAAAACATTATAGACTTGATAAAAATTATGGCGCAATAAAATTATTACAAGAGTTTCCGAATAAACCATGGTCGAAAGGAGGTTTGGACAAGCTGTTAAGAAAAATCGACGAAACTGAAAGTACTGAAAGGAAACAAGGAAGCGGGAGGCCAAGATCAGTTCGAACCGAAGAAAACATCAGAGATGCGGAACTAAGAATTTGTAGTCAAGAAGGCAGACCAGGGACTCACGTGACACCGTCCAGAATTGCTGAGTTGAGCATATCCGAAAGTAGCGTCACAAACATTATTAAAAACGACCTTGAACTAAAACCTTATAAACGGATACACGGGCAGAAATTAACTGAAATTAATGAACAGAAAAGAGTTGTTTGTTCTGAACGCATGTTAAGAAATATCACTCCCGAAAAAGTAGACCTCGGCTTTTTTACTGACGAAAAGAAGTTTACGGTAGAACCACCGCGAAATTCCCAAAATGACAGAGTGTATTCAAGAGTTAATCGTAAAAATGAAATACCAGATGATAGACTTTATGCTACCCGTATTCATTTTTCTGCCAGCGTATTGGTATGGGTCGGTGTGTCTAAACTAGGCAAGACATCTGTTTTTTTCGTGGAGCCAAACATCAAAGTAGACGCCCGCTATTACACTGAACTTTGTTGGAACAAATGCTGCCGAAATGAGACGATTGGCGAATAATGGTTACTTCTTATTCCAACAGGATGCGCTCGGGCGCATACCGCTAAGTCAACTATTGAATTTTTAGAAAATAATGTTCCTGAATTGCTTTACCCAAAAGATTGGCCCCTAATAGTCCAGATTTGAATCCCGTAGACTACGGAATATGGGAAATGTTGGCTGAGAAAGTGTACAAGCATAAGATCCGAAATGTCGACATTTGAAAGAAGTTATCGTACAAAAATGGGAAGAAATTACCCAAGATCAAGTAGATAAAGCTATAGATCAATTTAGGCCCCGATTACGAAGGGTTGTAGAGGTTTCTGGCAACATATCGACAATTTTTTTAGTCTTATAATTTCGTTTTCTTTGGAAATTGTAAAATTATATGACATGTAGTAAAACTTTTATATTTTCTTTAATTTTTGACGTATTGACATGAAATTTGGTACTAACTTAGTTTATTTGTTGCTTATTTGCCTAAAATAAGTTATTTGTCATTATGTGTAAAAGTAAATGTACAGTAAACATTTTCGTCATGCTCCTTTTTTTTTTGCGGACCCTGTATAAGCCCTGGGCTGTATAAATTAGACCCGTACATAATTAGAAAGTTGGCGTAGGGCCTATTGGTTTCTTGACCGCATTCTTTCCCCTTAACGGTTTGCTTTGGTTAAATATTATTTTAAGAACTGTTAGCATTCTTATGTGTGCATTTTAATTGTAATATTTCTTTCGTATATGGTATAATATTTGTGTGCTTGGTGGTTTATTAGACTTTTGATCAGGTTGGCTATTGGGAGAGTTTTTTCAGATTGTTTGTAGAAGTTTGGAATATTCTGTAAGATGTTGGCACCATTCTTTTTGTTTTCATTAAATTCTTGCCACTTAATTGCCTGCTTTAATTAAATACTATTTCTAATAACTGTTATAATAATGTTTGTTCTCTGTACATGTTAATTGACTAATTTCATCTATATAGTTCTTTTATATTCAATAATTTAGCTTCCTTCAGATTAAGTTATCTATTGAAAAAATCTTTAGAGTGTTTTATGGTTTTTAAATTGAGTTGCCGATTGGGAATTTTTCGCTTGTGTATTTAACTCATTTACTTTGTAAAATCTGCCTATTACTTGTTTTTCTCTGAAGATGTGAATATATCACGAAAGCGGTCGGATTTCGTGTTTCTTTTTCCTTTTCCCTGTGGTTGTTTGCTTATTAATAAGATCACGTGTTATTCTGTGATTTTACTGCATATATATTATATATATATATATATATATATATATATATACACATATGAAATAGGATCCCTCCTAAGGAGAAGTAGTTTTACATTTAGGATAAAAACGAAGACGTAGAGCAAAAAAGTCATTATACAGGGTGTACATAAAGTCAGGATCTATTTTTGTGAAGCACTTGGAAATTATATGGAATTCAATCATAAAATGATAAAGTGGTAACATTTATTAAATAATTAAGAGTAGGATTCGACGTGACGCCCATCAGTATCCCTGCACAGCTCAAATCGTTCCGCAGCATTTCTAAACACATTCTGGAGCATTTGCGGGGTTATGTTATCTGCAGCAGTTCGTATACGTGTACGTAAGTTTTCAAGACTCGTAATCTTCGTCTGATAGACGTGCGATTTGATAAAGCCCCATGCAAAGAAATCTAAAGGGGTTAAATCTGGTGATCTCGCTGGCCAAGGTCTGTTGCTCTTCCGCGTCCGATCCAGCGATTTGGAAAACGTCCATTTAGATATCCTGACAATTTTGGCATAGTGACAAGGGTTCCATCTGGTGGATTCTAAGGGTATATGATTCGTGTCATAACATGACGTAAACAGAATCTATAAATAGACCCACAAATTGTTTAACTTCATTCTCTTCATTGCAATTGCTTCGGATTGACGTGTATTATTTACTGTTCAAGATGTATCGTCGTGGTTACTTCGTCATCATAATCGAAGAAGAAGTTTGTTCGGACTTTCCGTCGAACGATTGTTAGAAGGCGTACTAAGGAGAAGATATTTACAGCTTCAATGAAATTTGTTTATTGTCTAAAATACTTTTGATGTTATGCAGATGGATATTATACCTTGTGTTTGGATCTTTTAACTAATGAGGCTAAATCTACCATTTTAAAATTTAATTATTATCAAGTAACCGGTGTATCATTTCATATATTCCAGAACTGAATATGTCTGGATATGTTATTAATTATGAGATTCATTTAGTCGTAAGAAGGAGGGTAGGGAAAGGATAGAGGGACCTAATGTGGGATATCACCATCTCCATATTTAATTGTTCCACATTGTGTTTTGTTTGAACCTAATCTTGACTCCACTCATAGTGCAGCAAGTAATGCAATCATCCAAGAACAAGTGGTACTCACCTTTTAAAGAGTTTAGAATGTATCGTAGATTGAAACAAGTATGTGAATTAGGTGACCAAGTCACTGCTCAATTCCCTCATAGTTTAATTAAGATATCTACAAATGATTTAGCTAAACCATTAGGTCGTATTTATGTTGGTAAATATACACCTGACGGATCTCAAAAAAATGAGTATGCATTTACATATGTTAATCGAATTGTATTTTATGTTAAGCTGTATGGTATAAAACAATAAAGACTCCACTCATAGTGCAGAGCAAGTAATGCATCATCCAAGAACAAAGTGGTACTCACCTTTTAAAGAGTTTAGAATGTATCGTAGATTGAAACAAGTATGTGAATTAGGTGACCAAGTCACTGCTCAATTCCCTCATAGTTTAATTAAGATATCTACAAATGATTTAGCTAAACCATTAGGTCGTATTTATGTTGGTAAATATCACCTGACGGATCTCAAAAAATGAGTATGCATTTACATATGTTAATCGAATTGTATTTTATGTTAAGCTGTATGTAATAAAACATAAAGAAATAAAACAAAAATTTCAAATTTTTCATTTCTCCATGATGAGTCATATTCTATTTATATCCTCAGACCCAAATCGGCAGCTAGTATTACCCTGCCGATTTTGGGTCTGTGTCTGGTAGTGGGAGAGAAGAAAACGATGATGTCATAATGCGTGGTTGACTCATCATACAAAAATAGAGTTTAAGACGCTGCACCCAAGTAATTTAGACCATGTAGCCATTAATCTTTTGGCAGCCTCGCAGAGTTAGCATGCCGGCAAAACTGTATCTAGTTATAAGTGAATTCAAATTTCGTTAGCCCATCAGTATCCCTGCACAGCTCAAATCGTTCCGCAGCATTTCTAAACACATTCTGGAGCATTTGCGGGGTTATGTTATCTGCAGCAGTTCGTATACGTGTACGTAAGTTTTCAAGACTCGTAATCTTCGTCTGATAGACGTGCGATTTGATAAGCCCCATGCAAAGAAATCTAAAGGGTTAAATCTGGTGATCTCGCTGGCCAAGGTCTTAAGTTGCTTCCGCGTCCGATCCAGCGATTTGGAAAACGTCCATTTAGATAATCCTGAACAATTTTGGCATAGTGACAAGGAGCACCATCATGTTGATAGACGACGGTACTAACATCCTATCCCCGTCGTCTATCAACATGATGGTGCTCCTTGTCACTATGCCAAAATTGTTCAGGATTATCTAAATGGACGTTTTCCAAATCGCTGCATCGGACTCGGAAGCAACTTAAGACCTTGGCCAGCGAGATCACCAGATTTAACCCTTTGATTTCTTTGCATGGGGCTTTATCAAATCGCACGTCTATCAGACGAAGATTACGAGTCTTGAAAACTTACGTACACGTATACGAACTGCTGCAGATAACATAACCCCGCAAATGCTCCAGAATGTGTTTAGAAATGCTGCGGAACGATTTGAGCTGTGCAGGGATACTGATGGGCTAACGAAATTTGAATTCACTTATAACTAGATACAGTTTTGCCGGCATGCTAACTCTGCGAGGCTGCCAAAAGATTAATGGCTACATGGTCTAAATTACTTGGGTGCAGCGTCTTAAACTCTATTTTTGTATGATGAGTCAACCACGCATTATGACATCATCGTTTTCTTCTATCCCACTACCAGACACAGACCCAAAATCGGCAGGGTAATACTAGCTGCCGATTTGGGTCTGAGGATATAAATAGAATATGACTCATCATGGAGAAATGAAAAATTTGAAATTTTTGTTTTATTTCTTTATTGTTTTATACCATACAGCTTAACATAAAATACAATTCGATTAACATATGTAAATGCATACTCATTTTTTTGAGATCCGTCAGGTGTATATTTACCAACATAAATACGACCTAATGGTTTAGCTAAATCATTTGTAGATATCTTAATTAAACTATGAGGGAATTGAGCAGTGACTTGGTCACCTAATTCACATACTTGTTTCAATCTACGATACATTCTAAACTCTTTAAAAGGTGAGTACCACTTTGTTCTTGGATGATGCATTACTTGCTCTGCACTATGAGTGGAGTCTTTATTGTTTTATACCATACAGCTTAACATAAAATACAATTCGATTAACATATGTAAATGCATACTCATTTTTTTGAGATCCGTCAGGTGTATATTTACCAACATAAATACGACCTAATGGTTTAGCTAAATCATTTGTAGATATCTTAATTAAACTATGAGGGAATTGAGCAGTGACTTGGTCACCTAATTCACATACTTGTTTCAATCTACGATACATTCTAAACTCTTTAAAAGGTGAGTACCACTTTGTTCTTGGATGATGCATTACTTGCTCTGCACTATGAGTGGAGTCAAGATTAGGTTCAAACAAAACACAATGTGGAACAATTAAATATGGAGATGGTGATATCCCACATTAGGTCCCTCTATCCTTTCCCTACCCTCCTTCTTACGACTAAATGAATCTTCATAATTAATAACATATCCAGACATATTCAGTTCTGGAATACTATGAAATGATACACCTGTTACTTGATAATAATTAAATTTTAAAATGGTAGATTTAGCCTCATTAGTTAAAAGATCCAAACACAAGGTATAATATCCATCTGCATTAACATCAAAAGTATTTTTAGACAAATAAACAAATTTCATTGAAGCTGTAAATATCTTCTCCTTAGTACGCCTTCTAACAATCGTTCGACGGAAAGTCCGAACAAACTTCCTTCTTCGATTATGATGACGAAAGTAACCACGACGATACATCTTGAACAGTAAATAATACACGTCAATCCGAAGCAATTGCAATGAAGAGAATGAAGTTTAAACAATTTGTGGGTCTATTTATAGATTCTGTTTACGTCATGTTATGACACGAATCATATCCCCTTAGAATCCACCAGATGGAACCCTTGTCACTATGCCAAAATTGTTCAGGATTATCTAAATGGACGTTTTCCAAATCGCTGGATCGGACGCGGAAGCAACAGACCTTGGCCAGCGAGATCACCAGATTTAACCCCTTTAGATTTCTTTGCATGGGGCTTTATCAAATCGCACGTCTATCAGACGAAGATTACGAGTCTTGAAAACTTACGTACACGTATACGAACTGCTGCAGATAACATAACCCCGCAAATGCTCCAGAATGTGTTTATAAATGTTGCGGAACGATTTGAGCTGTGCAGGGATACTGATGGGCGTCACGTCGAATCCTACTCTTAATTATTTAATAAATGTTACCACTTTATCATTTTATGATTGAATTCCATATAATTTCCAAGTGCTTCACAAAAATAGATCCTGACTTTATGTACACCCGGTATTTGGCTGCAGCCGACGTTTCGGGCAACTCTACCCACTTTCAAGGCCTAATAAATAAGAGCTAAAATTAATGCATGACAAAAATATATGAATGTCAAAAACTAAAACTAATTTAAAGTACAAAATTAAAACTGTTCAAGAATAAAAATAAAAATTACAGAGCATAAAACAGGCATAAGCCAAAAACAAATCAAAAGTAAAAATTATATAAATGACAAAAATATACGAATAATAAAACTAAAAGTTAAAAACTAAAAACATTCAAACATAAAATAGTTAAAAAACTTTACTAATAAAAAGTTAAACGAAAAACACAAAAGTCCACCAAACATACCATGCTCACTTGACAGCCACAAAAAACAGGCGAAAAGGAGACAGGGTCACATGGGAAAAAACAAAATAAAATAAAATAAAATAAAAAATTTTTAGTTTGTTGGTATTCTAATTAATATAAAGGGGGTAACAGCTAGAATCAATATTTAAACTGGAGTTCAAAAATTTAATGCACAAAGATTCGTAAATACGGAGGGAGGACGGGCATTTTAATGATTTAAGAATTTTAAAGTTATTAACGGAAATGTCAACCTTACACTTGATAGAATGATTTCTAATGGCAGACTGTTCCTTTTTCGATAAAACTTTCCCTGTCCTATGGCTAATACCTATATGGGAGCAAAATCTCTCCTGCAAGGAACGAACTGTGCTGCCAACGTAGTTCCCCTGGGAACACCCAGGGCAGGTAAACAAATAAACAACAGAACAGCTCATCGCAGGGGGGATTTTGTCCTTACATCGGAAAAAACATCCAAGGGTATTATTATTTACAAAAGCAACCTTAAAATCAGTGTGAAAATAAAATTTCATCACCACACTCAACAATTGTTTTTTCACAAAAGTGTCAAAATTTTAGAGATCAGGTAAAACAAGATATTTACAATTCTTAGGAACATCATTAGAAATCATTAGAAATCATTCTATCAAGTGTAAGGTTGACATTTCCGTTAATAACTTTAAAATTCTTAAATCGTTAAAATGCCCGTCCTACCTCCGTATTTACGAATCTTTGTGCATTAAATTTTTGAACTCCAGTTTAAATATTGATTCTAGCTGTTACCCCCGTTATATTAATTAGAATACCTACAAACTAAAAAATGTTTTATTTTATTTTATTTTTTATTTTTTTCCCTTGTGACCCTGTCTCCTTTTCGCCTCAGTTTTTTGTGGCTGTCAAGTGAGCATGGTATGTTTGGTGTACTTCTGTTTTTTTTCGTTTAACTTTTTATTAGTAAAGTTTTTTAATTATTTTATGTTTGAATGTTTTTAGTTTTTAAGTTTTAGTTTTATCATTCGTATATTTTTGTCATTTATATAATTTTTACTTTTGATTTGTTTTTGGCTTATGCCTGTTTTATGCTCTGTAATTTTTATTTTTATTCTTGAACAGTTTTAATTTTGTACTTTAAATTAGTTTTAGTTTTTGACATTCATTTCATATATTTTTGTCATGCATTAATTTAACTTTTATTTATTAGGCCTTGAAAATGGGTAGAGTTGCCCGAAACGTCGGCTGCAGCCAAATATAATGACTTTTTTGCTCTACGTCTTCGTTTTTATCCTAAATATATATATATATATATATATATATATATATATATATATATAACCTTACCTTACAACCTTACAAAGGTTTCGCGCGATGATTTCTCATTTCGCGAAGGTCAAGCTTGTCGCCCCTCCTCTCGAGTTGGCCTGGTAAAGTATATATATATATATATATATATATATATTATATATACACGAGTGTCGGCTGAAAAGTAATGCTTCCACTTGAATAATTCTGGATTGTGTAGAGGTAGCCAGAGATAAAACCGGTTTGGTGTTATAGCGTAATATAGCCAACACTCATTCTACACGTTGGTTCGGTATTGATTACAATGGAAAGGAGTAAAGACGTTCACTTCAAGCAACGTGCCGTAATTGAATTTTGACAGCGGAAAGTGTTGCTCCCATTGACATTCATCGGCGAATGCAAGCTGTGTACGGGAAACAGTGTGTTGGTGTGAGTACCGTTTGACGTTGGGTGAGGCAGTGTAAAGAATGAGAAGCAGGGCAAGAAGATTTGCGAGACAAACCGCGAAGTGGAAAGCCTGTAACGGCAACCGACGAGTCTCATCGAAACTACGTTGACGAACTGATTCGTGGAAATCGTTGCATTAAACAAAATGAAACTGCTGCAATGCTAGATATCTCCAAAGAGTGAGTGGGACACATTATTAGTATTCTCGGTTACCGAAAGGTCTGCATCAGATGTGGTTACCTCGCATTCTCACTGCTGACATGAAAACAGAGACTACGCATTTACCAAGAACATCTGCAGCGCTTCAAAAATGAAGGAGATGAATTTCTGCACAGCATTGTGACAGAAGACGAGACGTGGGTCCATCATTATGACCCTGAAAATAAACGGCAATCTATGGAATATCGGCACAAAAATTCACCGCAACCAAAAAAATTCAAATTTGAAAAATCAGCTCTGAAAGTGATGATGACTGTTTTTTGGGATATTAATGGTGTTGTTCTCGAGGACTTTACGGAATGAGGGATAGCAATCAACTTCACACGTTATCATGAAACACTGAAGAAACGGATCAGGATGGTTCGCACCCACAAAAATGCAGTTATCGTTCACCATGACAACGCACGGCCCCATATCAGTGTTCAGACGCGAGAAGCAACTGAGGATCTGCCATTCACCGTCTTGCAGCTTCCATCATATAGCTCCGATTTAGCACCATGCGATTTTCACCTCTTTCCTAAACTTAAAGAATATCTCGGTGGAAATCGTTACGAGCCTGACGAAGGCTCCGAGTTTTACCTGGACGGATTTCAAAAACTAATTTATCGTTGGCGTAAATGTATCGAGGTAGAGGGTAATTTTATAGAAAAGATGTTTTCCGTTTTGAAGAATGAACTCTAGGGTATCATACATATTTGCTTTTGTATCGATGAAACACTTCAACCCATTTAAAATTTATTTTAGTGGAGGCATCACTTTTCAGCCCACCCTCTGATATATATATATATATATACAGGGTGGGCGGAAAGTAGCTCCCTAATTTAAATTACATATAAATTATGTATAAATTGTGATTGTATTGTTATATTGTTATGGTGTGTTCTCTAAAGTGGTACAATTGTAACGTTCATTTTTTTTTTTTCATTTCAGATTGAAGGGTAACATGGCTGAGCGTTTAACACTGCAGGAGCGTGCCCAGTTGGCGGCACGGTACGAAGTTTGGCAATCTGTCGTTCGAGTTCAAAGATTGTGGCGGGCCATTCACGGACCACGTGCCCAAGTGGACCCGAAAACAATCAAGAACTGCCACTCGAAGCTCATGACCACGGGGTCTGTGGCAGATGTTCGAAGATGTGGTCGCCCTTCGACATCCAGGGCCCAGGAGACGGTGCAGGCAGTTCAGCAAATGTTCGCACGGAGTCCACGAAAGTCAACTCGCCAGGCAGCTCGGGAAAGTGGACTCTCCCGCTACTCAGTGCGAACTGTGCTGAAGAAGGAGCTGAACTGGCGTGCGTGGAAGCCGCATTACTGCCAATCTCTCTCGGACGAGGACTGCGACATTCGCATGGAGTTCGGGGAAATCATGCTGGCTTGGCATGAAGACTGGCCCCATCTCTTCCGCAACATCCTCTGGAGCGACGAGGCGGTGTTTCACGTCGGAGGCTTTGTCAACCGCCACAATTGCCACTACTGGGCAGGAGAGGATCCCATGGTTACCGCTGAAAAACGGCAGAATCGGTTCAGTGTAACGGTGTGGTGTGGTATGACCTCAGATCAGGTTGTGGGCCCGTTCCTTCTGCGCAACACCATGAATGCTGAGCGGTACCTTGCTATGTTGCGAAACGAGGTCTGGCCGGTTGTCAGCACATGGGAGAACATCGACGATCTGATATTTATGCAAGATGGCGCCCCTCCGCACTTCGCTCTTGTTGTCCGTGAGTGGCTGGATGCCCACTTCCCTGGGCGTTGGATGGGTCGTCGTGGTCCACATCAATGGCCAGCCAGGAGCCCCGACTTGACACCGTGCGACTTCTTTCTTTGGGGTGGGTAAAGGAAGAAGTCTACCGCACCAAACCGAGGACATTGGAAGAACTGGAGGACCGAATTCGGGAAGTCATGTCCTCCATCCCGCCGGAGTTCCTGCTAAAGTCAGTGGACGCCATTCCTGGGCGGCTCCAGAAGCTGGTGGAAAGAGTTGGAGCCCACATTGAATTTTAGAGAAAACCTACCATGTATGCCTACCTTTTCATATTATTTCTTCTGAAATAAATGGATAATATACGTATTTTTTTACCAATCCAAAATAGGGAGCTACTTTCCGCCCACCCTGTATATATATATATAGTATATCGAGAGAGAGAGAGAGAGAGAGAGAGAGAAGAGAGAGAGAGAGAGAGAGAGACTTGTTTAGTTTTGTGTAAATAACTAAATTTTTACGAATACATAAATTAATAAATGGATGAAAGACACTTGGGAGATCTTAGCCTACATGGAATAAACGAATGAATGCACAAATATAAAGAATTGCATCCTCCTCTTTTCGAGATACCTAAATACGTGTACACAAATAGACTGCGTCACAATTTCAAAATAATTTTAATCACATTGCGTCTCGGAGCAACCGCTTTGCTAGAAAACCTCCGTGCGTAAGCATATGTCCAGTTATTTAAATATATCCATACACGAAGTTATTCCTAAACGGCATTAACTCGATACAACGAAATGAATGATAGAAAAAGTACACCTCAACGAATAAATCTATTCAAAAGAACATGTTCTTTTTTGTATCTAAATGAATGTTTAATCTTATACATGCTCAGTAGTATGGGCGCAAATGGACGAGTGCAAGAATGGTGCAATGTTGCAATGCAATGTTGATCGATGTTGCAAGAGATTATGCAACAAATGGGAGGGGGTATGCAACAAGGGGGAGTGGGTTATGCAATGAAGGGGGTATGTGATGAAGGGGACAGGGGTTATGCAATGAAGGGGGAGTGGTTATACAACAAATCAATGCTGCAAAGGGGGGGAGGGAGTTTTCGGGGGAGAAGGGAGTATGACCTCCCGCCAAAGGGGTAACCTTAACCTACGAGAGGGAGAGAAAGGAGAAAGAGGAGGGTCTTTGGGAGAGAAGGTGGGAAATCCTCATTCCCAAAGGGAAACCTAACCTAAGCCTTAACCTAAGAAGGAGAAAGGGGTGCTCGCCTGGCCCCAGCCAGACGCATAATGAGCGTCCAGGGACCCAGCATCTGTTATATAGAGGGTCTGGAGTTACCAGTTACCACTTATTTATTTATTTATTTATATAAGGAGAGTTGGCAGACACCACCATTTATTTTAATTTATTTAATTGAGTTGCCACTTATTTATTTATTTATTAAAGGCAAGAGTGACTTTCTTCTTAAATTTTTTCAGCAAGAGAACTAATTATTTAAACGAATCCCAATATTAACAATAAAAGAAATACAATTAAACCGAATTAAATGAGACACCATTACATCATTCTGTTTATTTAGACGAATTATTTGAATCAATTTCACGAAATATGTAGAAAATAAATATACAGTAGTTCATATTATACAAACGATGCAATATATATGATCGAAAAATAAAATAAAAGAATAATAATATTATAAGAAATACGAACGAGGAATATATATATACACAGTGCTTAATTTGTGACGGAACGCTCCGGAACGCCGTTCCGGTACTTTTATTTTAAAACCTAATTAAAAAAAAAGGTTTTTATTTTAATAAAAAGGTCAGCAACGTAATTTCGTAATTTGAAATCCAACGAAATACAGAGAGTAGAAAGCGAAAACTAGCCGATCAAGCAGAAAGAAGTTTGGAGTGTGTGTGGAAATTAATGTGATTATTCTATCAACTTCCTATATATAGCAATAGCATGTAAGTAAAGCAATTTTATTTTGTTTCAAATACATATAATATTTTGTTTCACTTAGATGAAATAACATTTCACTTAGATGTTGCAATCACAGTCTAACTTTTTTTTTTAAATAATACTGTATTCGAAGAACTTTCATTTGCATGTTGCGCAGTTTTCGCAGAAAAAGCGCTTAAAATGCGTTGGTTTCTGGGGCGCCGCCCCGGACCCCGCTGGGGGAGCTTACAGCGCTCCCCCAGACCCCCTAACTGTGAGGGCTTCACCTGCGTTCCACTTCTTTCACATTTACAAATTAAGCACTGTATATATATATATATATATATATATATATATATACACACACACAATGAAAAAAATTACTCTAAAGCCAAACCGAAAGTGTCTACTTTTGACAATCCTTTCCATACACCTATATTTTTTGTAAATAAATTTCAGCGAAATCAAAGTAATTGATAAAAGAATTAAATGAGAAGTTTATATATACTTTTATATTAAACAATAAAATTTTAACAAAATTCCCGTTTCTTTGTGCGGTTTCCCAAATTTTAGCCAACTCTCCATATGAAACAAGCAAGCTAGCACCCACCACCACGCATTATTATTTTACAACACAAATAAAATAAAATAAATTTAGTGATTGAATCCGTACCATGTTACGGATTTCATTTCTCGTCTAAACTGTAGGTCTAAAGTGGTTCAAAAACATTGTTACTTGATATCTTGTACTTTAGAAAGGTTGCCTTTAGCATATAAAAGCACATGTCAGTACAGTGACTTACTCTAAAGCCAAACCGAAAGTGTCTATTTACTTTTGTCGGGGAGAAAGCGTGTAACACTCGGAGGCTACTCCAAAATAGTCAAAGGTGATACATTGGAATGTGGGTAAACCACATTTCGTCTCAAAGATCCAGATTTTCCTCCGCTGTCTCTATATATTGTACCAGTCATTATTATTATTATCATAATGAAGTTAAAAACTAAATTTTAAATTATATTATTTATTAAAAGAGAGAGAGAGAGAGTTAATTCTGAGAGCTGTACACACAGTGGGTGTGGGTAAGGGTGTGACACCCATACCCACACCCACACCCACACACACACACACACATCGGGAGTACTCAATAACTGGAATTGAATAAAATATATATATATATATATATATATATATATATATATATATATATATATACAGAGAGAGAGAGAGTTTTGTCAGAGAAAGAGAGGACGGTACACACACACACACACATTGATTTTAAATCACTGTTAAAAATTATAATTATCAGAAATCAACTTAAAGGGTTTGCATCAGACAACCGGTCAGACGCAGCGCTCAGCCCAAATGATGCATTCAATTGTACTAACTCTTGTATTATTATTATTATTATTATTATTATTACTATTTTTACTTGCGGTGATTTCACGAAGGTCAAGCTTATCGCCCCTCCTCTCGAGTTGGCCTGATGAAGTAGTGAGTTGGCTTCTTTTACTCTCCACCTCACATAGGTACACCGGCTCATCGGGGATTGTATGTACCAAGCGTATAATCTTCTTTTGCACTCCATGGATTTTAGTTCCTACCTTTTTCCGTATCGTAACAGTTGAAATTTCTCAGTGTTAAACTTCATATAAAAACCAAGCGACCTCTCCTAAAACTTATTACCCCATGTCCCATCCTTCATGCATTAAAAAAGTTCTACTTACTTTATTGGTAACCATCGATTAGCATCCCCGCGAATTGTTCATTTTGATTAAAATCAAACTTGTCACCCACCTTAGACCTACAGTTTAACCCTGTCACTCATTGGATAGACAATTGTATAGCTGAAAAATAAACCATATTGATTCTTATATAACCACACATAAAGGCAAATTTCTTTTTTACCGTACGTTGAATCTGAACTACGCTCCAGCACAGGCGGGCAGAAATTGCAATGTCATTGCCCGGACTCGATCTCTCACCCCCCCGATCAGCACCCCAGCGTATTAACCACTAGGACAACTAGGGTGCCCATTTATCTACCAGCCCAACCAGACATTCATTTTCACGAACTAAACACAATTTAATCACACTCCTACACGAGAATTGGCAAGTAGGAAGTCAAGCCGAATAGATGTAATCAAACTGTGGAAAGTTGAGGATCGAATAGTATGACCGCAAATAATAATAATCCACATTATTGTTGTGAAAGAGATTGCAAGTGGCAAATGTTGGTCAATGTTGCAAAGGGGTGAGGGATATTGCATGAAGGGGTGGGTTCCAAAATGGGAAAACCGAGAATAGCATGGAAGCATATAATATTGCAAATATTTGAAACCATCGTGGTAGAGATTGTAAGTGACAATTCACTCATACACCTTGAGATGTGAGCATTAACTCTACGGAGAGAAGATAAAGACACCGTTAGTCGACCAATTAGGACGTCCAAAGCGTGGACCCGTAATATAGATGTTACGATTTGTATGCAAATTTAACATAGCACCGCCCAGTTACACTGACAAACAATCATCAAATTTGTGAACCGCCTATTAGTCTTTTGGGGGTGGTGCTTGAGGATCATGCATACAAAAGTGAGTATTTTCAGCTGGGGATCACAGTAGTTATTTTCACCAGTGAATAAATATTCCCTCAGTCATTAATCAAGAACTTTACAGTTTACCGGATTTATATCAAGTTGGAGACTGCAGCGGTGTCTACAATTAATCTTTTTAACGCAGCCGACCGGGACGCATTATTTCCAACGCAAACCGTTGATGACATTTGTAATGATCCTCCTTACGATCCGATGCAAGGGACTGCCGTAGAATTGTAAGTAATTATGTGCCTATAATTTTATTTATTTAGTGTGTCTGTCATTAGGAGAAAGAGCACTGTTCTTGATTATTTCATCATATATATGGAGCGTTGTAGTAATTCATCTCCTCACATTAAAAATGTTTCACTTAAATAGTAGGTATCCGCAATTTAGATTAGTTTGCAATTAATATTATGCTAAAGTCCTGTTTTGATTCGTTGAATTTTTTTATAGCAATCCTTTGCAAGTTTTAATTAATTTTATAATTTCCAGAGTAAATGTTATTGGCATTTTCTCTTAAAGGAACTTCTCTGAACGGTTCGAAGATATCTTCACATTGTAATACTCTTACTATATGTATACTCTGGAACAAAACATCATATTATACAACAAGTAAGCACAATCGGAAAAAGGCTTTTTATCTGTCTGCATATCATTTCGTCGTTTCGTTGAGTGTGACAGGGGTCGAACAATTTTTAAAAAATTTATAAATTCCTTAAAACGTGACATATGCATGAGAAATGAAAGGCACATCCCACAAGTATTACTAAAATATCCTTGTAGACGGAAGGGATTCCATACAATTTCGGGGATATGCATCTGCTCGAGAAATTTTACAATAACAGGGTCACCTCAGGGCTGAGTCCTGAGTGAATCAAAATAGTACATGCGGTCCCTATTTTTAAAATAGATTGCAAACCAATGAATCCCTTCACTACCAATAATATCTGTGTTCAAAATAAGACTACCGCAATCTCTCGTAGTTGGCAATTTCAATGTTTCATTCTTCACAAACACACCGATAAATTTGGAACGTGTGATTCGTTCACTATTCATTAATCTCTGAAATGTACTCACGTCCATTTTAAAAGTCAGTGAAAACGCCCCTAAATCTGTCTACTTCTATTAGGGCTTGTGACTCGAGGTATACTAGTACACTAATAGGCGCGTCTATCGGATTGGCGAATTCCAATCTGACTGAAATGTTTCCACTCTGTTGTGGACTTAAGTGTGTATTTACACTAGCAGATAAGTCAGGTGTGATGTCAAACGGATAAAGGTTAAATTGATCGATGAATTTTTTCCGCGTTACCCCAATCCCGAGCTCAACTATCACCTGCAATATGGGCCAGATTACTACATGCTCTCGCGCAAAGCGGGAACACAGCGTCTGATGAGTAGTAGTCCGTATCCAATGTTCCTCCCAACGCAACGACATTAACGTCTAGTTATATTTTTAAGGCCGAAATTCTCGAATTTAAAGGCATTCTTTTTATATTTTCCATTCACCGAATTGTGATCATGCATTCCAATTAATATCCTTTTAGGTAGATTTCCCAGGGCGATGTTTTTGTTTCGATGCCAACCCTGCTTGTACCGTGTATAGTTTGATCTGCACTCTGTTAATTGGGTATTTTACAGTTGCGTGTAGTACATTTTTCTCATTTTCTATTTGTTTTGGTGAACTTAACTTCACTCGCCGTACGCGGAGGTATGTCTCCATAATATGAATCACAACGGGTTTTGCTCCCTCTTCTTGATCAGCATCCAGAATTAAACAGATCTCAGGACTCGTGCGGGTGAGCTTTATTTTCATATCCACCCCATTCACAAGCAACTTCCTCTGGAACAAAATACTCGTATAGCTTCTTTTTAGAATTTTTAAATTTGTCCTTTAAACTAGTTACGTCTTTAGCTTGATAATAACCCTCGGCATCTAAAAATGTGTCGTTCGCTTCTTTGGAAAAGTTCAGCACATTTTCCAGATAGGCTTCTATGTGACAGTACCCTGTTCCTGCCAATATGTTGACCTGATTTAAATATGTCACACTGTTTGAATATAGAGTGCAGAAAGTTTGTTTCAGGTTATACAGCATATTTGTCATCGCAGACCGTTCCATCAGAATGGGCTATACGTAGTTCAGCGTACATGTGCACACAGTTTGGGTCAAAAAAGTAAGGGGCTGAGCTGGGTATCACGAATTCTATAGGGGCACTAGGGGAACTAATTGTGTTTAAAGGGTTAATTGTAATAAAGTCACTGTGTTGAAGAGAAACTTGAGTTGGGGGCATGTCAAAGAGGGACAGCTCCGATTTACAACATTGTGAACTACACGGATGGATGAAGCGTGCCATGACGAGTTAGAAATAGTGCCTCCTCTCTCGACAAGTAGTAAACAAACTATGATTCATAAGATCAATGTCCTTAACTATCAGTCAAAAAATGGTCAACCATAGGTTTCATTCGCTTAGAACATTTCTTTTTTTTATATCCTTTTACGTTTAATGCCACGTGGTGGTAATCCCTTCTTCCAGACAGCTCTCTTCTTCTTCTCACCACCACGCATTTTTCTCTTTGCATCTTTGAAGATTTCGTCCGGTGTACGCTTTAAGTGTTTCTTAGAGCTTCTTTAGGTTTCGCCCCAGCCAATATGTTTTCTGCCGTGTTAAGACCTGATTGTAGTGCTTTCCTACCGAAGTATCTGGCACCCCTCTTCAGGAAAGGGACAGCCGTACGTAATATGTTGAAAAAATGGATCCAAGTCCACTACCACGATGGTATGTCATACCTCGATAGACTGTGAAAGGCTTTCTGTCCACTATAACTCAGTGCGTCGAAAGTGCAGCTTCACTGTTAAGCTCCCATCACCGAATGGGAAATTTTTTCCCTCAATCGTTCTTATGTATATTGAGATATTGGTTATTAAATTAGTTGCGACATTCACATAATGGGGCCTGTAATATGAAATACTCAAACTCTTCCCTCTATGGTTGGGAATGTGAGCAATGCGTAGCAGGCGTGCCTGGGTATCCCCAACAAACTAGTGCTCCACTATATTGCTGTAAATATAGCACATATCTGGGAGTGTATTGCCAGCAACCAATTTCTCCAATTTCATCTGATACATTAGGCTGGACAAGTCATGTTGCACCTCGTGAAAGGTATCTCTTTGGAAGGCTGATCGATATCGCCCCTCGATTATAATTTTGAACAGCCCTTTGTCTTTAATATTTCTGTTAGCCTTTCATTTTAGGATTAGAGTATGTGCAGGGTTTTCTTTGTTTACGATTTCGTATACTAAATCAGCCGTAAGGTTTGAGTTTCTTAAACTTACCTTTACGTCTCTCACAACATCCTCAGCCGCAACATAACGGTCGAGATCTAGTGTTACTACTCTACTGTAATACCATGCATCCTCAGTCCGGGCGATACATAGTTTTATCCCGAGTTACCCCAGCATTTTCACACTCATCAAGGTCTCTAAGAATCGTAAGAAGGGGATCTTTATAATCAATATTTAAAAAGAGGATCTTTTATTCAGTATTTAAAAAGAGGGTGTCCAGCTGAATTTCACATCCTCATCTCATACGAATCACGACCCAATTCAATGGATCCATGGAGTTCTATTACAAAGATGGCCAGGGTGTTCTTAGGATGCACAGACAGGGACGAGGAGGACGGTAGTGTGACGTGGAAATGGTTAGGCGCCATGTTCCATACTATTTAAGCTTCATTATTGCAGCAGCTTTATGTGTTGAAGCTTTCTGTGTACCCTAGCCATTTCACCAGTTACATTTTTCTCTTTCCTGAACCTTTGCTGCCTAAAATTTTCTCAATTTTAAACATATTTTTTCCTAAATTACATGTCACTTTCTGTAACTCGCGGTAAAAGCCTCCTGCGATTTCTTCTCCATTCAAATCTTCAACGTAATACAACATTATCCCGCCTTTAGGTCTCATAGCCCTAACTTTAAAAATCTCACGTGTCCATCCTTCGCGAATTTATTTCCCGAACGCGACAGCCTTATATAATCATTGATTTTGAAACGCGCAGATTGTGTTGGTGGTGTTCCATCTCTTCTCACATCAGGCTCTAGGCGCGTATCTCTTTCTAAAATCTCATTAGGTGTTGTCCCAATCGGGCAATGGTGTAAGCGGTTGTAGGATGAGCCCAATGATTCCAGAATGTCTAGAAATCTGTATGTGTTGTTATGTGCAAAATAGTGGTGCATGCGTTCCTTTATGGTACTTTGAACTCTTTCAGCTAAAGATGCCTTATGTATAGAATTGGTAGTGTAGTAGCTGATATTAAACTCTGTCATCATGTTCTGAAAAGCTTGGCCTATAAATTATTCCCCCATATCCGTACAAAAAATGCCAGGAACTCTGTTTTCTTTCAACATCAACGTTTCGGTGACTTTAGCAACTGTTAAAGGCGATTTATTTTTCAGAAGAATTAGCCACAGATATCTAGAGAATACACCGGTTTGGAACTGGTGACGTATTTAGAAAGTAAAGACTCGTTGAAATATCATGAACTTTGGTACAAAAGAATAGAACGGTACAAAACTGGTCATGCTTTTACTGGTCACCCTGAAGAATTATATGTATATATAAGGCGCAGTTGTCGGCGAAACTTAGACGAATTCCTCAATCATAGGTATGAGTTCTGAAAAGTTTACAGTTGAGAAGATCAACGAGAAAAGACTGAGCCCTCGCTTGGAAAGGGCTGTTTATAAACTTGATTTTAATGATAATGCTGTAAACGATGCCACGCTCGTGATTGTATTCAAGCAAGGTTTAAAGAGTGAAAGAGCTTTACTCCCAGTTGTAAAGTAGGGGCAAAAATAGTCTTAAACGCTGTAAAAGTATTTATATTGAATATAGACCCCCGCATATTTAACGTGGTGAAACGATGTTAAATCGTGTGTAGTGTGTTGTTGAAAGTAATGAAAATGTAATTGTAGATGTAATTATATGCGAATTCACTACCCTATTTAAGAATGGTAGAAACTGAGTTTAAAGATTGTATTGTTATTATTATTATTAATTCCATTTTATGGCTGAGGCATATATATATATATATATATATATATATATATATATATATATATATATATATATATATATATATATTTAGTGATGTAGCGGATGTCATTTTTTTCACATCCGCGGATGCGGATGCGGATGAGGATGTTTGATTTCAACATCCGCGGATGCGGATGCGGATGTCTACATTTTCGTTATTTTTTAGGATATATTCGAGATTTGTTGTGTTTAACGTATATAATAAGTTATTATATAGAGAGAGCTGTAGCTATAATGTAGTATAATTGATTAATTGTACAATAATTGCTGTACTTTTCTCTGAACATATAAAATAATATCAAGCATCTAACTAATATAGAAATCAATTAGTGAATTCGTCTGCAAATAAATTCGTTATATTTTGTTGAGTTTCAGCCACAATTAGAAACCATAATTGTGTTACCAGGATGCGGGACGTGAACCCAACTCAAATGCACCCCACCGACCTCTTTCCCCAACCTCCACCCTTATAGAAAGAGATCTTTAATTAGCTTGATAACTATTTATATTAAGTTTAAAGTTTTATTAGGCATATTTATAAATGAGTAATTAAAATAAAGTAAACTAAGATGTTCATCGTTTAATGTTCAAACTTAATTATAGGAAGGTTATGCTTAAAGAACATTAATTTTTCTGCCTTTTCTGCTGCCAGTCTGTTTCTCTTTTCATCATATATTAATCCAGCACTGCTAAATAATCTCTCGCTTGGTACGTTTGTTGGAGGACAGGCTAAATGTTTCCTTGCAAGTTTACTTAAGTATGGATAGATATTCTGCGTATTTTCCACCAACTAATAGGATTGTCACATGCAGCCAGGCGTTTTTCTTGGTGATAGCTCTCGATCATTTTTACATCTTTTGACATCGCGTAGGTCTCGTCATTGCTGCTTGACTCAAGAAACTGAGAGACAGATTCTGTGATAGATTTGCTTGTTGAAGGTGTTGGTTCTGTCACTGAAACTTTTTTTCTTTTGGTGGGTGGCGAAGCGAAAGATTCAAGAGATTGAAGCTCTTCAACTGCTTTGCCAAGTGATGATTTAACTCGTTCTAATGTACTAGGTGAAAATAACTTAGCTTTGTAACGTGGATCTAAGTAGGTTGCAAGAGAGTAACTTCATACAAGAACAGCCTCTCGTCTTGTCGCTTGCATCACTTTTGCGCACAATGAACTAGTTCGATTAATATAGTTGAATTTGATAATTTCCGCTTATTAATGACGTTTTATCTCAACGGTCCACATCCGCACGACATCTGCAGTCCAAAGTGCGGATGCGGACGCGGACGCGGATGCGATAAAATGTGCGGATGTTCCGCGGATGCGGATGTGACCTACATCACTAATATATATATATATATATATATATATATATATATATACATTTCAACTGCAAGGAACACGCAGTATAAATAACGTAAAGAACGACGCTTGTATAGGAGAACATACCGCGCAAGATGAGAAGAGAGCACGAACAAATGAAAAAATGTAACCACCCGGGAATCGAACCCGGGATCTTCCGATTGCCGGTCAGATAAGATAACCATTACACGACGGGCCTCACTCGAACAAATGCCGTAATTCTTCTACATACGCGCAGAAACCAATGCCCCAAGGGGGCACCTCCCGCATGCCGTATCTATATATACATTTCAACTGCAAAGAACACGCAGTATAAATAACGTAAAGAACGACGCTTGTATAGGAGAACATTCCGCGCAAGATGAGAAGAGAGAACGAACAAATGAAAAAATGAGGTAACCACCCGGGAATCGAACCCGGGATCTTCCGATTGCAAGTCAGATATGATAACCATTACACGACGGGCCTCACTCGAACAAATGCCGTAATTCTTCTACATACGCGCAGAAACCAATGCCCCAAGGGGGCACCTCCCGCATGCCGTATCTATATATACATTTCAACTGCAAAGAACACGCAGTATAAATAACGTAAAGAACGACGCTTGTATAGGAGAACATTCCGCGCAAGATGAGAAGAGAGAACGAACAAATGAAAAAATGAGGTAACCACCCGGGAATCGAACCCTGGATCTTCCGATTGCCGGTCGGATATGATAACCATTACAGCACGGGCCTCACTCGAACAAATGCCGTAATTCTTCTACATACGCGCAGAAACCAATGCCCCAAGGGGGCACCTCCCGCATGCCGTATCTATATATACATTTCAACTGCAAAGAACACGCAGTATAAATAACGTAAAGAACGACGCTTGTACAGGAGAACATTCCGCGCAAGATGAGAAGAGAGAACGAACAAATGAAAAAAATGAGGTAACCACCCGGGAATCGAACCCGGGATCTTCCGATTGCCGGTCAGATATGATAACCATTACACGACGGGCCTCACTCGAACAAATGCCGTAATTCTTCTACATACGCGCAGAAACCAATGCCCCAAGGGGGCACCTCCCGCATGCCGTATCTATATATACATTTCAACTGCAAAGAACACGCAGTATAAATGTATATATAGATACGGCATGCGGGAGGTGCCCCGTTGCGGCATTGGTTTCTGCGCGTATGTAGAAGAATTACGGCATTTGTTCGAGTGAGGCTCGTGGTATAATGGTTATCATATCTGACCGGCAATCGGAAGATCCCGGGTTCGATTCCAGGGTGGTTACCTCATTTTTTTCATTTGTTCGTTCTCTCTTCTCATCTTGCGCGGAATGTTCTCCTATACAAGCGTCGTTCTTTACGATATATATATATATATTATATATGAAATAAGTCGAGTTGGTATTATTTGTTTTTACAACTTTTTTATATACATATTTTAATTCATCTTTACTGCCTGTATTATTATTTCATGATTACTGCATATATAGACATATATATAGGGTGTCCCATAAGACCGGCATCATAGGAAAAATAATAAAAAAAGGCAAAACAAAAGCTTTTATTTACAGAACGTGCTCAATATGTCCACCATTGTTTTCAATACACAAATTCAGACGTGATACCCAGTCAGCAAGCACACGGTGAATGATGTCAGGAGTAATAGTGTTACATGCCCCAAATGCCGAAAATGTTCAACACTCCTAATTTTCTCTGCGTATACCAGCGCTTTCAAGTGGCCCCAGAGATAAAAATATAGTGGCGTGAGATCCGGGCTTCTAGCTGGCCATTCCACAGGCCCTCGACGTCCTATCCAATGACAAGGGAATTGTTGGTACAGGTATTCCCTTACTTGGGTGCCGTAATGTGCAGGAGCGCCGTCTTGCTGGAACCATGTTGGGAAATTTCCTTCTTCGTTCAAGACACTGGGAAATGCTTCTTCCTTGAGCATACGTAGGTAGGTGCCTCCAGTGACATGTTCATCGAAAAAGAGGGGGCCTATGATGCGATCCTTCCAAATGCCACACCATACCATCACCCGAGATGCACCTTGTTCCTTTGAAGAGGTATACCAGTGAGGGTTGTTTTGAGACCAGTAGCGGGTGTTCTGTCGATTTACCTCACCATTTCCATAAAAAACAGCCTCGTCACTGAACAGAATGGTGGACGGGAAATTGGCATCCCGAGCATAAATTATGGTTTGTAGAAATAGAAAAATATGAATTTCTCCTATGATGCCGGACTTATGGGACACCCTATATATATATATATATATATATATATATATATATATATAATATATTAAATAAACAGAGCATGTAGATGTGTTTCAGTTTAACCTTTTTAACCTTTATACGATATACATAAATGTGTGTGTGTGTGTGTGTGTGTGTGTGCTCCCGCAAAATCGTTCAAGCCAAAATTAATAAAAATATTGTGTGTATATATACTGTATATATACTGTATATCTAAGCCATACCACTGTGTATATATATATATATATATATTAGGGTGTCCCAATTTTTTTTCTTAACACGACCTGACCACTCGTGTCATGCCCGGATGTGGTTTGGGCTAAAGCATTGGCTGTGTGATTTTCAACTCGATCAGATGATATTTAGAGGTCCCGACCTTTTATGACTTTTTTTTGGTTTTCAGAATTGATCATTATGGCGTTGACAAGATCAAACATCAAGTTGTGGCTTTTTGAGAGGTCTCCGATAGCAGAGCTGGCTAAATCTCGATTCCCAAGTAATATGGACGTGTTGCTCCTTTACTTCTACCATCACCGCGACCAAAAGAAGACAGATTCCAAAAGTGTCAAGGCTGTAATATCGGCTGTATTAGAAATCTGGGCTAGAGCCAACTCGAATCTGGCAACAACCTCCGTTCATGCCTCGACTAAACTGAAAGCTTTGGTTCAGAGGCATCGAAATTTGCATAAAAACAAGAACAAGACTGGAATGACTTACAATATGCAGCGGGATGTATTCTTGGCTGATATGGAGGATATTTTTGATGTCGCCCGCTCAGACGTTCTGGATCGGGGAGATATCCCTCTTGAAGACAAGGAATTCCTCATTTCCCAAAGGGCAGATCGACATACGAGTTACATGGGAGGTGAAGATAGAAAATATAATGCAGCCACAATGAAAAGACAGGAAAGGGAAAGAGCTCTTGAGCGGGCACACCGGCGTCAAACGGAGGAGGCTCTAGCTGTAGGAGTCACAGAAGAGGCTACCGACAGCAGTTCTAGCACATCGTCAGCTGACAGTGGAGACGAAGCCGTCACTTGTGGACTTAAACCTTCGAAAGCTCCCAAACATGACAGACTAAAAGAAAGTCAGTGATCTTGACCTGGCAGCAACTTGGATCGCGAGGGCCTTTCTGTTCGACAGGCAACATCAGCGTTTGCTGCGATTGCAAAATCCCTAGCTCTCGGTCCTGACAGTGTTCCATCAAAGAGCACGGTTCACCGCTTCCGACAAAAGGCCCGTACAATGATAGGGACCAATGTTATTGGCCACCTCGAGCAGCTTCCACCTCGACTGCAGATCCACTGGGAAACAAAGATACTCACTGACATCGAATAGGAGGGTAAGTCAGTCGATCGGATTGCTGTTGTGGTGACTGGGGATGGTGTGGAAGAGCTATTAGGAGCACCGAAAATAATAGACGGCACAGGACAGCAAATGGCAAGCGCAGTCCATCAAGCGCTCACCCTAGTCGGAATTGAGGACAAGATCATAGGCATGGTGTTTGACACGACGGCATCAAACACAGGGATAGTGCAAGGTGCGTGTGCGCGTTTGGAAGCGGCATTGGGAAGATCTCTTTTATGGTTTGCTTGCCGTCATCACGTTCACGAAGTGATTCTCAAGGATGTCTTCGTCGTGTGCCTAGGAACACCACCAAGTCCTCAAGTCCCACTTTTCAGGAGATTCAAGGAGGCCTGGCCATCAATGAACCACTGTCAGTTGGATGCATTTGACAAGGACGAGGTGGCTAAAGCCTTCATAAATGACAATGCTTGCCTTTCACAAATGCGACTTGAGGTAATAGACTATCTCCGCGATGCCCTAAGAAGTGGTAATCATCCTCGAGAGGATTATGAAGAACTTCTTCGACTGAGCCTCTTGTACCTCGGAGATGACGTAGGACGTTACAAGCTTCGGCCTCCAGGGGCTTACCATCAGGCCAGATGGATGGCCAAAGGTATTTACTGCCTGAAAATAGCATTACTGCAGTCCCAGTTCTCCGAACTTCGTCTCCAAGAACTGCAAGGGGTTCGCCGTATGGCTCTCTTCGTGAGCCTTGTATACGTGCGTCACTGGCACGAGGCTCCCATCGCCATCAAATCTCCCAAAAATGACGTTAGGCTGTGCAATCTTCTTGTAGGTTACCCTGACAAGGACGTTGGAAACACAGCTTACCGGGCTGTGCTCCGTCATCTGTGGTATATCTCGGAGGACTTAATCTGTCTTGCACTGTTTGATGACAGAGTTGACGACAATGAAAAGCGTAACATGACGGCTAACCTGAAAAAGCGCCCTGGGAAAGGACTCAAACGGGTCCAAGGCAAGGGACTGCAAGTGGATGGCCGTTTAAGTCCGTGGGTGACGAGTCGATCCACCACACTCTTCCAGTTTCTCCAAGTTGAGCCCACGTTCCTCACCAAAGACCCTGAAACATGGCCTACTGACGAAAACTACCGTCTGGCAAAGAGCCGAGCTGCAGAACTGATGGTGGTCAATGATGCAGCAGAGCGAGGCATCGCCCTCATTGAGAAATACACAAACAAACCTCTGTGCCGTGATGAAGAAGACCTCCAGTTCCTCCTTCGAACTGTCCACTCACACCGACGGAATGTGAGCCGGAAGGACACAAAAACGGATCTCATGAAACACGTATTTAGTTAAAATGCATAAATGTGATGCTTTGAAATTGTTGTTTGTGTGTTAAGATTAAAATACATGTTTATTTTGTATAATCATCTTTGTGATGGAACTTTTGAGAGAAATATTTCAGTTAATTTGCCTTTCAGTTAAGAGGAGAAATAAAGTGTTCAAAGTTCGGGACCTTTAAATTTCCTTCGATCTCTCTGAAATTTTACAGGAAGACTTCTAATGGGAAACATCAAAAGAGCGCAACACGAGCGGATTTGTATCCTGAAAAACATTTTGGCCCCCTATGAGTTTGGGACACCCTAATAATATATATATATACAGTATATACTGTATATCAAAGCCATATATCTAAGCCATACGACTGTGTGTGTATATATATATATAAGCCATACAACTGGCTGTGGCGACTGGCTGCGTTCTGAAGCCATCCAGGTAGTTCAGGGAAGGTGGCATTTTGCGCCACGAAGATCCAGCTATTGGATGTGCCTCTCCTGCCACGCCTTTAAGAAATAATACGATGGCCTGGTATCTAAGCCACAAGACTGACTGAGTACCTAAGCCATATGACTGGATGTGCTTACTGGCTGTGTTCCGAAGCCATCCAGGGAGGCTAGGGAAGCCCCGCATTTTGCGGCAAGAAACTCCAGCGGTAAGAAGTGCCTCTCTCCTTTCATGCCTTTAATAAATGATTATTTTATTGTCCTTATATATATATATATATATATATATATATATATATATATATATATATATATATTGTTCTGACGGCAAATTCGTATGCCTAAATCTCTTACTAAAATAGGAACAAAAATTTGTTTTGAGATTTTTGTTGTTTAAATATCTAAAACTTTGGAGTATTGTTATTTAAGAATATCAATAGGTTTCTTGCTACAGTGTTAAAAAAAATTTAAATTGTTTAAAATTCATTTGGTTTTAATTTTGTTTTCTCACAGTATTTGTTTCATCCGGGTCAGCCTTGGGGTAGAGATTTATGGCAGGGTCTTGAGACTCGTCTCTCGGTTCGAAGGGAAAGGAAAACAAACTGACCTGGTTCAAATGTAAGATGGTTTGTTTTCTCTTTGTTTCGTTGTTAAACATTTGGAAACCGACTTCCAACCCAATTGTTAAAATGGACCATTAGGTCGGTCACAAATTTGAGGAAACAAGTTGCTTCGAAGAAAAGACTTTATTTTAAGTTGATTTTTAAGGAAAAGGACGCGCTTTCCTTTTGAAGGGAATGTCAAGGTCCAATCAAAGGACAATGATTCTTTTAACAGCCAGTGAGGAAAAAGGGAAACTCCTCCTTCCCTTATGGATAAAGGCTTTCTTAGAAATGACCTCATGTAATGAAAATGTTTTTGATAGGTCAACCAGAGTACTGTAAGGCGGAGTCCTTGTAATTTTAAGGTGTAACTTAGATTTCAAAGTTGGTTGTAGATCCATCCTCAAAAGTTAAAGTGGCTTTTAATACGAAATCTTTAAATTCTATGGCATGATTGAAAATTTCTAAGTTGATTTAAAATTGTTTCGCGTTGTTCGAAAATCTGAATTTCCTTTGTTTTACGCGAACTTTTTGTAAGAGCTTTATTATTAGTCGACAAAAAAGAACTTTGTGAAATTTCTTTGAATTTAATTATTGTTCATATATCATATTTTAAACTTGTAAGTTGCGGAATATTATGTTTCCTGAGGGAAGAGTAAATACCTTGTGGTGATCTTGTTTCCCGAGAAAACAGGTGAAGTTAGTGCATGATCTTTTGAAGCCTTTGAAAATTTACCCAATTTAATTGATGGACTTTTTTCCTGAAAAAATCTACGGAACTCGCGCAGAACTTTTGAGAGTAAATTTCCCAAATTTTTGTAAGTAAACTTCTGTGAATTTCTTCTAAGATTACAGAATTTGAATTCAGTGCTATTTCTGGAGTTACACACAAATAAAAAAAAACTCTGTATAAATGCTTTTTGGAGACTTGAATAATTGCAAACATTTTCTTTAAATTGACAATTCATTTTTGGAACAAAATTTGTAATCGTACATCTGTAGACTTCTTTTAAATTTATGTCATATTTTGAGTGAAATTAAACAAACTTTATACGAGGGAGTTTGTTTCTATGCTACCTTGCAATTGGCCTCTCTTGTAAGCTGAGGGTAAATTAACAGTGAAAGGTCGACATTCAAAGTGAACTTCAAGTAAGCCGAGAAAACTACGCGTATAAAATTGAAAGGCCATTCGAGTGGATAGGCAGATTCATTCAAACAAAGGAACCCGCGCCGCAATAAGTGCAACCGAAAAAGAAGTTGCACCACAGCACATACATGCTCTTAAACAATCATATACTTACATGCAAACAAATACATACATGTTAGGTTAGGTTACGCCACTTCCCCCTTGGAGGGTCTATCCCCGCCCCCGTTCAGGCATAACCCCCTCCCCCCTTGGAGGGTTTACCCCATCCCCTTTGCAGTGTTGCATGGCACTGGCACTCTTCCAATGTTGCATGCAATTGATTTGCGGTATACTACTAAAATTAATAAACAACATACCTGTGTACTGAATTTATACATTTTTCATTTATTTAAAAAGCACCGCCTCTTTAACACAAGAATTCTGTTTTTTTCTGCTTAAAATGCTGGGGTTCACCAATTAATTTATAAGAGTTGAAAGTGACACCAAAAATTACGTGATTTTCCTACAATATCAAGGTAAGGTCCCTAATTTATTCGGAATGATTCGTAAGATGACTTTCTTCTGGGTCACGTTTCAGTTACTTAATAATAATAATAATAATAATTTTTTAATAATAATAATAATAATAATAAAGTTTGTATTTATTTAACCTCTTTCTTAACATCTAAGTTCATATGACGGAAGGGACCTGCAGCTTTATGTGGGATCTGAACTACTGTATAACGATTGCTAAATCGTCTGTATGCCAAGTACAGTCACCCATCCAACTATTATTACTAAACACACCCAATGCTGCTTAACTTCACTGATCAAACGGGAAGTGGTGTTGTGACGTGGCCACGTATACTAATCCGGTAAACTGGTTAACCTAAATGATTTCTACTACAACATGGGTCCTCCTTTTCATCATATTACACTCTCTCTCTCTCTCTCTCTCTCTCTCTCTCTCTCTCTATATATATATATATATATATATACACAGTGTATATATGAAAAGGAAGCCTAAGGAAGCAATTAATCCAAAATGTTGCTTTTAAATATTATCATAATTTAAAACCCTATAAAAAGAATTTCGGCCATTTTTGAGAAAATTTATTTTAGTATTTTACGTTTAGGTAGTAACAATAATATTGTAATTTGTAAACCTGATAAAGGAAGGGGAGTTGTCATATTGAACAAAAAAGATTATATAGGGACACATGTCAATTAGAGCTATTCTTGCTGCCAATAATTCTCCTACCTATCCTTTGGTTAAGTTCCTCGTTCCTACATATTTTGTCCCCACTTACTACCAACGATTACTCAGTAAAAAAATCCTATTCTTTTGCTCACGAAATTAATAGCTTAAACTCTAATAATATTTTTATAATGTAGCTATGATATTAAGTTCATGATGTTAATAATGTAGCTATGAAGTTAAGTCATTTTTTACAAATATTCCATTACACGAAACTTTATGTTGACAAACTTTTTCTTCTTGCAAGACCCTTCATGGTTTTTATTAGGTTCAATTTTAGGACATTTCTGGAATTGTCGCTTTTTAATTTCTATTTTGTATTTAATAATCAACTTTATGAACAAACTATGCTATGGGTTCCCCTTGGGGTCGCCCTCTGGCAAATATCTTCATGTGTCATTTTGAAGAACAGGGCCTGTTTTTTTATGCAGTAAGGAAGAGTAAAAGGGCGAGCGGCCGCAAAAGTGACTCCGTGACTCCTCCACAGAAGACGGAGAGAGCCAAAAACAAGGTCTCTAATGCTCAATGATATCATTTTTCTTTTTTTTTAAAGAAATTTTGAAACGGTTGCGTAGTGTATAATATGCATATATGTGTAGTGAGGAATAGGGGAAGAAGTGTGTGTTTGAGCGCATGCTGGACTGCTCACAGGGTAGATGAGACACGGAAAAAGATCAGCTCAGAAGGACAGACACTCCCTGTTTCCTGCCTAATATTCACCCCGAAGTACTTCCCTGGTAGGCTGAGTAGTATAGCCGCATTTCGTCCTGAAGCACTTCGCCTCCGTTATAAGGGAGCCCGGACTTGTAGGTTATCTCCTCCCCACCAATTTTGACAGAATATTTTCGTTAAAACTAACGAAAATATCACGACTTAACCTAACCAATTATCAAGGGCTTACAGTTGATCTATTATTAATTATAACATTGTTTTTTTCTGGAATAGTATTTACTATTTACTAATAGATCAACTGTACGCCCTTGATAATTGGTTAGGTTAAGTCGTGATATTTTCGTTAGTTTTAACGAAAATATTCTGTCAAAATTGGTGGGGGGGAGATAACCTACAAGTACTGGGGGCCCCCTTCCTTAAGTTCCTAACTCATCTATGGGGCCTCACACGTTTTAATGAAGGGCACTTGCCCCTTGAGTGCCCATTGAGGGGCCCCCTCCTCCTTGGGAGTGGGAAAAAAATTAAAAAAAAATGAAAAAGGATTCATCCTCGCCTTCCTACATAAGACAAAAAATCATCCTGTGGGTTTTTTTCACGGTCTTTCATGAGACAAACAAACACAAACAAACAAACAAAAACAGACAAAGACAGAGTTTGACACTTAATTTTGAATTTATACCCTTAAACATTAGAAATGAAAACTTAAAATAAATATCTGAAAAAGGGTTTAACAGATATAACGAGAGTATGCATCGACCTCAAAACATACAATGACTTGTATTGTATTCTCAAAACATATTATTATATTCTAATACTACATTACCTCTTCAAATGTAATTCCATTTTCACATGTTAACAAATTGCGAACATCACAAAAGACAAATTCAGGATAAACACGTTTTAAATCAAAAACATTTTTCTTTGTTTAATATCTGTATTATGAAAAATAAAATGGGGGCTTATTATTTTATTTTAAAGAAATTAATTTCTCTCTTTTCTTAAGGGAACTGATTTATTTTCATCCGATCTGAAGCTCAAATACAAGAACTTTTTATACACTCATAACACATGCTTAATTGTTTATTTACGTTTAAATATGTAGTTTTCTGTTATTTACATCAATATATACCATCACATTTACAGGCCATCTTCTGGTATGTGAACTAATAATTTTACGGCACATGAAATTTCGTTATAAAATTGCGTGTGTTAAAAGAACATCAAGTTGTTTAATGCGGTTTTAAAACTAAAACATCAAATCTGTTTTTCCCCCTCTAAACATCCACTTAAATATTATTACTAACATGGATTTATTGTTATTATTATATATATGTACACTAGGGTTATGACATTTTTATAACCTCATGTTCCTGTATCAAAAATCGATGAACGTTTGCCCCCTGACAATGAACATAACAGTTCTTTCGATATATTTTGAAAAAACTTCACCCCAAAATAAAAAATAAAAATTAATAAAATAATAAATATTGGTTGCTCCTTGGTATAGCTATTGCAGATGGGTCTGTGTTCCAGTGATTTTCCTGAGTATTTAGTGCTTTTCGGTATTGTTGCAAGATATTGAACAATTTATGATAATCATCAGGTAACCAATCTAGAATGGTGCAATGCAGCTGTCTCGAATATACTAATATACTATATTTGCTTTCGGGGTGACATTTTTTTTAATTCTGAAGAATTAGGCCCTTTTTTATTGTTTTCAAGCAAAAGTTCATCGATTGATGATACAGGAAACAATATTTATGACAAAAAATTAAAAAGTCATAACCCTAATGTACACACTTTAAGAGTATTTAAATTAAATTATTGATTTCAAATCCCTTCGTAATAAAAACATCTGGCGACTCTACACCAATCTTGCTATATATTTCTCGCAGTAATTGTTTTCAGAGTAGTAGTTAAGTTTAACTTTCTTTTAACAATTATTAGTTGTTACTAATCTTGTTATTATTATTATTATATATATATATATATATATATGTGTGTGTGTGTGTGTGTGTGTGTGTGTGAAAATGAACAATGAATAATTCCTATATAACCCGTGTATTTATATAATCCTTATATGGATCTTTATATTCATTGTCTTTATAGAGTACTTATGTTTAAATGGTTTTTATGTTCGAATGTTCATTTTTACATGAGAAACCAAAGTCGCCTGATGCGAGTTTGGATAGAATTTCGATTTTTGCTTTATATTTTTTTTTCAGTGTCACAACCATGCGACCAACCATTTCTATGGTTTAGTCGTATCCATATTTCCATTTTTCATTTGTTAGAGAATTTATTATAATTAAGTATGGTTGTCTTGCATCTAACCCTCACCCCTAAATTTTATTAGATTATGCATGCACATTGCATATGGCATGATTGGAACCCTTAGTTGTACTTTTTTATTCATTTACTTAATTCTTCCTCAAATGTACCCAATTCCTTAATATTTGCCGTATATTTAATTAATAGTTTCACTCACTCTTTGTCTCTAATTCGTTTTCTTCTAATTTCTCCCAATAATGACTTGTACTCTACGTACGAATTAAATAACTATGGCGTATTAATTATGAATTGACGTATGGCGTAATTTCAATAACTATGACGTCATAAAGTAGCTTAATTCCCTTCACATTTTCCCGTCATTAATTTCCCTCCATCATATCTCTAGTATACAATGTATGGTAAATTCTTTAACATAATAATAAAGACTTTACACTCTATACGTCATTATTTATATGTTGTTCATTCATACATCCACATCCTTCCTTGACCTTTATGTGTACAATAGTTTATGCATTCGTACATGTCCACTGAGGACGTACATAATTACCTTGCATGTAAGTACGTTCACATGTATACTTTTTATTTTTTTTAATTACTTAACCTCTAGCAAGATACTCGTGGATGCCGATACGAATATTCAGATTCCAATGACGTCGCCAAAAAAGCGAGCCTCGGAACCCGAAATCCCTCTTGCGCCTTCTACAAATTTACAACATAAGGTGTTATGTTGTATGTTATGTTATATCATAAATGTCCATGTACTTCCGTATCTTACTTCATTATCAGATATGTCAATTAACAATTTGCTAGAATTGATTGTAAGTAACTGTAATAATTTAATATGATGTAATTAATGTACTTTATTGAAACTGTAATTGACGATAATAAGTGAAAGTGAATTAATTCATAATTATAATCATAGTTTTAGTAAACCAAAATTACAATGTACTTAATAATATACTTAGATTGTACTCAATGTACTACTCCGAAATTGTCGCCATTTAGGAATGTATACTTGGCGATATTACGATTATTATTATTTTTTTTTTCACTTTATTTTGGAATCTTTCAAAATTCTGATAATGTGTTTAAAATTAGGCTTAAAGTAGATCTCCATTAAACGGTGAAGAACTTAACCTTCAACTGCACTCCCCAAAAATTTAGACTTATATGTTGCTTGCATTTGTAAAATAAGAGACACTCCCTTGTTAGCAGCCTTTCAGCGAGGAGGAGCCCTCCTTGAGGAGGCCCTCGCCCCCGCACTTTTAAATTGCGGCCTGAGCCATGGTCGAAAGAGGTCGAACCCCTCCTCCTGTAAATTAAACTTAGAGGCTGAGCATTGCCTATACATTTTAGCAGTAAATTACAGTAAGAAAAAGTCTTTATCTTCCCCTTCGAGTTTTGCTCTCTTCAGAGAACTTAGTCTTAAATAGAGAAACATCAGTTCCCGATACGTTATAAGAAGCATCAGGGAACCTTCAGAGAATTTAGTAAGTTTTCATGGAATCCTCCGAACCACTACAAAGGAATTCGGAGAGTATTATCGAAGAAACTACTGTGAGTAACAAATCCGTTGCTGCCTCCTAACCAGAACCCCCGTCGACTTCGAGACAACCCAAGACTATAGAAAAAGAAGAATTAACAAAAACTGTCGAACATTGCCAGGATAACAAAAGTGGCGACCCTGCCCCAGGATTCTTCCAGTCTTCCAGACCCTAGAAATAGAACAACTGGCGACCTCTGCATCCAGGATTCTTCCAGTCTTCCAGACCCTGGAAAAAGAACAACTGGGGACGCCCATTCTTCATCCAAGAACAAGTAGCGAGCAAGACACGTCTTCAGGACACGTCTCCAAGGATTTCGCCGTAGGAATCTTGTTAAGTACAGAGCTCTTTTTTGAAAAAGTAATCTCTAAACATTTGAAAAGTCAGTATTATTAACAGTTAATAATGCGTATCAAGCCAGAATTTACAAGAAATACAGTGAATATTCACTACACCAGTGATACATTTTTTTTTATTGAAAATGAGTTATTTTCACTATTGTAGTTAGTATAGAATAATTCTCATAATAAACGTATTTGTTCATTTCACTTTTCTTTCGCACCAGTCAATCACAGTATTTACATCAATCACAGAACGTACATGCTTATTGATTTTGTCACAAGCTGTACCAAACATGTCTTCACAAACTCAAGCGTACCGTTATACAACGTTTAAAATGTTATAATTTAATACTTTATGATATCAGATCTCGTATAAAGAACATCATTTTCTGTACAAAAGGCCACAAAAATACTTTCAATCCTAATATATGTACGTATAGAACGCACCATACGCTTTTCCACCTGTATTAAAAACGTAACATTTAATTTAAAATTATTTAACAGACCATTCGAGAGAACTGTACACCGACCTCATTATAACTTCTGGCTCATAATACCCCGCCATACGTATTTACACGAGTCGAATTTAAATATATATATATATGAGGAGTCTGTATGCGTCATTCCAATAGAAGACAGGAAGTGTCTGAACCCTGTTTTTCCTATTACTGTCCTCTTCAGCTGGTCTTTTTACATGTCTCGTCTACCCTGTGAGCAGTCCAGCATACTCTCAAACACTCGCTTCTCACTATATTCCTTACTACACATGCATGCATCTTACAAACTACACAGTCTTTACAAAAAAGGTGTAATTTCAGTAGCCTCGGAGATTCGCAATTGGCCCCTCCTTCCTGCCTACACCGTATATATTACCGAGCAAGTCTCTCCACAGTTTACAGGTTTCCTCAGTGTCTAAAATTTATAAAGTTCTTTCTTATTGCTTTCCTTATTACCGGACATCACAACCGATTTTGAGTGGTATTTAAGTATTATGTTGAGCAACATGGCTAGATAACCCCGCCACAGCTTAGTTTCTTAGCATAAATGGGTTAGGAATTTAAGGAAGGGACGTCCTTATAACTGAGGCGAAGGCCTCCAGGGGTGCCCCTCCAGGGGCAAGTTTCAAAGCATCCCAAATTCCTCGTCCGAAATGCGACCTGTCCTATTGAATTTCGCCGTTTTTTACCAAATATATGTGGATGACACCTTCACTCTCCTCTACTGTCAATCACATGCCAATATGTTTATAAATTACCTTAACCCTTAAATCCTACCCGGGCTACTGGTGTATCCCAGTACCAGGTGTATTGCTGGCCTAACTTTTATAATGGGTAGAGATTAAGGGTTAATGCACAGCATTCTAACATTAAATTTTCTTTCGAATCAGCGAAAAACAACATCCTTCCTTATATCGATTTGTTTATTGAAAAGCTGAATGGTTCTTTTTCTACCTCAGTATTTTGTAAACCAAGTTTCACAGGTTTGGGTACGTGTTTTTACTTCCACACCTTTTATATTCAAAGTTAACTCCATTAAGACTCTTATTTACAGATTTTATCATTTATGTTAATCATATATGGTCTTCATAATGAATTTGAATATTTAATTAACATTTTACTTCAAATGGTTTTCCTAAGAAATTAATTCATAAATATATTTCTAAATTTCTTAATAATATTTATAAACCTAAGGCACCTGTTCTTAATGTTCCCAAAGACAATTGTTACCTTACTTCTTATTACTCTCATGTTAGTGACAAGATTGAGAGACCTGTTTGTAACCCTGAAGAAATTTTTCGCGCAAATTAATTTTAAATTTGTTTTTGTAAATTCTTCTACTAGAGAATCTTACTTTCGTTTTAAGAATAGATTCCCTCCCATTTTGTGTTCATTATGCGTCTATAAATTTGATTGTTTGCACTGCAAGAGCGAGTCTTACATTGGAAGTACCATTCGGTTACTTTAGTTTCGCATTGACCAGCATTTGGGTAGGTCGTCTCGCACCGGTCGTCCCATCAGTAACCCAATAGAATCGATTATAAGTGAACATTCGGATGGAAGTGACATTCCTTTTTCACCAGATAATTTTAAGATTTTAAATGTAAGTTATAACATTAATGATCTTACATTACTGGAATCTATTTATATTTTTACACTTAAGCGTTCTTTAAATCAAGCTTTCCCATCTCTCCGAATGCTTTAATGTAAGTGTTATTTTATAATTGTTTTAAAATTTTATTATCTTTTACTCTTTAGAATTTATCCTGAGGATGAGGGTTGTATCCCTCGAAACGTCGGATCTATATTAAAGTCATACTGTATGTTGCTTCCTTGGTTCTTCCTTTTCATTATACGTTTGAGGTTTCCTAGAAACAAACCTATCAATTCTATATCTATATATATATTATATATATATGATACACACAGACCGTGCATGGAACAAGGAACTCTTCTGGGATAATTAAATCCACTATAGTCCGAATAAGTAATGGTAAATGACAAATACCATAGTTTTTCTTTTCCATGATGCTAGCCCGACGTGGGCAACGAGTCACTCGCAAAGAGGTCCCATAAATATAGCTTCCCTCACCAGCTATCTGCAAAGCAGACAGAATCCAGCTTTGGGACATGGATCTAGGGTTTAAAGCAGCCTAGCCCTGCTACATTTAGAACCTCAATATATGCAAAAGACTCGCTGTCTTCACGTCAGATTGAATGCATCAAAGAAAAAGGGGTAACTATTATATTTTAGCCAAAAACCAAAACTTAAACCTCAACTGGCAGAATTGAGCGTCCACTCTTTTAAGGCACATAACATGTCCGTTTCAAGATGGGAATGAACTCAGAATGGTTCCCTGAGTTCAATTCTGCCAGTTGAGGTTTAAATTTTGGTTTTTGGCTAAAATATAATAGTTACTCCTTTTTCTTTGATGTATTCAATCTGACGTGAAGACAGCGAGTCTTTTGCTTATATTGAATGTAGCAGGGCTAGGCTGCTTCAAACCCTAGTCTTATGCTTTTGTATGATTCTATAATTTTCTATAATTTTGTTCTTTTCTATACTTCTATAATACTAGAATAATAAAAATGTACTAGTTTAATAACAGCAACCTCCCCGAGTGGACCGAAGAGTTTCTGAAGCTTCGTCCTGTTCTTGTAGCTCGTTGTAACTCTCCTCTCTCTCTCTCTCTCTCTCTCTCTCTCTCTCTCTAGCGACTTTTTGAAGGGAATTTGAATGGCATTATAACTTTAAGTGTATGTTTATTTTGTAAACTTACAGATAACCATGAAAAAGAAGCGAAAGCACTAAAACCTTCTAAAAAATCTTGAAGTTCGGATTGTGGCACTGGAAATCCAAACCAGTGGAAAAGACCAGAGTGATAACCCAACATCGGATATAAACTCTAAGGTTGAAAGTTTAGAACAAAGCATGGTTCGTTTGGAAACCATAGTGAGTAGTCCGAAAAGTAGGACAAGAGAAGAATTCAAGGTAGTAAAAAATAAAATACTCTCAAAACCGACTAAAGGATTCTGAACTCATTACCATAAAAAATGGTTTGACTTAGTTGCTGACGAAGAGGAGGAGTCCATTTTAATTGGAGATTCTATAGTTAGAAATCAAGTGGACTTTTTTGGAACTAAACATGCGACAAGAGAAAACTTAAATGTTTTCTAGACGCCACAAGTCAAACAATTAATCGGAAATTAGACAACATTACTGTCAAAAGTAAAAGTTGCCCCATCACTATACAAGTTGGTAGCAATGACATTTTCAGAGAGGGACAGGAGGGCAGACTGAGGCCATTGTAAATGAATTTAAAAGCCTTACCGTTAAGATTGAAAAAACGACTGACATGGGAATAGTTATACGAATTCTCCCAAGAATGCCTGCTATTTGGGTGTACCTTAGGTAAAGCTATATGTATAAACTATAGAGTAAGAAGCATTTGCGAGATTAAAAGGATAAAGTTTTTTCGATTTTTGGCCTACGTTTTTCGAGAGCAAGGAATACTTTAGCTCGGATGGGATTAATTTTAACCAAAGGGGTAAGAAAAATATGGTGATCTTCTAAACATTAACTTGTATAATCTTTTTAAATTAAGGCCCACCAACAAGTAATTGATTCTGTTCCACCAACTCTTAAATCTACTCCAGCAGTAGTTAGTATTACTCCGCCAGTAGTTAATCCTACTCCACCAGTCGTTAATCCGAGTAGTGCATTGTCTGATCAAGCTCTTCCTTAGCATTAATTGATTCACCTGCTTCGGGAAGCGAACCAGGTCAAATAGGAGAAACAATAACTTAAAATCTATTAAAATTGTGCTAATGTCAATTAGAAACAAACTACTTGAATTCATAGCGCGAGTCAAAACTGAGAACTTTGACATTATAGGAATAACTGAATCAAGGGACTTTGAAGGAGAATTTGAAATGGTTGGGTACAAAATGTTTCAAGATAGAACGGAACGGAAGGTGGTGGAGTATCTTTATATGCTCGTGATTTCCTGCACTCGGTAAATAGTAATATTGTTTCTCTCATGAAATGTTTGGATTAGTGCAATTTTTGGTAATTTTAACTGCGGTAATATAAAGTGGGAAAACAAAACAGCTGATGCTCAAGGCTCAATACTCTTGGAATTCGCAGATCACCCGTCCTGACTTATTTCTTCCAACGGTATTAAAAGAGGTTAGCAATAATACTGGTGATGATTTAGTAACCATATTGAAGCATTTATTCGAATTAGGGAAAGTTCCAACGGACAGGAAATTAGCAATGTAACACCAATCTTTAAAAAGGGAAAAATCCTTGTAATTACCGCCCGATCAGTTAAACATCAGTTGTCGGCAAGCTGATGGAATCCATTACTGTGCATCACCTCGAATCAAACAATTCAATTTTTTATTCTTAACATGGGTCCAGGCGGCACAGGTTTTGTCTAACAAAAATGTTAGAATTTTTCAATATGTATGCTCCATACGAAACAACTACAACAATAGATACGGTGTATCTTGACTTTCAAAAGGCTTTTGAAAAGTCCCTCACGCGAGACTGATGACTAAAGTTAGAAGATTAGGAATTACCTGGCTCGTTTCCAACTGGAGTGAAGATTGGTAAAGAGAGATAAAGCAGAGAGTGGTAATAAATAGAACGGCTTTGGAGTGGAACCCCGTCACCAGTTACGTCCCACAGGATTCTGTTCTGGGTACTTTATTTTTATCATTATAAACATTGGGCTCCGAGGAAAGATTTTCAAATTTGCAGATGATAACAAATTAGGAAATAGTGTTGGCAATCAGAACACTTCAATAACACTTCAAAATTATCTTGATAGGTTGTGCGAATGGTCTGCTAATTGACATATGTCATTCAACTTGGACAAATGTAAGGTAATGTACATAGGTTACAAGAACCCGAAGACCGATTACTCTCTCTCAGGGATGAAATGAGTACCCGAACGGGTACCCGACCCGATCGGGTAATGTATTATTCAAGCATACCCGACCCGATCGGGTAATTGCTCAAAAATAGGGTAGTAAAAACCTTATGCCGGAGAAGGCTGCGACGCTGCTTCTACTTAACCCTTTCGATCATGAATTATGACATAGGGTAAAAAAGAAATTTGCCTTTATGTGTGGGTATATAAGAACCAATATGGTTTATTTTTCAGCTACCAAATTGGGTACCTAGTGACTGAAAGGGTTAAATACAACTTTAATATGCTGTGCTAACTTTGATGGTTTGAAAAATTGAAATGAATGTTTATGTTCATATCCATTTCTTGTTTATAATTGTTTTTATTTATAAAACAAATGGCGTAAAATTGTGAAAAATTACCTGTATTTGTATTTTGCAGTGTGTAACATTCAATATTATGCTTAAGTTTTTGTGTGTGCGTAGTAGAATAAAGTATTATGTTCCAGAAATGGCTGTTATTTTAATTTAAATTTAATTTTAATAATAATGTTGCAAGATCCGATCGGATACCCGTACCCGATCAGGTATTACACTTCGGGTACCCGAACCCGATTACCCGGTAAAATAGCTACCCGTTTCATCCCTATTCTCTCTGGGCAGGAATTTGACTGAGACTGATCTAGAGAAAGATTTAGGAGTTTATATCATTAATGATCTCACAACGTCAAATCACTGTGCAGCAGTCGTAAAGAGGGCCTTAAGAATACCTAGTTATATTAAAAGACAGTTCCAGTTTAGAAACAAGGAGATTGTAATGGCTCTTTAAAATTAATTAGTTAGACCTCAACTCGTGTATTGTGTGCAATTTTGGTTTCCGTCCCTTAGGAAGGGTATAGAAAGGTTAGAAAGGGTACAAGCAAGGGCCACAAAAGTGATCCCTTCAATCCACCTTAGATTAGAGCACTTAAATATGTTTACCTTAGAGCAGGAGATTGCGCGGGCAGCTTATTCAAGTTTTGAAGGTGCTCAGTGGAATGATAGGTAGACTAAGAGAAATTATTCTCATTTAATACCAATCCGACGAGAAACAATAGCTTTAAATTGGAACTACAAACATTTACTACCTCCATCTGCGGGAATTTCTTCTCTTATAAAATAGTTAATATCTGGAACCAACTTCCTTCGGAGGATGTTTCAAGCTAAAGTGTAAATTTGTTTAAAAATAGGCTGGATAAAGTTCTGAATACACTCATGGTTTAAGACTGTTCCCACATGTAACACAATTTAAGAATATGTTCGATAAATACTTTGAAAATAGTATTATAATGTAACCCTGCAGGCGTTTGTTTAAACATTTACTCCTATATTTAGACCTTCCACTTTAGAGAGTCGTCTGTAGTTTCATTGTGCTCAGAAGTATGACCGCAAAAGGAGAGAGTGCAATGCAATTGCAAATGTTAATCAATGTTGCAAAGGGGGAGGGGAATGTTGCAAGAGGTTACGCAACAAGGGGGAGGGGTTATCCCTCAATCCGAAATGAAGGGGAACTCCCCCAGCTTGGCTTGTTCAGGTGTACATTATTAGGGTTGAGTTGCCAGATTGCGCTATTTATTTAATTAAAGCATATATTCTTGACAGTTGGCTTTCCGCCAGTCGCATTATCCGACAGTTGGCTTAGTCCACCAGTTGGCTTAACCCGCCAGTTGACGTAGAAGACCTAGAAGGCAGGTGTATGTATATTAATTAACTCTTCAGCTGCCAGATTGTGCTATTCAGATATTCTTGACAGTTGGCCTAGAAATCCGTCAGTCGGTTTAGAAGGCCTAACCAGCCATTTGTTATACATATAATTAAATAATAATATATTTATATATACAACCAAAAGAATTAAATAAAACACCATTACATCATTCTGCTTATTTAGAAGAATTATTGGAATCAATTTCACGAAATATATAGAAAATAAATATACAATCCTATAAAAACGAGGAATATATGCAATAAAATATAATAATAATATAAGAAATACGAACGAGGAATATATATATAAACAAAATAAAAAATAATAATAATATAAGAAATACAAACGAGGAATATATATATAAACAAAATAAAAAATAATAATAATATAAGAAATACGAACGAGGAATATATATATAAACAAAATAAAAAATAATATACAAAGCGATAGAGTATCATCATCAATATATCAGCATAGGAAAACTATAGATATATACACACAATTATAATAAATAATTAAATATATTGAAAATAAAAAAATAGTATTAAATATATTGAAAATAAAAAATAATAATATACAAAACGATGGAGTATAATCATCAAGATATTAACACAGAAAAAAAATAAATATATATATATACACACAGTTATATTAAATTATTAAATATATTGAAAATATATATACATCAAAGTACACTCATTCTACTGCGCTTAACTAAAACACTAAATTCGCATGTAATCGAGTCTACAGTCACATCATTATTGCTTTGCACTACGCAGTATATAAGATTTAACATTATTTCACCGCTCAAGGTCTGCGGGTGCCTATACTCGATGTAAATGGCCTTCATATCGTTCAATACTATTTTTGTGCTCACTTTACATTCGGTTCGCAAGTTATCTTTAAACACGGATAGAATACAATCAAAAGTACGCAAAAAGAGGGTGTCGTTAGCCACCATATCATTATTAAATACAAGTTTATAAACACTCCTTTCTAATCGAGGGTTTTTCTTACCGACCGGCGCTTTTCAATCGTGAACTCTTCTTCATAACGCATAGCGGCAATTGAAATAACTTCCAAGTCATAACGACAAATGTTCATTATATAGAGATACAACTCTTCAGGGTGAACAGTGTAGGCGAGCTCATCCCTCTACCGCTCAAGTGCTTTGTACCAAAGTTCGTGATATTTCGAAGAGTCTAAACCTTTTAAACAAGCATCCAGCTCTAGACCATTCTCGCCTTGTTCATTCCTACATTCGATAAATCCATCGAGCAGAGCGGTGTATGCGTATTCAAGAACTGTGTCAAAACAAATCATACCCGTACAAGCGCGTCTAATATAGGCTTCAGCTTGCGGAATCTGACGATTTCAAACATTCTGTGGAGGATGAATCGGTTTCGCGTGGGAATAAGAACGTTATTATCAGATGCATTCTTCCACATCAGTCGTATATCAATGCATGGCTGTTCGTTATTTAAACACAACGTATAAACAACGGCATAAGAGGGGGCATCACTAATCTGTTCTCTTCTTTTACCTACACCTGCAGGTATTTTATAACGGTCCTCATCCCCCTTCTCAACTATCATGAACACTCTATTCATCTCCTCAACACTTAAATAAATAACATTACGTTTACCAGAGATTGCTTGCCTGCAAGTCGTTTCAAGTACATAGTTAATGACACCGGTTTCACGCCTGAACACGCGCAATGACTTCATCAGGGACACATCGTACGCGGCATTGAGAATGCTTGTCAAAGGAAGTTCCATCGTATTCGAGGAGTGCACGACCAGTCGGTTCAAGCTCTGAGATGACTATGAGCCACGGTTAGGCGGATCGGCTCGACGTGGGGGCGAGTCACACCATAAGCTGTTGAATCGTGTACGGATTTGTTCTAGCATGAATCACGCGAGTACTTGTACCCATTATATAGGCCGATTTTCCGACACATTGGGGTATTTTCAGTTTTAATATTTTTTGCGCACTTGACGTTCTCCACACAGTAACAATCTGGTGCACTATTTGAGAGAAACATGTACCGTATTTATCCTTTTTATTTAACAACCGATACTCTCTCTAAATTCTATCAAAAACTCAAACAGGCCTTTAGCCACATCCTCACTGCGAACCTCGTCATGATATATATGAGTGTAGTGGTAAAAGTACTTTAGCTTGTCCATGATGACAAGGTTTACATTTTCAGTCGCAGGGTACGCGTACTCGGTAAGATGCAGCATGACATAATACCACCTGTCATACAACTAATCAACAAGACTCATTATCCATATCCATTGCTTCTCTTCTGCACGCGTTGTTTCTTTCACCTCACGGTATATGTACGCTTTTATATAGTTTAGCACTAAAACGTAGTCCATTACTTCGTTTGTGCCGCGAAATTCGGCAATACGCTCGCCAGAATATCCATAGAATATTTAAACATCTTGTTCCTTCGCGCGATTCAATGTAGTCTTAAACGACTCAAACGTCGAACACGCAATATTAAAAATAGCCATCACTATTTTTCGTCTACGTGGGAAATTACACGTCTCAGCTCCAGGGTTTTCAGAGATCAACTGAGCACGCCGGGATAGAGATGTGCCCATTTAGTAGCAGGAGTCACATGACCGAGCTCACAGTGGGCGGAGCTTAGGATTGTATACACGCACGCACACAAAGGAGAAAATGAAACCCTAATTGAATCAAATATACGTAATAAACCAAAATATCGTAAACAACACACACACACACACACACACACACACACACACAACACATATAAAACAGTCAAGGATTAAGGTATAAAAAGGGTACTGGTATCATGGGTACCAGGCACCTGGTAACGTTTCCTATAGGTGTAACGGCACACCTTCATGCCCTAAGTTCCTTCACACACCCCAGTTTCTGCGCCCGAAAATTGTGGGTCCCCACAGTCAGTTCGGGTGGCTGGTCGCCCTCATCTTCCAAGTACACTAGGTCTTTCAACGAGTCAAAGTTAACGACTCGTCGGTTCGCATGGTTAAGCGTGATACCCTTAGCCTTCACGATATATTTCATATCCTCCCCCACCCTCACCCGTACCCCATAAGTTTTTGGTCTTGTTGAAACAAATGAGCCAGCGTATGCACCATCACCATACTCATCTTTGATCTCGTCAGTTAACTCGTCAGTTAACTCTCCGAGGAATTCCCAATAGGAGGCATGTATTCACCCTCCCTCTCTGTGAATATTACGCTATCTGTGTCAGCGTACAGCACCCTCCGCCCAAGAGAGTGTGATAGTCCCCAAAGCTTGATGTGGTAGTAGGCCGTTGTGAAGCTGGCTACAAGTAAGTTTGTAACCCGTGAGGTATCTGTGGCCAGTTCGGTGATGTTGTACTTTATTATGTAAGTATTACCTACATTCACAATCTCCATAACCTCTTTATCGGGAGCGTTGGCATAATCCCAGACTTCACTATAACTTTTTGCCAAATGAACATTCCCTTTGCTAGTGTTCTGTGCAAATTTTCTCCAAAGACTGTTTAGACTCAACTTTACACTAAAACGCTTGTCAGGATTCTTAACAATTTGGGAGCAGTCAAGCTGTATACCTTCACGGGCACGGTAACGCTGAATATAAGCAGTTTTTTCATCTTCGGTATCGACTCCTCGCGGATACCCCGATGCTTCTACCTTATCCTTCAAAAAAGCGTTTATATATGGCGTGAAAAGGTTGGGTAGCTTCTGAAACCTCTACATCTCGTGTATCTTCAATATTCTGTACCCATGGCGAACGCTGAATGGTTGTACGATTACAATCACCGTTGTCTCCTCTACTCAATTCACCCACAGGGGAAACATGAGCTGGTGATCTATAACGACGGGTAAGATCAGCATCCATAAATCGCGAGGGGGGAGCACGGCTACGAAAGAGAGTTCAAAGTAACGCTCACTCAAGTTAGCTGAGAACATCTCGGTGGTTGGCATGGCGGAACCCACCAGTTTTTCTGGTGCACCGACGGGGTACCGATTGTTCTTCATCACGTAGGGATATAAAGAACAGAAGTCGTAGTAATGGAGTTTCACACTCTCCGTAGGTGGAAAGTATAGCTTGAATGGATTTGTACGCCCGCAGAACAAGCTATCGCCGCATTTGAGAGGATCCAACACCATTGAACGCTTGATGGCCCTTATTTCTTCACGGTACTGGTCATCTGTTTCCAACCATGCATCATACTCATGCTCCTACACGATCTTGTGAGTGAACTGTGAGCCTATAAGTTGATCGCGATTACGGGTCTATGCGAGGCTGTCGGCAAGGAATCTTCCATGGAGGTCCCCTGTGACGGCACACTTAGGGCGTGGGCATCCATGCCATCAGCAGCCGTTAAAGGAGTACACAGTCTTCTCACCAGTGGTTGGATCCTCATTTAGACCATCAACCCAAAGAGCACGACCAATGACCTTACTGGGTACTTCCCCCGTGTTGCGAGCGTGCTTTATTCCCGGTCTGTTGCTGTATGTGTATGAGCCAGTAAATAGCCTTGTGCCCATAACTACGGGGATTGTTTCTGTGAATGACGGCTAAGGTGTCTTTAGGAATCTTCCATGGAGGTCCCCTGTGACGGCACACTTAGGGCGTGGGCATCCATGCCATCAGCAGTCGTTAAAGGAGTACACAGTCTTCTCACCAGTGGTTGGATCCTCATTTAGACCATCAACCCAAAGAGCACGACCAATGACCTTACTGGGTACTTCCCCCGTGTTGCGAGCGTGCTTTATTCCCGGTCTGTTGCTGTATGTGTATGAGCCAGTAAATAGCCTTGTGCCCATAACTACGGGGATTGTTTCTGTGAATGACGGCTAAGGTGTCTTTAGGCATGAATTTATTCATGAACACCGTAAAACATTATGAGGCGATCGTGGTCGCGACTTGCAGCGGATAGCATTTGAAACGGGCTATGTACATCCTTCTAAAGGCCTGGAAACATACTCTAAGCACGCGCACATCATTAACGCAGTAACGTTCACTTCATCAGCTACGTATATTGTTGGACTTGCATCATTAAAACTTGTAGTTGCGGTCAAAATCTTCACGCTCACTATCATTCATGTTGGTGTAGTTAAAGTTATGTTTGGGTGGAAGTAGTCCTACGTGATTTAAAGTTTCGCTAGTGAGGAATGTGTAAGGGAAATACCCTTTTGAAACTTCAGCGCCTACGCCCATGACCTTGGGTAGCTTTGCTGTGTGAACAGCAGGGTGTCTTTAAACTGTACATTACCTCTTATCTGCATCGGTATTAGTTTGTTGCCTCTTTTCAAGGGATCACCCGTAAATATCTCAGATGACTCGTGTTCAAGCAACTCCTTATAAAGGAACTGTGTGTCAAATTTTGCCCCGTTATGGGCAAGAATATACACAGTCATTTTTTTTAACTTTTCCGCTAACTTGACAATATAGGATACAAAGAGTTTCACAAGGCTGTCGTGCAAGCGTTTTAAAAACGTTTGTCCGTTTACCACATTTGTGACACTCATCACACTCGATCTCCATGCACTCATCACAGATAGTCTGGCTTACAAGTAAATTTGGAATAACCTCTTTGGTTTCAGAGTTCGTTTATGTTTCTATATCGTAGTACACGGTTATACAAGGGCTATTTTTAGGCTTAACATCTTTCATATAACATACATGCTTCACTCCATCTGCCTTATATTTTTCATGACATGTAGAACAGTGAATTTCATTGCATTTATGCACAAACTTACCCCAATTATCCATCATATGAAACATGCCGCATTCACAGATTCTCATGTTTTTGCAAGTGCCAACTGAGTTAGGGAGCTCAAAGCATTTATTATTGAAAAATGTATGTCTACACACATTACATTCCCTCTTTTTGGTTTCAACTACATGACTTTCACATTTGGGGCATTTACACTGCTCACATACCATGTAGCACTCGTTACAATGTTTCACTATATCATCCGCAAACTCGAGACATCCCTTACACAAATCATGATGCCTTCCATATTTTCGGCTTTTATCATAACTAGCGTAGAGAGTCCTTTTATTACGGATGGGGAGATACGATGTTCCTGATAATCCTAAAATAAGTAGAGGTCTTGTACGATCTCTCACACAGCTTTAAAAAACATACACAGTCCTATGATGATCTTCCATTCCAAATACAACTACACGAGCAGTCACTTCCTGCTCTACCCTTTTCACTTCTTCAGGACCCATATTACACTCAAACTCAAGCTTGCAATCTGAAGCCAGTTTACGGGCAGGTTGCACAACCGTAGACAACCAAATTTTTTGCGTCCATGTATTTAGCACAGTGAACATATGAGCTAAGACTATTGCTTTAAAGCCGCAGCCACGATCGATGCTTAAATGCTTTCTGTAAATAACCGGAGAATTGAAATTAAGAGTATAAGTTGTGGCACTATGACCTGCAACCCGGAATACTCTGTCAATATCTATTGTGAAGTTGTCGATGTTGAAGGCTGTACTACTTTGAGAGAACTGCATTATACGACCCAAGATATATTCTATGTCTACAGTTGCCAAGCTTCTAAATGGTATTAGTACCCAAAAATTATATACATCCCCGTCATCTGAACCGAACCTGAAAGACAACCTCGTTCGGACTTCACGTTCGTCGCGGTTTTGAAGGGCGAACTCCACAATACGTTCAACTATGCGCCGCAGCGCAACACCGTTGCTATACATGGATCCAGGGTCAACACTGACCACATACCGATTTCTAGTCAGTGCAGGGGTGGGGGGATCGGTGCGCACCAACTGGAATGTTATACCTTCCCCCACAGTATGAGAAGTTGTTGCTGCTGGCTGGTGTGGAGGAAGTACCCGGAGTTGAACAGGAATAATGGGGTATATTTGAGCAAGGTGCTATTGTCGGGGAAGTGTCGTAAGACGTACAGGGTTGGGGCTCTAATATTGGGGGGTCTAACAACCGGCGCAACCCTGGCGCGCTTTATTCCTGACGTGGAGAGTTCTTCATCATGCTTCCGCTTTGAATTGCCGCGTGCTACTGATGTCGCTGGTGAGGGTTCGACAGCGACGATGGAGTCTATACCTACGCTGTCATCGGGGACATCTGTAATATCGATGATGGGGGGGTTGTACATCGATGTCATTCACGGTTCTGTGGAAGAAGAAAAACAAGAATATAAGTAGCAGCACTTAAATTTTTTATATTTTGTAAATGGCCCCCTTAGGGTTGTGACGTGTTAGAGATGGAATCTGTAGAAAAATTCAGGTTCACAAGCTCATCCACATGTTTTATATCTGGCCCTGCAGGATGTGGTAAAACTGTGTTTATGCTTAAAATCTTTAAAGATAAGAGGGAGGTGTTCTCAAAATTTGTGCATAAAGTAATATGGTACTATTAGACGTATCAATCAGTGTTCAACGAGTACCAAGATGATATTTTCTTCCACAAAGGGGTATATGACGTTAATTCATTAAAGGGAAATGAGCATACTGTAATTGACGATCTCATGTTGTAAATGGATAAAACGTTTGCCGAGACATTTACATTATTCTCCCACCATCTTAACATAAGCGTATTCTTCATCAATCAGAATCTATTTTTCAAAAATAAATACACGCACGATGTGTCGTTAAATACACAATATCTAGTCTTATTCGCGCAACATAGAGATGTGTCACAAATTGGGGTATTAGCAAATCAAATGTTCCCGAATCAGCGTAAGGAGTGTTTGGAGGTTTATAAAGAAGCCACACGTCAGCGTTACGGGTATTTACTTTGTGACCTTCACCCGCGAAACAAGTTTAGGGTGCTTCTAAGAACGAATATATTCCCAAACGAGCCTGAAACGGTATATATTCCAGAATGACAAATAGGTTGAAGAAATGTTGTGAATTAATAATCTGGGAAATCTGTCTTAATGTTATAAAATGTAATGTGTCAATGAAACCCCCTCAGAAGGCTCGCTTACGCCGTTACAAGAACATAATACGTTCGCTCGCTCGTAAAAGTCAAACTATGTGGAAGAAAAAGCGAATTATTGTACAAATAGGGGGATTATTCCTTCCCATCTTATTTTCAGTTCAGGAGCTTTTACTGACTAGATTAATATAATGAAGAAAGTGGTAGTGATTCCGCACGAGGTGTATGCTTCGTTGCAAATTTCAAAGATTCAAGACACGGTTCTACAACCCCATAAAAGTTGGCTTAAAAGAATGGAAAGCGATTTGTTAGCCCTATTAAAGAGTGAAAAGTCACTTGATGAGAGAAGGATCTTGTATCAAGAGGCTCTGCAGAAAGTTCTTCATGAGTACGAAGATTATAAGAATCCGACAGTAGCTATAACACGATCAAGTTCCGCATCGGTCCTTTAAGGAGAAATTAACATGATTAGTTCATACTGAATCTTTTTTATTTAAAGTTAAATTAAATTAAAGTTTAATTGAAGAGTTGCAATAAGAGAAAATGCCGACTAGGACGCCCAGGTCAAATTATAATCACAAAGCAACTATCCAAACTGGGGTCAAAAGGAAATATAGCTGGGTATGCTACGCATCATCTGCCAGCACCGGGTAACGAGTCCGGGGCCGCAGGCAAATCTAAAAAGTTTTTAGTAATTCTAAAATCCTACCTGTATAACTTTCTATAATTTGTAAGTTATAAGTAAGGAAGTTTAGATGGGTGTGCTACGCATCGTCTGCCGACACCGGCCCTCGACCCCTTGGCAGATTCATTTCGTTTTATTACGAGTTTTTATAAATTATAACACTTGCACAATGAACCGAAGTATAAAGCCCGATTCACAAATTAAATTAGATACTTACATTTCACTGCCGTCATCAACGGTAAAATCTTTTCCACGTCACAAATTTCTGCAATGTTTTGCGTTGAAAGTAGAGCGTTCCGGTCCGTTGCTCCGAAAAGGTGGAGCGTAACCCTTGTATAGAGGTCTCCGTCTTAAAAAACTTGTGGTGAGATGTAATGCTGCTGCGATTGGCTCATGGCGATATATTTCTGTAGTACTCGTTGATAAATACAGCTGTTGTGGAATCCATATGAAAATACTCCCTTTTATATACGGGGGCCTAATTGTAAACACCCACAATACCCGAATCGCGAGTCTCCTATTGGCCATCGGTGAAATTTGGGTTGGGTATAATGTCTGAGTGCTGCCATCCACCAACCAGAGGTACTGGGGCCGTTCTCATGCGCCGCCCACTGTACTGTAATTGGCCGATCCGTGAATTCTGAGGCGTGCCAAATATATCTTACCCACTCTATAGATTTCTTCCAGAATCGTAGAGAAAGATAGAAATAGTGAGATAAAGAGAGAGATGGAGAGAGAGATAGCGAGAAAGAGAGAGAAAGAGAGATGTCCAGAGAGAGAGAGGTAGAGAGAGAGATGGAGATAGAGAGAAGTTCTGTGAGGAAAATAAACAAGATTATTTTATCAATTGTTTTATTACCATCATCATTATATATATATATATGTAAGTTATACGGGACGAGTATCATACGCAATGTTGAAAGATGAAATAAATATGATGAATGTCATACACAAGCACACCTACCTTCTTGAATATCCTACAAGAACAGGCGCCCGTCTCTATCTTAATAACTGACGCTCAATCCTGCTTAAATCTTTTCTAAGCCTTCAAGCGTTCGCCCGAAATATGAAATATGATATTAAAACCGTCACTCATTTTAATCGAAGGCGCTCAGATGCACTTTCGCGACATCTTGCGCTCGCTGTTGGCCCATGTACCTTCGGAGCTAACACCTCGCATCCGTTTCGAGTTTCTGGATGGGAACCTTGACTCTGAGAACCAAACGTTTTCTTAGTCTCATGGTGACTCACCTCTCTGACGTATGTGAGAGTGGATTTCTTCTTATATAAGGAGGGGTCCAGCCTTTGAAGGACAGACTTAAGATTCAAGATTCGAGATTTAGGGTAGACTCTGGTCCGAGCTCAGATCCAGATCTTGGTCTCCGCGTGTAACGAGGGTGCGAGTTACCTCGTATGCATTAGTTTTGCTTCGAGACGATTTTAGAACGGGATGAAGGGTAATAAGTCTTAGCAGGAAATCATTCTTCATTTTATCACGAGTAACGGGGAGCGAGTTGCCCCGTGCTTTACCAACGGTCTTAGAACGAGCACAGGGTAGGTGTTTCAAGAAGAGGGCCGTTTGACTTTTGAATTAACCAACTTAACATCTGAGTGAAGGGTGAATTAAATCGGAATATCGGAATTGAGAATCTGACTGAAGGAAACACCAGCAGACTTAATTCATTTATTTCTTAGTGACCTTAATTGTCACTCGTAGACTAGAGAATAATCCATTTATAGCCCTGTGAACTTAATTTAAAATATGACCTTGTGAACTTAAAAGCTGAGCAATTTATTATAGACTTTCGTCTGTAATCCGCTTATTTAAACTTAATTAAAGTGCCTAAAATTAAAGTTGACTCTCAGTTAATCCCATCATAATAAACCTAAACTCGACGAATGAAACAAGGGCTAAGGAAGCTCCCGGATTCCGTAAGTGACCAAAAAAGGGTCAGCGCACTCTGTAGGTCCCCTCAGGACCGTAAAAGAGTACTCTGTTATACTTGAGGGTTAAACTCACCGGGTAACCCCCGAGTATAATATATATATATATATGTTTAGCGATTTTTACAGTCGTTTAATACTGAAAATAATTTAGAGAGAGATAGAGAGAGAGAGAGAGAGAGAGAGAGAGAGAGAGAGAGAGAGAGAGAGGGGTGGAGAGAGAGATAGAGACGCCCTAAAACTGGAAAATAATTTTAAAAATTATGGAATGTGTAGCATCGCATTATCCCTCATAAATTTCTGTTTTATTATCTTACCTGTGGTGTATATATGAGGGATTTAGCGACATTGGAAATTAAAATTGGAAATCTGTGCAGGTTGCATCGGTTTAAAGTTTATGGGGGAATAGAATTAAAATTCCGTGAACGAGCTTAAGATATGCATTTTAAGATTTTAATTTCGATATTATCTAGCACCTTCCGTCAAACTGGCGCCACGTTAAAACATCGCTGGTAGAACAGGTGTTTCAAATGGGTCATCCCGTGTTTTAAATTTTATTTTTTTAATGGATAAGAAGATCTGAGTTTATTTATTATTATTATTATTATTATTATTATTATTATTATTTGTTTTGGCGATTACTTGACTTTAGAAAAAACAAATGCGAATATTATTTTTTAATGTATATATTCCTCGTTTGTATTTCTTATATTATCGAATGTATATTTCAGGAAACTAATTCCAATAATTCGTCTAAATAAACAGAATGATGTAATGGTGTTTTATTTAGTTCTTGTGATTGTATATATAAAAACGATATTAAGGAATAAATGGGGGGGATGGGAATATAAACAATGCACCTTCAATAATATATACCAAGTGGCTGCCTTCTAAGCAGAATGACGGATGTACGTACGTGTGTGTGTAAAATAAGAGTTTCGCTGATTGTAAAATACGTGTTGAAGAACAATTCGTACTTGCTAGTGTCTCTTCACATGAAGGTCAAGTTGGTGGCCCCGCCTCTATGCATGGTTTGGTGGAGGAGCGAGTTACCTTCCACTTGGGTTCGAGGCCCGGTGATGGTAGGTGATGCGTAGTGTGTCTAGCTAATCTTTTTAAAAGACGGAGGGAATTGTTTCTCTCGCTGATTGTAAAATACGTGATGAAGAACAATTCGTACTTGCTAGTGTCTCTCTTTACATGAAGGTCAAGTTGATGGCCCCGCCTCTAGTCATGGTTTGGTGGAGGAGCGAGTTGCTCTCCACCTAGGTTCGAGACCCGGTGATGGTAAGAGTTGGCGACCGATGAGCGTGCATATAGTTGTGTGTGTGTGTGTGATATTAGGGCTTTATGGGCGTATAGTCGGGGACTGTACATGCTTTTGTGTGCGCTTTTAATTCGTTCGAAGGTTATTAATAAATTGGAAACATGAATTGTTAAGAAGATATTTTTTAGCTTTTTTAAGGCAGATCATATTTTCCGTTTATAGTGATGATAATAGCGTGAAAAAAATCAATATTAATCTCGTAGAATATTGATATTGTTTATTGTGATTTTTAGTATTCTCAAATCAAAAATGATTGTAAGGAGAGGCAGAGCGAGAAAATAATTTAAAAAATAATTAACAGAGATGGAAGTGGCGGGGACACATTCGTCATCAAAGTTTACAGTGTCAAAGTTTATTAACTGTGCTAATACATATATATATATATATATATATATACACACACACGATGGATTTAGTGGCTTTTACATGAACGTAAAATAATTTTAAAAATAATTAACAGAGATGGGAGGGGCGGGGACGCATTCATCATCAAAGTTTATGGCGTCAAAGTTTATTACCCGTGCTAATATATATATATATATATATATATATGCTGCAAACCCACAAGGAAAAAGATAAACGATTCCAAGGCCTTTCGTGTATTCAAAGCTACACCTCGTCAGGGAATGAAGTTAAAAGGCGAGAAGCCCATATATATATACAACGTACAGGAAAAACAAAACAATTAGCACATACTTAACAAGGGTTAATGAGAGGCAAAAGAAATTTTAACATGATATCGTCAATTTTATAAGTCCCCGAGCTGTTATTGAAATTGTTTTTAAAATGAATAAATGCACATTCTAGAATATTTCGTTCTATTATATCTCTGTTTTTAACAAGCGCTTTAGAACTATCCCACTTGATGCTATGGTTACATCTATACATATGGTTAAATAAAGCATTGGAAGTACTAGCTGTTCTACAAGCATATTTATGCTGTTTTACCCTAATATCTAACGTTTTACCTGTTTGGCCTATATATACTGAGTTACATTGTGTACATCCGATCGAATACACACAACCAACAACATTATCAGGGCTATTCTTTATTAGGCGTGATTTAACAGTATTATTATACTTAAAGATTACATTAATGCCAATTGCTTTAAGTACAGTTGGAAGGTATTGAAAATTAACATGGTAAGGTAGGCTAAGGATATTTTTACGCTGAAATTCCTTTACAATTACATTATTATAATACCTATTCTTGGCTTTCTTAAGACAGTTATCTAAAAATGAAATAGGATAACATAATTTAGTACCAATATTCATGATATTGCATAACTCGGAATCTAAAAATTCAGGACTGACAACTCTCAATGCTCGAAGAAACATAGCAGAGAAAATAGAGGATTTAATCGAAGGATGATGGTCATGCGTGGAGAAGTACACTTTTGGATGATATTTACAACAACTTACGTAGAAGATGCAGAACTCAGAATAGGAAATTAAACAATAGACTGGAGGATTTAATTCATAATAGTTACTGGACTAAAAAAAGTGATTTTAGTAATATTGTTAACTTGTCGTCCCAAGAACTAGACTTCAATATGAAATGTGCGTTAGGTTTTGGATTAGGTTTCTCAGTCCCAAAAAGCCCAGCAGTTTACTGATTGCTAAGTCTTTTATTAATTTTGAAAAACACAGTAATATTTCCGAAAGTGAGGTGACTTTAGCAAAGGTTGTGTGTATAGTGCTTTTAATACGAAGTTTGAATCGAATTATCCTTTGAGGTTTGAAAAAGCCCTAAAAACACTGAAAAATAATGATTCATTACATATTACTAAAGCGGACAAATCCAATTCGATCGTCATCATGGACAAAAACAGTTATGTTGAAAAGATGAATACGTTATTAAGTGATCGTGACACGTACAAACCTCTAAATAGAGACCCATTGGAGGATGTTAATAAAATGTTTAACAGAAAATTAAGAGAAATATTAAAAAATAACTATAATGGGCTTTCACAGCAGTTTCTTAGTATTAATTCGTCACTACCATATCTGTACGGCTTAGTAAAAACACACAAAGTTAATAATCCCATGAGGCCTATTGTTAGCTCAGTGGGCTCCGTAACCTATAAGCTATCGAAATGGTTAGTTAGTTTATTAACACCATTAGTTGGCTCTGTTTCTGAGTCACATATTGTAAATAGCATGGATCTTATTGACAAACTGAAGTTCCCTAATGACCCTAATTTCAAATTGGTAAGCTTCGATGTATGCTCGCTATTCACAAAAGTCCCTGTTGATGACCTACTTGATTTCTTAAAAGATAAGATTTCTGAATATTCTTTCCCTGTTCAACACAACACTCTTATTGAGTTAATTAAGCTGTGTGTCAAAGATTGTAAATTTCAGTTTGAAAATAAGTTTTATGTTATGTCGTTTGGATTGGCTATGGGAAATCCCCTTTCACCTGTACTAGCTAATTTATATATGGAATTTTTGAAAGTAGAATTTTGCCTACGATTGTTAATTTTAACCTGGTTTGGTACAGGTATATAGATGATATTTTATGCCTTTGGCCTAATAATTTGGATGTGGACTTATTTCTTGGTAGGCTCAACAATTTAGCCCCATCTATTAAGTTTACAGTTGAAAAAGAAAATGAGGGAAGCCTACCTTTTCTTGATCTAAAAATTTGGAGATGCTCTAATCAGTTCAAATATGAAGTCTACCGTAAGCCTACTAATAATAACTCTTACGTGCATTTTTATTCTGACCATCATCCTTCGATTAAATCCTCTATTTTCTCTGCTATGTTTCTTCGAGCATTGAGAGTTGTCAGTCCTGAATTTTTAGATTCCGAGTTATGCAATATCATGAATATTGGTACTAAATTATGTTATCCTATTTCATTTTTAGATAACTGTCTTAAGAAAGCCAAGAATAGGTATTATAATAATGTAATTGTAAAGGAATTTCAGCGTAAAAATATCCTTAGCCTACCTTACCATGTTAATTTTCAATACCTTCCAACTGTACTTAAAGCAATTGGCATTAATGTAATCTTTAAGTATAATAATACTGTTAAATCACGCCTAATAAAGAATAGCCCTGATAATGTTGTTGGTTGTGTGTATTCGATCGGATGTACACAATGTAACTCAGTATATATAGGCCAAACCGGTAAAACGTTAGATATTAGGGTAAAACAGCATAAATATGCTTGTAGAACAGCTAGTACTTCCAATGCTTATTTAACCATATGTATAGATGTAACCATAGCATCAAGTGGGATAGTTCTAAAGCGCTTGTTAAAAACAGAGATATAATAGAACGAAATATTCTAGAATGTGCATTTATTCATTTTAAAAACAATTTCAATAACAGCTCGGGGACTTATAAAATTGACGATATCATGTTAAAATTTCTTTTGCCTCTCATTAACCCTTGTTAAGTATGTGCTAATTGTTTTGTTTTTCCTGTACGTTGTATATATATATGGGCTTCTCGCCTTTTAACTTCATTCCCTGACGAGGTGTAGCTTTGAATACACGAAAGGCCTTGGAATCGTTTTTCTTTTTCCTTGTGGGTTTGCAGCATTCATTCATTTCACGTGTTTTATTGTGAAATTCATCCCATATATATATATATATATATATATATATATATATGTTGTGTGTGTGTGTGTGTGTGTGTGTGCGCGCACATCTTGTGTCGGCTTTAAAGTAAAACCCAATAAATAAATAAAACACAATTATCAAAAGCTTCATAAAATTCTTAATCAAATTTGAACTGTAAATTGAGACAAATTATTCTAGTTTAAATTGGAATACATTATTATTACTAATATTATTATTATTATTGTTAATATTATTATTACTACTGATCGATAATTTGAAACATGTGCTAGCTGCAATGTATACAATAAAATAAATTATTAATTGATAATTTAATTGAAGATTCTCTTTTGCGTAATAATAGGGGAATCTACAGTATGTACATTTGTGTGCGCTTCTTGGATGTTTGAACGTTGTGTGTAAACGGGTGATGAAGGAGGGAGTTGGCGACCTATGAGCGTGCATATATTTGTATCTGTGTGTAATAATAGGGACTTTATGGACGTATAGTCGGGGAGTGTACGTGCGTTTTTGTGCGTTTTTTGGCCGTCCGAACGTTGTATACACTGTCCCAACTGGCTGATAATGCCTGGAGGCACTGGCTTCTAGGCCAACTGGCGTATTTCGAGTTCTAAGTCAAGTGTTGGAGCATAATCAGTCATTGAGCTTCTGCCTCTTGTAGGAGCTGGATGGTCTCTTCCTCTCTCTCCTCCTCCTCTCTCTCTTAGGTTAGGTATACCCTTTTGGGGGGTGAGGCCGTCCAACTTTCTACCCCAAAGAGGTCAGGTTGGCTCCCCCCCCCGGCTTGCCGGGGGAGTTCCCTCCCCCTTTTTTTGGCACCCTGGGGTAGGCACTGGGTTCTTGCAACAAGGGGGAGGGGGATGGCACTGGCACTCATTGCATCATTGCATTGCACTCTCTCCTTTTGCGGTCATACTACTGTGCTCCACAGAGCATACTTAATCAACCATCGAACAACCTACTTTTTGATCAGTTGCCTCATAAACATTAAACACCTCTGAGTGGGTGACTTTTAAATTTGCTGTAGCAACAAACTTTGATCCTTCATGAGGGACAAGTACACAAGGATAGATATATGCACCTCCCGCTGATATTCTTCGCCAGAAAGAGATTTTCTCTAATCTCGTGGTGGTACAACACCGCAAAGTGCGAACGGCTCACTATATTACTTGTCGAATAAACACTTTTCACAACAGGAGACCCAATTTGAATCTAGACGATGATTCAAATAGATTTCAGACTATCCAAGACAGACCTCCAATTATAGAAAACACGCTTAACACTTGTCTACCTTGTTAACATTTTTAAAAATAGCGTAGACATGTATTTTGTAGAAATGAACAAAATGAAATGAACAAAATCCTAAAATAAAAATGCATGGCATGTATTATTTGAGGTAGAGTTGCGTTTCTGCTGTCACTGTTTTCTCTTCTTTCTCTTATGTGGCTGGATGCACGTAACGGGTAAAGGCATGGTGTAGAAAATCTAATTTCTGTCTCAATCCCTATCCTGTAGAAGCATTTAATCACTTTGCCGGCAGTGGCCAAAGCGAATGAGAGGGAGATGAGCCTTACTTCTATTTCTGTGTGATGGCTTTGTGCGTACACGGGTATAGACATGGAGAGTTTAACATTTTCTTTTCTCTTAATCCTTTTGGGGATAGTCTAGAGAGGGCCATGGGGTCTTTGTTGGCACGTTATTTTGGTAAATAGAGTTGTAGATATTTTGTATAAAATCAAAACCATATGCTCGAGGTTTTTAAGACGATACCAAGTAGTTGATATACGATCAGCACAAATATATTATTAGATTAGTTTATACAACGGCTCTATATTACGATTTTATGTGTGCATAGCGTAATTGTAAAGCTAGTTTATCTATTCTCCTCCTGTAAAATTTCCTTGGCTACTTTCCCAAGGTCAAGGTATTTTCTTCATCCTTTTTCCGTACTCGCCTCTGGCGGGAAGGGAGCGAAGGTTAGGCAGAGAGCCTTATGCGCTTCTGTTAAATTCTCTGCTACTGCTAGAATAACTAAAAAGTGAACTAGTTTAATAAGAGGAGCTTTCCAGAGTGGACGAAAGGTCTTTGAGGCTTCCTCTTGTCCTTTTAACTCCTTGTAACTCTCTTCTCTGTATATATATATATATATATATATATATATATATATATATATATATATATATATATATTATATGGAACCCCACGAGGAGAGGACGCCTCTCGAGTGGGCTGCGAATCTGCCGTTAAATAGTAAAGTTTTTTGACTGTTTCCGCGGAAAATTTAGATATTATGTTCATGAATGAACTCACAGTGATCCTGCGTATATACTGTACTTAGCATGTTATAGTGGGTAATAGTGTCGTGATAATTAATGTGAAAGGATGGTTGTGCATGGAGCTGGTGGTATCTGGAACGTGATTTAAAGGGACGAGAAGTGGGCACTAATTTAGCATCTCCTTTCCTTCCTCCTGCCGCACCCCCCACCATCTACACTGCGAATCTTCCGTTTAAGAGTAAAAGTTTTTGACGGTGACGCGGGAAATGTATGTTTCATTACGTTCATAATCTTACAGTGACTCTGTGTATATACTTAATGTGTCATAGTTAGTAATAGTTAAGTAATTCTTAATGTGAAAAGATGTCTGGTCATTGAACCGGTGGTATCTGGAGCGTTATTTAAAGGGACGAGAAGTGGGACCCCCTATTGGCGTTCCCTCCACCTCTACCCGAATCACCCCGACCATCTACGCTCCCCCACAAGCCTGCTCCCCCATCGATACAGGTACAATGGGATCGTCTGCTGAAAATCGTGATCTGGTAGAAAATCCTTTGTTATGTTTTATATTTGACAAAGTAGATCATATTGGGTCAGACCTTCTCGTATCTGTTTGTCATGATTTCTATGATTCGGAAGAAATAGAACATGCGAGAGTACAGCTAAACACCCTGTTCAATGCTACCCTCCCAACTCGTAGAGGTAACTCTCGAAACGAGAATATCCTAAAAGACATTATAAATAAAGTGTCGACCCTGCGGGATAATGAGAACAATATTATCTTCTACGTTACTAACTTCCATAGAATACCGGTAATCCCTATGGGGGATGTAGACGTTTCGGTGCTCCTCAAACAATATAATGATGTACAAACGTCGTTAAATGAAATGAAACACCAACACGTGGTGTCAAATCAGAAAAATGAGAAGCCTAGTTACTCAGAAGTCGTTCAACAAGTCAGAACCCCAAGAAGCGCGTCGGGCAGCGAGGGAAACGAAATCCCCTTCCCCAATTCCAACCGCGAATGTGGGATGGAAACGCAGCCTGCAGGGGAAGCGGTCAACCTCCCTCCTGTTCAGGAAAGGACTCCTGCTCTCGATTTCGCACTGGATCGACAGGTGGTGAGTGTCAACACCTTCAACAACATTAATATTAGGAACAGGGACTGTCCTGTGCCAAGATACGAGGCATCATTACCCTCTTCTTTACCTTCGACTGCAGTTAAGAGGCGTTCGATTATTCAAACGCTTCGCTCTGCGTGCAGTTCCTTCCCCCTCCCACCGAAGAAGTAGGGGCACGCGCGTCCGTCAGGATATAAACACCGCTAACAGATCCTCACCAAGCCACAGAGTAGGGGAGGGCCCTACTATCCCCCCAAGTTCGTGCCACCCATTCCCCAGTCAGGCGAACCCTGCCTCAGGGAGAATGATGGAAAAGGACGGTTGAGTCACGGTTAACAGACGATATTCACCGAGGATTCCTCAACCTGTCCTGCAGCATGGCCACCGGTGAGGAATCTCACCCTCTCTTTGTCGCGAATTCAGCTCTCGAACGAGGAAAGCGATATTCGACACATGGTGGAAGAATTCTGTGGTGAAAATAATATATTGTTAGTTAATAAACTAAACACAAAATCTCCGTATTATAATTCATTTAAAGTAATAAGTAGAGGTGTAAACTCTTAATTCAACCCATACAATATGAGTCAGTGGCCAGACGGTATTATTGTTAAGGAGTTTATTACTTTTCCAGGAGATTTGATAACAGGCAAAATAAAAATAATAATAATATTAATAATAATAATAATAATAAGTGCCCTAACTGTAAGGCTTGAAATTTGTACTGTGTATATTAATAATCATAATAATAATAAATTTTCTATCAGTCATGGCGGACAACTTGTTGAAAGTAGTCTCATAAAACGTAAGGTCTGTAAGGAATTCAATTGTAGAAGTTCATAAAATCTGTGACAGTGCAGATTTGATACTCCTGCAAGAGCACTGGCTACCTAAGCAAGAACTAAAATTCCTCTCTATCATCCGTGATAACTTTATGTACCCTGCGTCATCAGCAGTAGGCTTGTCAAATGAATTAATGTACGGCAGGCCTTTTGGTGGTGTTGCTTTCTTAATAAGGAAAAATTTGTCAAAACATAAAAATTTTAACAAGCGATAATGTAAGGTTGTTAGGCGTTGAATTACAAGTGAACAATGATTGCATATTAATTGTAAACTGCTATTTACCATACAACAACGGCAGTACTCTAGATGAATACATTGATTTGCTGTACAAAATTAAGTCATTATCAGATAACCCCAAATATTCTCACTGTATAATAATGGGGGATTTTAACGCGCATGTGAACTCAGGAATTCTTTGTAGAATTGGGTAACATGTGCGAGTCGACCAAATTAAGTACAAGTGATGTAGATGTACTAGGGGTAACCAGTGGTATACACACGTTAGTGATATGAGTGGTACTACCAGGTGGACTGAGCATTGTTTCACTAGTAATAATGTAGAAGATCGAATTGTTAGAGTTCATATCCTGCATGATTTCCTTCTTTCTGATCACTGACCGTTAGAACTATTAATTAATTTTACCAACGTATGCGCAACACGACATAACAAGAACTCAATAGGTAAGAATAATCGCATCGATTGGTCTAATGTTAATATGCAACAGAGAATAGAATACAAAGACAGAACAGGTCACCTCTTTAATAATTTAGAATTTTGCATCTTGCCTGTAGTAATCCTTGCCCAAATGATTCTCACTGTAAACTCATAGATAGGTATTATAAAAAGCTAGTATCCCTGTTAAGAGAAGCAGGAAGCCCCCTGATTAAATCTTATAACTATCATACTAAGATTATTCCTGGATGGAATGACTTTATTGCTTCCCCTGAAGAGGGAATCGAAAGAAGCCCACGATTTATGGTGCTTTCATGGTAGACCCTGATTAGGACCAGCATACATTAGGGTGGTGCAAACAATAAAAATGAAAAATATATATCTCGTGACATTTTTTCATATTTCACAATCACTAATGATGTTGAAAGTAAAACACTGGATCGATTCGTGCATATTTAGAGGTGGCGCAACTCGAAGTCTCAGTATCATTATGCAATTTGGGGTGGCAAATTTCTTCAAATTTGCGCCACCCTTAAATATTAATGGATGTACATAAAACTTTGTTCTTAGATCTTTATCCTAAGACAAAATGAGAAAATACATCAGGAGCTCTTATGTATGCAATTTAAGTTTTACCATATACAGGGTGTTTCAGGAGGAAAGGTCAATACTTCGGAAGGTGATAGTATCGGTCATTGTGAGAAAAAAAGTTCATATGAACATGTGTCTAATTCTAAATGGTTATGGAGATAGAGCTGTTTGAATCTGATGCGCGCGCAGCTCTTCCTCTCCCTTCCCTCCCCTATAATTTTGAACCATTTAAGCTCTAATGTAAGCATGTAACATAAGCCAATCGACAGCTGACTGTTGCGAGTGACATTGTTTGGTGTTTGAAGCAGTGTTAAGAATGCCACACACCTTCACGCATGCCGAATATGCAGATATGGTGTATGTCTACGGTTTTTGCGATGGAAGTGCAACAGCTGCTGTTGCAGAATACCGTCGACGGTTTCCGAACCGCAGAATTCCGAATCGAAGAGTGTTTACCAGGGTTTTCAACACATTGCGTGAGATTGGTACACTTCCCAGCGCTCATGTTTCATTTGAACGTGAAGGTCAACAAGATGTGGATGAAGTGGAAAACATTCTTCAGTTGGTAGAGCGTAGTCCTACTACTAGCTCACGAAGAATTTCTACACGTCTCGGCCTATCACACACAAGAGTATGGCGAACATTACGTGAGGAAGGCTTGCATCCATATCATGTACAGCGTGTACAACACCTTCAACCAGGAGACGCTGCCATGCGACTGGAATTTTGTCATTGGGTGAATGCTAATCGCCGATTGCTTCGATTAATACTGCTCACCGATGAAGCTACTTTCATCCGTGACGGTATTAACAACACTCGTAACTCTCATCGGTGGTCAGACGAAAATCCAAATGCCACTGTGGAAACAAATTTTTAACATCGCTTCTCTGCCAATGTGTGGTGCGGTATCATCGATGATCAGCTGATTGGCCCTGTTACTTTAGAGAATCGTCTAACAGGACAAAGTTACCTAGAATTTCTGCAAAATGAATTGCCAGGACTATTGGAGGATGCTCCTTTGGCTACACGCGCTGGTATGCATCATACTTTCAGCATGACGGAACTCCTCCACATTCTACCCGTCTGGGTGATGCAATACCTAAATCAAATTTTCCCTGGTCGATGGATCGGCCGCGGTGGTCCCATTCAATGGCCACCAAGGTCTCCAGACCTCTCTCCGTTAGATTATTGTTTGTGGGGGTGGATGAAAAGTCAAGTTTACAAAAGAAAGGTGGATACACGAGACGAATTGCTCGCGCTCATTTTGGATGCTGCTGCCCGCATAAAGGAACGTCAAGATCAACTCAGACGAACAACACGCGATCTTCGCACACCAGTTACAAAGTGCATTGAAGTTGACAGTGGGATTTTCGAAAACGTATTGTAAACTGTAACAAATTTGTCATTTCTGTATCTGATACCATTCAAAATGCCAATGTTTAAAAATTAAATGTTAGAAACAGTAATTGGTTTCTCTTTCTTGATTACCATTAACAGCGCTTTTGTACTTGTAGATTCAAACAGCTCTATCTCCGTAACCATTCAGAATTAGACACATGTTCATATGAACTTTTTTTCTCACAATAACCGATACTATCACCTCTAGAACTATTGACCTTTCTTCCGGAAACACCCTGTATGTGTGGCTCACCCTATTATACAGTATATACTGTATATACACGATACAACTCAGAATGATCACCTGAGAAACTTTTATGTTACACAGACTGGGCAAAGAACAAGGAAATCTTCTGGAAAAATTAAATCATGACCCGGTCATGACCCGTTGCTCACGTTGGGCTTCCATCACGAAAAAGAAAAACATAGTATTTGTCATTTACCATTATTTATTCAGACTATACTGGATTTAATTTTCCCAGAAGAGTTCCTTGTGTATAACATTATATATATACGAGTATTAGGGATGTACCGAATACTAAAATTCACCGAATACCGAATATTTGGTGCAAAACTATTCGGCCGAATACTGAATTCCGAATATTAGTTTTATTTTGGTTATTAGGCGTCACTATAAAAAACTGATGCCTTCATCAGTTTGACAGCACATAGAATTAATAGTAAATGTGAGCAAAAGCAGCATATTTTAGCCACCAAAAACCTGCCAGATTCCCATACTCATGAAAAATTTGCAACTGCATTGACTTCTATATTGCAAGAATGGTCAATAAAGAACGATCGTGTGCATGCAGTTGTGCATGCACAAAAGCTGTTACTAAAGCTACTAAACCTGTTAGCGTTCTCAAAATTACTCCTGTTGCTTGTGCGAATCATACTTTAGCACTTGCAGTTGATGAAGCCCTTCTTAGCCAGAAGTCTGTTTCAGAGATATGTGCAATTGCGCGCCCAATCTGTTGCATTTTAATTATTCATCTCCAGCATTTGACAGACTTAAGGAATTCCACAAGCAACATAATTTACCCGAAAACAAACTTATAAAAGACGTTATCACCCAATGGAACTCTACATTCTATATGCTACAACGACTTCTTCAACGAAAAACTGCGGTTGTTGCATACGCCTCGGACTATGACATAGCAACCTTCAATAATTATCAGTGGACTCTAATTCAGTGTTGTAAAGTTTCTTAGTCGATGTGAAAAATTAACGAATGACTTTTCTTCTGATTCTTCTTGTTTTCACATGGTATCTCCCGATATAACAGGTCTCGTGGTATTTTTGCCTAACATAACTGATGATGCAGGTGTTCATACTATGAAAAATGATTTAATAGAATATTTACAGAGTCGTTTCAGGCAGTGGAAGGCAGATATTACTCGCATGATTTCTCACGTTTTAGATTCTCTTTTCAAATTTGCTTGCATAACAGTGCCTGAGTTTGTAAAAAATGAGATAATCATTATGTCTGCATCACCTAACGCTAGTCCTGCACGTAATATAGCTGTAGCGGATCGACAAGAAATAGACCAACAAGTAGACAGACAAATTCTTCTTCTACGCCTTCATCAAACATTCTTGGAAAACACACGTGGGCAAAGAATCAAACAATGAAGCGTCTGTTCTTCTTCCAAACGCCGCCAAAAGCGAGCCCTTAGCAACTAAAGGACGCAGGCAAGGCGTCTTAAGATTTGGCGCGAAGTCCTACGTCACAGGAACTACGTATAAAAATGAGCTTCCACTCACATCATTCTCACACACACACACTCTCGTTTCCTCCGTTCGCTCCTCATTCCTGCCGAAGCCCAACTCCTGCGGCAGGAGCGACCTCAACGAGAACAGCCACGCGGCGAGTTATGGGCACCGCATTCGAACTCAAACACAGTTCCCCCTGCCCCTCTCGTTTCCTCCGTTCGCTCCTCACTGCCCCGCATTCCTGCCGTACCCCAACCCCATCCCCCTGCGGAACCCCCACCCGATACAACAGCGCCTCCTCTTCCGAGCATCTCCCCGCTCCGAGACGACCCTTCACGCCTTCCTGCGTCAGGAATTCCACGACATACCAGGCCAAGCGTCAAATCTCGGAGTGGCCTCATCAGGTCTCCCTACAGAATAGTATTTCTTCTTAGTATCGTTCCTTCGTCTCTGAGAGGGAACTACTTGTAGCGGATCGACAAGAAATAGACCAATAAGTAGACAGACAAATTCTTCTTCCACGCCTTCATCAAACATTCTTGGAAAACACACGTGGGCAACGAATCAAACAATGAAGCGTCTGTTCTTCTTCCAAACGCCACCAAAAGCGAGCCCTTAGCAACTAAAGGACGCGGGCAAGGCGTCTTAAGATTTGGCGCGAAGTCCTACGTCACAGGAACTACGTATAAAAGTGAGCTTCCACTCACACTCATTCTCACTCACACACACACACTCGCTTTCCACCTCCTCGAGTAGATCTCATCACGTCAACCGCCCTCCGGCTTCCCGCCGGAGGAGCGGCCTGCTGCTTCCTTCAAGGCCTACGATTTATCATCAAGTAAGACCTTCTTCAGACCGCCTGCAGAAGCAATCCTTCGAAGCCCAACCAGAATCACTTCAGGCCTACGCCTGCAAGATCATTTATAGGCCATCCTGCACCTCGAGAAGTAACATCACCTCAGGCCTACGTTTTACGAAGCCTACATCAAGCATCTCCATCATCTCGAGAGGCTTAACGGACAACGACAACTCGAGTCTACGGTAATAGGTTCCTCTTCAACACTCCTTCAACAGCGGTTTCATCGTCCCGTAAAGATAAGTACATTTTCTCTAAGTAAATCATATGAAGCCTACATTAGCCTACCGCCGAACGGTAGGCTATACTCCCAAAGTGAGTAATTAAACGTTCCAATTGACTCTCGTTAAATGAAGCAGTAGGCCTATTTTCCCAAGTCAAGTGTCATTCGGAAAGCCGTAACTTCGCGTATCATTGTGTATTATGGTGTTCATTTATATGTTTATGTGATAACTTAATTTCTCTTACTGCAGGCCTAATTCATTTAGAGTGTATATTCCTTCAACTATCATTAGGCCTATCCAATAATGCACGTCATTAACTTCCATTATTATGGGGCCGCATCATTTATTCTGTGTCATTACTAGGCCCATTCAATCATCTAGCCTACTTAATCAGAGTGTCATGTTTTCCATTCAATGTACCAAACGCACGTGCATTCTTTATATCATTTACTAGGCCCATTCAATGTTCCATGTTGCATGTCATTTACATACCATCAATGAGTATATTACTTATTACGTGTCAATTAAGCTATTAACATTTCATCTTATTAGCTAAGTCTATGTCATAAGCATAAAGTAAAACTATCAATTAATTACTGTCAATTCTTTGTTATACCACAGTGAATAAATAACGGCTTTATTTTCATAATAAAATACAAAACTATAAGGTGTCTTTTATAACCTTAATATTAATTTGCTTGGGTGTAAGCCAAGCTGGTGACCCTCGCTGCCATTCCGGTCGCTTCCAATAGTATGGTGGGCCTACTCCATTAGCTACTTTTCAGCCTTTCATTAATAAGCAATCAGTCATTGCATACAATTAAATCAGTATCACCTTAAATGGCTAAAACTAGGTCCACTATATAACCTATGGCGATGAAGCAACTGATTTTTTTTCACGAAAAGATCAAGAACTTTTGAAAAAGAGGAAGGTTAATTTATGGAGTTTATTTCGATGAGGTTGTGCCACCACCAGGGATGAAACGGGTACCCGAACGGGTACCCGACCCGATCTGGTAATGTATTACCCGAGAATATCCGACCGATCGGGTAATGTATTATCCGAGCATACCCGACCCGATCGGGTAATTGCTCAAAAATCGGGTAGTAAACACCTTATGCTGGAGAAGGCTGAGATGCTGCTTCTACTTAACCGTTTAGCTGGAATTGTTTGTAGGGTTAAGTTATGAATGCGTGTATTTGAAACGTTATCAATATGTAGCGGTCGTCCTTTTAGGGTTAAGTACAACTTTAGGAGATATTGAAGAATAGGGACCCCAGCCTTCTTTAGTTAGCTTTATAAGGCTAACTAACAAAAATATCATGACCTAACCTAACCAATCGTCAAGGGCGTACAGTTAACCTAACGATTGGTTAGGTTAGGTCGTGATATTTTCGTTAGTTAGCCTTATAAGCCTAACTAAAGAAGGCTGGGGTCCCTATTCTTCAATAGCTCCCAACTTTAATATGCTATGTGCTAACTTTAATGTTTTGAAAAATTTAAATGAATGTTTATGTTCACATCCATTTGTTGTTTATAATTTTTTTTATTTATAAAACAAATGGCGTAAAATTGTGAAGAATTACCCTCCACCTATCAAAAATAATCAGAAAAGTTACCAAAAAGAATAAGACATCTATTCAAAGGAGCCACGAGTCAGTGGCGACATGAACCCTCTTGATTGGGATCGCCATAATGGTGAAAGATTCCGAAACTACTGAACAGCTGGGTTTTGCTGCACTCCGCCTGACGTTACCGGGTTTCGATCCCGGGGGCGATGGATTCGTAGTCAGCGATTCTAACCACTACACCACCGAGGAGTATATATATATATATATTATATATATATATATATATATATATATATATATATATATGATACACACAGACAGTGCATGGAACAAGGAACTCTTCTTGGATAATTAAATCCACTATAGTCCGAATAAGTAATAGTGGATTTAATTATCCCAGAAGAGTTCCTTGTTCCATGCACTGTCTGTGTGTATCATAAAAAACTCAGGGGACCATTCTGAGTTCATTCCCATATATATATTAGAGTGAGCCACACATATATGGTAAAAAATTAAAATGCACAAATAAGAGCTCATTTCTTATATGGAAAAAGACCTCCTCACACCGGATTTTGAGCTAAATCCATTAATATTTAAGGGTGGTGCAAATTTGAAGAAATTTGCAGCCGAAACTGTATAATGATAGTAAGGCTTCGAGTTGCGCCACCTCTAAATATGTACGAATCGATAAAGTTTTTTATTCCCAACATCGTTAGTGGTTGTGAAATATGGGCAAATGTCAAGGAAAATATATGTTTCTTTTTCATTTTTCTTGGACCACCCTAGTATACCTGAATATGTACAGAAGTATGGGTCAGTATAAGGCGGCCATAAGGCGATGTAAACAGGAAGAAGAGTCTATTCGAGCATCAAAAGCCTGTGAAGCTCACATAAATAACGATAATAACAAATTTTGGAAATTTGTTAAGAATCAAATGGGTGTCAAAAATATCTTCGCTCCGACGATCGATGGGATGTCGGGGGAGGATGAAATTGCAAAACTGTTGAAAAACCACTACTCAAACATTCTTAACAGTCTGAGTAGGGATAATCTTAAGATAGACTGCAGCGAAACGCCTGTGAGAGGGACAAGGGAAAGTGATTTGATATCAGTTCCTGAAGTAAAGAGGTTAATTAAAGAGTTAAAGACTGGTTCTGCGCCAAGGGTAGCTGACCTATCGAATGAGCACTTAAAATATGCCAATGACGTAATATGTCTACATATATTATTGCTCTTATCAGCCATGCCTGCTCATAGCTATATTCCTGCAGAGTTCATGAAGGTATATATCTTTCCCCTGGTCAAAAATAAGTATGGGGGACATTCTATCCAGCAATAATTACAGGCTTATTGCTGTCGCCTCCTGCTTCTCGAAACTACTAGAAAAACTCTTGTTACTCCGATTAAATGATTACTTACGGACATCTAATCAGTTTGGTTTTAAAAGGTCCCACTCAACTGACCTGTGTATCTGTATACTTAATGAAATAATATCTAAATACACTGACAGTAATTCAACTATTTATAGCTGTTTCCTAGATATAAGTAAGGCATATATGATAGAGTGAGCCACAATATTTTATTTAAAAAAACTAGAAGACAGGAAGGTTCCCATGTACATACTAAATTTATTGAAATTTTGGTATTCCCACAATCTTTTACCGTTAGGTGGGGCAATGTACTATACAAATGTTTTGGCTCCTCTTGCGGGGTGAGACAAGGCTCCTTGCTCTCTCCTATGCTGTTTAATGTGTATATTGACAGATTCATTGCTTCACTTAATGAGACAACAGTGGGACGTTCTATAGATAAAACAAAGATAAATAACTTAGTTTATGCCGATGATATGGTGTTAATAAGTCCATCTGTTAAATGTCTGGATGGGCTACTAAAAGTCTGCAAAGTGTATTCGCATAAACATGATATTCTTTTTAATGTTATAAAAAGTAAGGTTATGCATTTCCATCCTAAAGCTGTAATCAGCCAGCTGATATTACGTTTAAAATGAGAGGTGAAGTAATTGAGGAAGTACAAGAGTTTAAGTATTTGGGTCAAACTATCACCAGCTCCTTGAGTGATGACTCGGATATAAAACAAACAATCTCGAAGCTTTTATGCTAAAGCGAATATGACTATACGGAACTTACGGTTTTGTACAAGTGAAGCTGACGTAGTTAGACATAGTCATAGTCATAGACATTTCTCTGGCATAGTATCAAGATTAAGAAATAAAAAAGAACCAGAAGAGATTGGTATTATAAATTTTCATGGAGCAAGTGTAGTTTACGTTCCCCTGTGGTGCCTAGTGTAGTTTACGTTCCCCTACATTACCCTAGTGAAGTTTACGTTCCCCTACATTATCATCCAGGTGTAGTTTGAGTTCCCCAACTTTGTCCGCGTATATTTAATCAAATAAAACGTTAAAACTAACGAAAATATAACAGTTTAACGTAACCAATCGTCAATTTATATATATATGTGTGTGTGTATATATATATATATATATATGTGTATATATATGTATATATATATATATATATATAGAAACGACGTAAGTATAGAGGAGCGTTCTGCACACGAGGAAGAGAAATAACGAACAAATGAAAAATGAGGTGAACCGCCCGGGAAACGAACCCAGGATCTTCCGATTGCCGGTCAGATGCGCTATCCATTACACCACGGGCCTCGATCAGTCATAAGTCGAAATTCTCCTACATAGGGCAGAAACCAATGCCCTGAGAGAGCACCCTCGCAAATCGTGAATATGTACATTTAACTGCAATGACCACGCAGTATATTAATGTATAGAAACGACGTAAGTATAGAGGAGCGTTCTGCACACGAGGAAGAGAAATAACGAACAAATGAAAAATGAGGTTCGTTATTTCTCTTCCTCGTGTGCAGAACGCTCCTCTATACTTACGTCGTTTCTATACATTAATATACTGCGTGGTCATTGCAGTTAAATGTGTATATATATATATATATATATATGTATATATATATATACACACTGTGTATATACACACATATATATATATATATTATATATATATATATATATATATATATATATATATATGTATATATATATATACAGGGTGTCCCGTAAGTCTGGACCCATAGGGCAAAATTAATAAAATTACAAAATAGTCCAAAAATTTATTACATAATCTGTTCAAAGTGTCCGCCGTTGTGTCGCACACATAGTTCAAGACGCAATCTCCACTGCGACAGCACTTTCTGAATCACAGTCGCAGAAATTTCTTGACACGCCTACACAATGCGTGCTTTAAGGTGGAAAATGTTCTGAATTTTGACCTCGTACACTTTGGCTTTCAAGTGGCCCCACAAATAAAAATCCAGCTGAGTAAGATCAGGGCTCCTTGGTAGAAACTCAACATGTCCTCGTCGTCCAATCCAGTGTTCTGGAAACTGTGTGGTAAGGTAATTTCTAACCGTCGTGGCGTAATGCGGAGGGGCGCCATCCTGCTGAAACCACTCCGGGTAGTCGCCTGCTGGGTTCAACATGCTTGGAAATGCTTCCTCCTGCAACATCTTGAGGTACGTGTCACCGTTACCGTCACGTCAAAGAAGAAGGGACCAACGATTCTGTCTTCCATATCCCACACCAAACCATGAGGCGTTGGGCACCTTGTTCCTTGGAAGGATAAACCAATGAGGATTTTTGGTGACTAGTATCGAGTGTTCTGACGGTTGACTTCCCAGAAACATAAAGTTCGCTTCATCAGAGAACAGAATTTTTTATGGGAACGTCTCATCACTCACGCATTGTTCTTCTGCCATTCGCAAAACTGAACTCGCCTATTCAGGATCATCTTCACTTAAACGCTGATGGAGTTGCAGTTTGTATGGATGCCAGTGATGAAGTTTCAAGAGGTGGGGATGCTGCTCTTGGAGATCCCAGTTTCGCTGGACATGTCGTCGAAGTGACTTCTTGGACTGACAGCGAGCTAGCCAACACATTGGTATGGTTTCGTCTTCCGTAACAGTCCTTGAAGGTCCTCTGCGAGGCTTGTCAGCTACGGATCCAGTTCCTTAAATTTGGCTATCACTTGCCAACACATCTGTGTGTGATTGGTGCGCGGTTGGATCATATTGTTGAATTCTCGGCCACTTCCCCGGTGACTGCGGGTCCCGACCAGCAAATAACTTGAACTCTCTCCTCTCGAGTCAGTGACATGGTTACCTGCAACATAATAAAAAAATATATTATAAATCCCTATGGGTCGACTTATGGGACACCCTGTATATAAATCTATATATTATATATACTGGGAGCACCATTCTGTGTTTCCTTCCTCGTGTGTTTTATTCATCATAAATATTTTTCACGTGTCACTTTCGTGAAATAATTTTCCTAAATAAATATATATATATATATAAATACAAAAATAAAATCTATATATATGTACATCAATTATATATTCTAAAATATATATAACTATAAATAAAAAAATAAATTATATTACTATATATATATATATATATATATATATATAAATAAATATATATGTATAAATAAATATATATATATATAAAAATACTATATATATATATGTATAAATAAAATATATATGTATAAATAAAAATATATATGTATAAATAATATATATATAAATAAATATAAATATATAGATATATATACATATATAAATATACAGGGTGTCCCATAAGTCCGGCATCATAGGAAAAATAATTAAAAAAGGCAAAACAAAAGCTTCTATTTAGAGAACGTGCTCAATATGTCCACCATTATTTTCAATACACAAATTCAGACGTGATATCCAGTCAGCAAGCACACGGCGAATGTTGTCAGGAGTAATGGTGTTACATGCCCCAATAATGCGCTGCAGCAAATGTTCAACACTTCTAATTTTCTCTGCGTATACCAGCGCTTTCAAGTGGCCCCAGAGATAAAAATCTAGTGGCGTGAGATCCGGGCTTCTAGCTGGCCATTCTACAGACCCTCGACATCCTATCCAATGACCAGGGATACAGGTACAGGTATTCCCTTACTTGGGTGCTGTAATGTGCAGGAGCGCCGTCTTGCTGGAACCATGTTGGGAAATTTCCTTCTTCGTTCAAGACACTGGGAAATGCTTCTTCCTTGAGCATACGTAGGTAGGTGCCTCCAGTGACATGTTCATCGAAAAAGAGGGGGCCTATGATGCGATCCTTCCAAATGCCACACCATACCATCACCCGAGATGCACCTTGTTCCTTTGAAGAGGTATACCAGTGAGGGTTGTTTTGAGACCAGTAGCGGGTGTTTTGTCGATTTACCTCACCATTTCCATAAAAAACAGCCTCGTCACTGAACAGAATGATGGACGGGAAATTGGCATCCCGACCATAAATTATGGTTTATAGAAATAGAAAAATATGAATTTCTCCTATGATGCCAGACTTATGGGACACCCTGTATATAAATATAAATATATATACTATATATTTATATATTATATATATATATATATACACATATATATATATATATATATATATATATATATATATATATATATATATATAATATATATATAATAAATATAAATATATACATTATATATATAAATAAATAAATATATTATATATATATATATATATATATATATATCACGACTGTTTTTGAAATGAGCGAGGAAGGTAGCGGCTGTGTCATCGTCGGTGGATGTCCTCAGCGGTCCACTGCGTGGTTTATCTCCTATGGATCATGTTTCCCTGAAATTTGCTACAAGTTTACCGACACAGCTGTGTGTTATCGGCACGCGGTCTGGATGCAATCTGTTAAATTCCTCAGCGACCTCCCTCTGACTCCGATTTCCTAGGAGCAGAATTACCTGGATGCGTTCTTCCTTACTCAAAGACATTATAGGCATTTGCATAAACGGAAAAACATGAATTACTTATTTTTCCCTATGGTTCCAGACTTATGGGACACCCTGTATATAAAAAATATATATATAAATAAATAAATATAAACAGTATATAAATATGTTAAACACAGACCGTGCATGGAACAAGGAACTCTTCTGGGAAAATTAAATCCACTATAGTCCGAATAAGTAATGGTAAATGACAAATATCATAGTTTTTCTTTTTCATATAAATGTATATAAATATGTATATAAATATATATAAATATATATATAAATAAATATATATAAATATATACTGTATATATAAATAAATATATATAAAAAATATATATAAATAAATATATATATGAATATATAAATAAATATATGTGTATATATATATAAATAAAAAAAAATATATATACATATATATATAAATAAATAAATATATACGGGGCTCCAATAAACCGTAGCCCACCGCCCATGGCCTAAACCATTGGAGGTACAGTAAAACTAAACATACCTTATAAAAGAGAATTTAATCCTGCATTTAATGAGAAACAATTAAAACTTGGTGTTCCCGCCATTGGCTTCCAAGACAGCCTGAATTCGCTTTGGGTAGCTTGCCAAAAGTGACGTGAATAGATCTTGATCCTTACGCAAATTTACTAAAACAGTTTCAATGTGTTGCGTCATTGTATCCTTCGAAAATCGATTTGCTGCAGGTTCTTGAAACAAGACACATTCAACCTTGTCCTTTATAACTGATTCAATGTGTTCACAGACGTTCAAGTCAGGAGAATTTCCTGGCCATTCTTCATTTCCAAAGAAATCGATCTCATGGTTCCGCAACAACTGTTGAGTGGCTAATGCCTTAAAGCAGGGGGCCTTATCGTGCAGAAGTGTGACCTGATCGACATCCATAACATTGTTTGGGTTTCTTAGAAAAGGAATGACATGCTGGGATAGAATAATATCACGAAAATACTGTCCATCCCAACTTTGACCATTTGGCTTCAGCACCCACATGAGCTTCTTTGCAGTGAACAAAACAAACACACCAACACAGTCTGGACTTTTTAATAATTCGCGATAATGTTCATTGTCATCGATTTCATCTGGTGTTGTGGCCCACACTCGGTCATTTTGGTAGTTAGGCCGACGTATTACGTAAACAAAAAATTCATCGGAGACAGCTAAATGCATGAAATCATCCACATCCCAATCTTCAAGATAATGTGCAAACCACATTTTGTCATCGATGTTAAGTTGAGTTTTTCTTGGCTTTGGAAGTTCATGCCAAGGCTTTAAACCTTGCCTATGACGGTACAGTCGAATGATCTCACCACTAATGATCTTTCCTCTCAACACTTCGATCTCTCTAGAAAGTTTAGCACCGCTGTTTTCCCGCTTACGCGTACCGCTTTCAATGATGTCCTTTGTTTCCTGAGAGAGTGGCAAATTTGGGTGCCCAGATTTGGTTGTATCCATTTCACATTCATCCAAAGTTTCATTCCAATTTCTTTTGAAGGAGTCCTCACTTCTTCGCAACGTTTTGGCAACCTATGAACGTCTTATAAAGGTAGCTCCAGCATCACGAGCTTCCCGAAATGTTATTGCTCGTATGCGATCTATCACACGTTGCCTCTTCGAATCACCAATTAATTGAGAAGCCATTATATTATCACTTTATCAGCTAGAGTAATTTTAATACCTGCAATAAATAAAGAATTTTATATATTTTTATAATCACTAAAGACTATTACGATATAAGTAAACATGTAAGCTGCAAAGGGGGGGGGGGGCTAAGGATTTTTGGAACCCCTTATATATATATATATATAAATATATATATATATATATATATATATATATATATATATATATATATATATATATATATATATATGGGAATGAACTCAGAATGGTTCCCTGAGTTTTTTATGATACACACAGACCGTGCATGGAACAAGGAACTCTTCTGGGATAATTAAATCCACTATAGTCCGAATAAGTAATGGTAAATGACAAATACCATAGTTTTTCTTTTTCATGATGCAAGCCCTACGTGGGCAACGGGTCTCTCGCAAAGAGGTCCCATAAATATAGCTTCCCTCACCAGCTATCTGCAAAGCAGACAGGATCCAGCTTTGGGACATGAATCTAGGGTTTAAAGCAGCCAGCCCCACTACATTTAGAACCTCAATATAAGTAAAAGACTCGTTGCATTCACGTCGGATTGAATAAATCAAAGAAAAAGGGGTAACTATTATATTTTTAGCCAAAACCAAAACTTAAACCTCAACTGGCAGAATTGAGCGTCCACTTTTCAAGGCACATAACATGTCCGTTTCATGATACTTATATTGAGGTTCTAAATGTAGTGGGGCTAGGCTGCTTTAAACCCTAGATCCATGTCCCAAAGCTGGATCCTGTCTGCTTTGCAGATAGCTGGTGAGGGAAGCTATATTTATGGGACCTCTTTGGGAGAGACCCGTTGCCCACGTCGGGCTTGCATCATGAAAAGGAAAAACTATGGTATTTGTCATTTACCATTACTTATTCGGACTATAGTGGATTTAATTATCCCAGAAGAGTTCCTTGTTCCATGCACGCTCTGTGTGTATCATATATATTATATATATATATATATATATATATATATATATATATATATATATATATATATATATATATATATATATATGATGGGTCGCGCGTCTTAAGGTACCTAAGCGCCACCACGCCACCACAGCCGAAAACGTGTTTTTGATGGATATCATTATTTTCACCCTTCCTCTATCGCTGTTTGGGTTATAATGACCTTACGACAGTAGAAGTATGGTTGAAAACCTTATGAAGCTACTACTACTCTACTGCTACTACTACTGTTGCTGAACTTTGGGGGCGATTTCTGGCGAATTTAAATTTTGGCGCTTAGGTACCTTAAGACGCGGGACCCCTCATATATAAATATATAAATAAATATATAAATAATAAATAAATAAATAAATATATAATATATATATATATATATATATATATATATATATATATTATGCACTAAAATCACAAAATAACACGTGACCTTATTAATCAGCAAAAAACCACAGGGAAAAGGAAACACAAAGTCCGAGCGCTTTCGTGATATATTTACATTCCTTGATAATGTGAATATATCACGAAAGCGCTCGGACTTTGTGTTTCCTTTTCCCTGTGGTTGTTTGCTGATATATATATATTATATATTATATATATATATATGCTGCAAACCACAAGGAAAAAGAAAAACGATTCCAAGGCCTTTCGTCATTCCCTGACTAGGTGTAGCTTTGAATACACGAAAGGCCTTGGAATCGTTTTTCTTTTTCCTTGTGGGTTTGCAGCATTTATTCATTTCACGTGTTTTATTGTGAAATTCATCCCATATATATATATATATACAGGGTGTCCCGTAAGTCTGGACCCATAGGGCAAAATTAATAAAATTACAAAATAGTCCCAGTTTCGCTGGACATGCGTCGAAGTGACTTCTTGGGACTGACAGCGAAGCTAGCCAACACATTGGTACTGGTTTCGTCTTCCGTAACAGTCCTTGAAGGTCCTCTGCGAGGCTTGTCAGCTACGGATCCAATTTCCTTAAATTTGGCTATCAACTTGCCAACACATCTGTGTGTGATTGGTGCGCGGTCTAGATGCATATTGTTGAATTCTTCGGCCACTTCCCGGTGACTGCGGGTCCCGACCAGCAAAATAACTTGAACTCTCTCCTCTCTAGTCAGTGACATGGTTTACCTGCAACATAATAAAAAAATATATTATAAATCCCTATGGGTCCAGACTTACGGGACACCCTCTATATAAATAAAATAAATATATATAAATAAATATACATAAATAAATAAATATATAAATATATAAATATATATATAAATAAATATACATAAATAAATTAATAAATATATATATATAAATAAACAAATATATATATAAATTGACGATTGGATTGGTTTGGTTGTCGGAATATTTTCGGATCACCTGAAGATCACGGCCCCCAGCCTTCTTTAGTTATCCTTATATGGTTAACTAACGAAAATATCACGGCTTAACATAACTAATCGTCAAGAGCGTACAGTTGATGTAACGATTGGTTGTTTTAACTCATCATATTTCGTTAGTTTGCCTTATAAGTCTAACTAACGAAGGCTGGGGGCCCTGATCTTCAGGTGATCCATATTTTCGTTAGTTTTAACGTTTTATTTGATGGATTCTTTTAAAAAATGTCTCTTAAAGATCCTAGTGTAGTTTACGTCCCCCAACTTTGACCTAGTGTAGTTTTGTCCCCGTTTGCGTGAGGGGGACGTAAACTACACTTGCTCCATTTTCATATATATAGGGTTGACAAAAGTTGTTTCATCGTTTTTAATTTGATAGTAAAAGTCAATAAAAACAAATTTATTAAATTAATATATTTAGAATTGTGTTGTTTTCCCCTTTGCATTATTTAAAGCTGACACATGTTCTGGCTTTCCATTTGTTCTTGAAAACAATCATCATGTTGTCTATTTACTTTTGTCAACCATGTCTGAGAGAGAGAGAGAGAGAGTAACAAGGACAAGAGGAAGCCTCAAAGACCTTTCGTTCCTCTTATTAAACTAGTTTATTTTTTAATTATTCTTGCGGTAGTAGAAAATTAGATAGAAAATCATGAACGTTCTCTCCTCATCTTCCGCTTCCTCCCTGCCAGAGTCGGGTATGGAAAGAGGTTGAAGAAAATACCTTGACCCTGGAAAAGTAGCCAAGGAAATAATTTTACAGGAAAGAGGAGAAGAGATAAACTAGCTTTACAATTATGCTATGCACACAAAGAATCGTACACTAGATAGAACCGCTGTATAAACGAACATAATATGCTGATCATAATGTGCTGATCATATATCAACTACTTTGTATCAAGGGAATACAAACGCAAAAGGAATACAAAGGACACCAAACAGCAACAAACCGGTTGGTCCCTACGAGCTGTCTTTTAATAAAGAAAGAAGGTTAAAAGATGTAAGAAAATTTAAAGACAGTAAAAGTTTTAAAGCAAAGAAAAGAAAAGAGGTTAAAAAGAAGGAAGAAATTTAAAGATAAAGTGAAAATTTTAAGGTAAAGAGAAGGAATCCGAGTGAAAATTTTACAATACTTCTACGCGGTAACAAATGTTTCTAACTGGAGGTTGAAGGCAAGATAAGCATCTAGTCTCTTTTCAAAGGATTCGATCGAATTACTTTGAACTACGGTGGCTGGCAATCCATTCCACAAATTAACTATGCAATTGAAGATTAAAATCCAGGTATTTGAAACGATTAAAGGTGCTTTCACCTTCAGAAATGCAGAGAAAACCGACGGCAATGGTCTCAAATTAGTTGGTAACTATTTTAATTCTAATGAAGCTAAACATTTTTTCTTCAATCGTATAGTTAATTTGTGGAATGGATTGAGCCAGCCACCGTAGTTCAAAGTAATTCGATCGAATCCTTTGAAAAGAACCTAGATGCTTATCTTGCCTTAAACCCCCAGTTATAATGTTATAATGTTGTAATGTTTCAAACCAACAAAGACCCTAGGATCCACTCATGGCTGGTCTACCCAACAGTGTTCGTAATTGTGTATTTTGCATGTGTATTTTGCACGTGCTACTAATTACTTCTACCGGCAAACTATAACTCCTAAATCTATGCGTAAAAGAGTTTTTGGCAACTGCTGTCTCGAACCTTCTACTTGTCAACTTACACCCGTTATTTCTTGTCCTATTATATTGAGATACTTCGAAAAGCTATCTCTATCTACGTTATCGAACCCATTCATAATTTTAAAAACCTAGATTAAATCACCCCTTATCCTCCTAGTCTCGAGTGTAGTCAATTTTAACTCCTTAAGCCTATCCTCGTACGAATTCAACCTATGCGACGGAATCATCTTAGTTGCTCGTCTTTGAACTCTTTCGATTTTGTCTATATCTTTTCGCATATGCGGATTCCAAAATTGGATCGCGTACTCCAAATGGGGTCTAACTAATGATTTATAAAGAGGAACAATAATATCGTGCGATTTGTACTCAAAATTCCGAGCTATAAAACCTAGCATTTTGTTCGCTTTATTGACCGCTGCTGTACTTTGTTTCGCCACTTTTAAATCACCAGTGACTATAACTCCTAAATCTTTTTTCTGCTCTACGCTTGCTAACTCCTTCCCTGACATACTATACGCAAAATTACCGTTACGCGAACCTATATGTAAAATTTTGCACTTATCGACGTTAAATCTCATTTGCCATGTGACTGACCAATCAACGATTTTATTCAGATCTTCCTGGATTTTACTTCTATCTTCGTCATTAATCGCCCTACCACTCAACTTCGTGTCGTCCGCAAACTTTCAGACTGTACTGATTAGGCTGACATCTAAATCGTTAATACATATAAGAAAAAGCAAGGGGCCCAATACAGAACCCTGAGGAACGCCGCTCGCTACATTAGCCCAAGACGACTCGGCTCCATCAACGACCACCCTCTGTTTCCTACCTCGCAACCACTCTTCTATCCAATTTATTACTACACCCCTGATTCCATGAGCCTTAGTTTTTTCAATCAGTCTTTTGTGCGGTACGGTGTCAAACGCTTTTTGAAAATCTAAATACACTACATCTACAGCCCGATGACTATCGTAAACTTCAACCACGCTTTGAAAAAATTCTAAAAGATTAGTTAAGCAAGATTTGTTTCGCCTAAAACCGTGCTGCGTATTTCTAACCAAGTTATGTAGTTCCAAGTGTTCGACTTACGATCCCTAATTATTGATTCCAGTAGCTTACCTACAACAGACATTAAACTGATTGGCCTATAATTTCCCGCAGCACCTTTATCGCCTTTCTTAAAGATAGGTGTTACATTTGCTAACTTGAAATTATCTGGTACGCACCCCTCAGAAATAGACGCATTAAAAATCTTTGTTAGCGGGACAACAATGCTATCTTTTAATTCTTTTAGTTGTATGGGATATATGGAATCCGGCCCCGGTGATTTACACATTTTCATTTTATCAATTTAGCGCATTACCTCCCTTTCACTAACCACAATATTATCCAAAGTATTACCATTATCAAAAGGTATCATGTCTATGACCGTAGGGATATTCGTTACATCTTCTATAGTAAAAACTGACGTAAAAAATTCGTTTAACAAACATTTGTTACCGCGTAGAAGTATTGTAAAATTTTCACTCGGATTCCTTCTCTTTACTTTAAAATTTTCACTTTATCTTTAAATTTCTTTCCTTCTTTCTTTCTTTTTCCTTCTTTTTAACCTCCAGGGTCAAGGTATTTTCTGCAGCCTCATAGGCTACTTTTCCAGATTTTCCTTGGCTACTTTTCCAGATTTATCTCCTCGAATTCGCCTTTTTACAGGTGAGAATAAATTTAAACGCTTTGGCATTAATCACCACTTTTTGTTTACTGGTTTGTTGCTGTTTGGTGTCCTTTGTATTCCATTTGCGTTTGTATTCCCTTGATACAAAGTAGTTGATATACGATCAGCACATTATGATCAGCATATTATGTTCGTTTATACAGCGGTTCTATCGAGTGTATGATTCTTTGTGTGCATAGCATAGTTGTAAAGCTAGTTTATCTATTCTCCTCTTCCCTGTAAAATTTCCTTGGGTACATTTTCAGATTTTCGTTGGCTACTTTTCCAGATTTATCTCCTCGAATTCGCCTTTTTACAAGTGAGAATAAATTTAACATTTCTAAACGGGTAGCGTGTGATTTGTTTCTAAGTCTAGAAATCATCTTAATAGTCCATCGCTGCATTCTCTCCATTCTGTCTATGTCCTGTCGTTAATAAGGGGACCAGAATTGAACGCAGTATTCCAGGTGGGGGCGTACTAAGGAATTATATAATGTTAGCAATGTTTTCCCCGATTTAAATTCAAATAATCTACCAATAAATCTAAAGATTCTATTTGCTTTTCTGACCGCTTCGCTACATTGCTTACTCGGTTTAAGAGTGTCGGCAACAATAATATCTAAATCTTTCTCTTTCGTAACACTCGTTAGTGTCTCGTCACGCATAAGATACTTTTCTTCGACATTATTTCTACAGATATGCAACGTTTTACGTTTACCTATATGAAAGTTCATTTGCCAAATTTCTGCCCACTCGAGTAATTTATTAATATCTTTTCGAATCTGGAAACGTTCTGCGCTTATTTCGTTCGTCCCCTAGTTTGGTATCATCCACATATTTTGAAATTATACTCTTAATTTTTGTATCGATGTCATTGATATAAGTAATAAAATGAACTGTTCCCAGAACTGATCCCTGAGGCACACCGTTAGTTACAATTTTCCAGTTAGACGCTTTGGCATTAATGACCACTTTTTGTTTACGTCCACAAAGCCAATTTTCAATGCATTTGAGAATATATTTACAATATCATTAAAGAAATTGAGCAGATAAGTAAGACAAGGACGATTAATTTATTAATTTATAAGTGATTAACTATTTTGTTCTGAACGATCGCATCCATATGTTTACCAACTACTGAAGTCAGACTCATAGGACAATAATTTCTCGGAAGCGATTTGTTCCCTTTTCAAAATAATGCCGTAATGTTTGGCAGTTTCCAATCGAACGGAACTTCTCCAGACTGTAACGATTTATTATTATTATTATTATTTGTTATTAGTATTAGCTTATAAATAAGAACGAAGTCGACGATGTCTGTCTGTCCCGAACTTTCTCAGCTCCCGCTGGACGGATCTCGCTCAAACTTGGCAGTCTTACTATTCGTCACCCAGCGCATAATATAGGCTATCAAAATTTCGATACATTATCACATAAAATTATATATATATATATATATATATTATATATATATATATATATATATATATATGTTAAACACAGACCGTGCATGGAACAAGGAACTCTTCTGGGAAAATTAAATCCACTATAGTCCGAATAAGTAATGGTAAATGACAAATACCATAGTTTTTTTCCTTTTCATGATTTTAGCCCGACGTGGGCAACGGGTCTCTCGCAAAGAGATCCCATAAATATAGCTTCCCTCACCAGCTATCTGCAAAGCAGACAGGATCCAGCTTTGGGACGTGGATCTAGGGTTTAAAGCAAGCCTAGATCCCTACACTCAGAACCTCTATATAAGTAAAAGACTCGTTGCATTCACGTCGTGTGAATAAATCAAAGAAAAAGGGGGTAACTATTGTATTTTTAGCCAAAAAAAAACAAAACTTAAACCTCAACCGGGACATTGAGCGTCCACTTTTCAAGGCACGAAACACGTCCGTTTAGTATACACAAATCAGAATGGTTCCCTGAGAACATTATATGTTAAACACAGACCGTGCATGGAACAAGGAACTCTTCTGGGAAAATTAAATCCACTATAGTCCGAATAAGTAATGGTAAATGACAAATACCATAGTTTTTTTCCTTTTTCATGATTTTAGCCCGACGTGGGCAACGGGTCTCTCGCAAAGAGATCCCATAAATATAGCTTCCCTCACCAGCTATCTGCAAAGCAGACAGGATCCAGCTTTGGGACGTGGATCTAGGGTTTAAAGCAAGCCTAGATCCCTACACGTGTTTCGTGCCTTGAAAAGTGGACGCTCAATGTCCCGGTTGAGGTTTAAGTTTTGGTTTTTTTGGCTAAAAATACAATAGTTACCCCCTTTTTCTTTGATTTATTCAACACGACGTGAATGCAACGAGTCTTTTACTTATATAGAGGTTCTGAGTGTAGGGATCTAGGCTTGCTTTAAACCCTAGATCCACGTCCCAAAGCTGGATCCTGTCTGCTTTGCAGATAGCTGGTGAGGGAAGCTATATTTATGGGATCTCTTTGCGAGAGACCCGTTGCCCACGTCGGGCTAAAATCATGAAAAAGGAAAAAAACTATGGTATTTGTCATTTACCATTACTTATTCGGACTATAGTGGATTTAATTTTCCCAGAAAGAGTTCCTTGTTCCATGCACGGTCTGTGTTTAACATATAATGTTCTCAGGGAACCATTCTGAGTTTGTGTATATATATATTATATATATATATATATATAATATATATATATATAACTCTCTGTCTGTCCCACCCTAAACACGGAAACGGCTCCTCGAGAGAACAATTATTAGATAAAAATTGCTTAAAATTAACCGAAACCTATGGGAAAATTATTGAATGTCCGGTTAGATTAATTGAATGCCCGGTTCAGTCAACTGCACGCCCTCAACGATTGGTTAGGTTGAGTCGTGATATTTTAGTTAAAACTAACGAAACTATCACGACATAACCAACCAGTCGTCAAGGGTGTACAGTTGACCTAACCGGGCATTCAGTTGACTTAATCAGGCATTCAATTAACCTAACCCGGCATTCAGTTGACCGAACCGGGTATTTAATTAACCTAACCGGGCATTCAGTTAACCTAACAAATTGGATAATTTTTACATTCACGTCTCACTCTTTGTCTAGAATAAAACATGTTTCCTAAACAATATTCTGGATTATAATACCAACACAGAACCATGAATATACAGTAAGTACTTATTGCCCTAAGGGTAATAACAACCTTTCGCAGGAACTATCAAAAATATCCAGCCCATAGGGCGGAATATAGCCTATCCCGCATGAAGTGCGGGTGTTGTGCTGGTTATTAATTATTAAATATATATGTGAGAGGAAAGAATATTACGCAACTCATTTCTTTAAGTACCCTAGTGTAGATCTTATCTGGACCGGGAGTTTTATAAGGATTAATTTTACCTATGGCCGAGAGTACTTCTTTTTCACTAATGGTAAAGTCGTGAAGCTTTAACTGATCATCAGTGAGCATGATTACGGGAACGGGAATGTTAATATTTACGTTAGTAAAGACGGAAGAGAAGAATTTGTTAAAAACTTCCGTCATTTGTAAGTCACCGTAAATTTGTTCGTTTTTTTACCTTTGAGTGGACCAATAGTCTGCGAAGCTACTTTTTTATTCCCAACATAAGTATAGAAATGCTCCGGATTCGATATAAATTGGTTCACGATACTGTATATTAGGGCGGAGTGAAAAACTCATGTTTCGAATTTTCAAATTGGCTAGTGTGGAAAATGTGTGGAGTAGTGAGGAAATAAGCTGGTATAAATTTAAAATCATAATATTAATATCTTCAGGTGCCACAATGACCTTCAATATTGAAAAAAATTGAAAAAAGCAGATTTTAACCAATAATTACAGAAGAGTCCACGATGCACAATAGACAAGAATTTATTCACACTTGTATAAAAATAGCTCAGTCAACCTTTAAAAAAAGTTTCTATTCTCTAAAAACAGTTTTCTATAGTCAGCTCACTCAGCTGTCACGTGAGTACCTCGGTTCAGTGTAGCTGTCGCTCTCGTAGCAGGTGGGTGTTCTGTTGTTGGCGTTACTCAGATAGTCTAAACTATATTTCTTATATATTTTGCATTTCTGTATTGTGTTGCCCTAAGTTTGCCATGTACTATTAACTGAAATTAACGTATAATTGATATTAGCTCTTTCTTTTTCAGATTTGTATACTTTCAAAATGTCTCGAGTTTGTGCAAAATCAACCAGGGCCTCAACTGAGTGCCCCATGTTTGGTATGGGGGAAGATTTGTGGCACAGGAATCTTCCTACATACGAAGGAGTTTTTAAATATTACTTGTTTGTAAGAAACGATTTGAAACAGAATACTAATAAAGATCCTTCAATATCTCAAATATTAGAACAAGTTGTTGATAAATTGAAAACAATTTGGGAAAGTGCTTCCGTCCCAATTCTGTCAGACAGGCGAATTGAAACAATGTTCAGAAGCTACCACGAAAAGTATCGTGTCATTATGAAGCCATACCAAAGCAGAAAAAATTCTGAAGCTTACAAAGCAAAGATTGATATGTTCAAAAAAGAAGCACACACGAAACTTTTTGACATTGCAGCGTGCAAGTGCAAAGTACTAACACAATGTTCTTGTCCCAAAGAAAAAACGGTTCCAAAGGAAGAAGTGACGTTCCTCTTAGATCAAAGGAGTGAAAGAAAACTGTTTATTGATATAGTAGATATTACACTCTCAAAGAAAAAAGCATCTACGTTGCTAAGAAAGCAAAAAGAAGCTGTGAGGCTCACCAAAGAATCTTCACAGGAGAAATTGCAGGATACAAATGTTGAATTATCATCATCGACATCAAATAGTGAAAGTGAATCTGGCGAAATATCAGACGATACATTTCCAGAGCCAGTTAGCTCGAAGAGAAAGCTCGAACAACCTGAAGAACAATTATTCAAGAAAAGGAAAACTACAAATCTACCTTCAGTGGCTACTGCTTGTGACAGGACTGCAGTTTCAGATCGAGCTGCAGCATTCATTGTTAGTGCAGTATTGCAAGATATTGGAGAAGTTTCTATTGACAATACATCTGAAGTAGTGGATAGGAGTAAAATCAGAAGAGAAAGACAAAAGAAGAGATCAGAAATTATGAAAGATCAAAATCAGGTCCCAATCAGAGGAATCTATTTTGATGGTCGAAAAGATTCTACACTCTTCCAAGAAAAAAAAGAGTCCAAAGTATATCAGAAGAAGGTAACAGAAGAACATATCACTTTAGTGAGAGAACCTGGTTCAGATTATTTGGGCCATTATTCTGTGAATTCTGGATCAGCTGAAGAAATATGTAAAGGAATGTTTGAGTATATTGGAAATAATGACATGAACCTGGAAAACCTTGTTGCCATTGGATGCGATGGTGCAGCAGTCAACACTGGAGAAAAGGGAGGCGTTATAAGGCTTATAGAATTGAAGCTGAAGAAGCCAGTTCAACATTTAGTGTGCCAGCTCCATGCCAATGAATTGCCATTACGCCATTTAGTTGCAAAGCTGGATGGGAAAACATCTGGCCCCCGCGGATTCACCGGTCCTATTGGCAGGGAATTAGAGAACTGTGAGAGTCTTCCTATTGTCGAGTTTGAAAGGATTGATGCTGAGGAACCAACTGTAGACTGTGAAGATCTTAGCACCGACCAAAAATATCTAATTGATATTCATCAGGCCATAACAAAGGGATATTGCTCTCCAGATCTTGCTCATCGTAGTCCAGGCAAAATGGCACATTTACGATGGCTGACTACAGCAAATCGTTTGCTTCGTCTCTACGTTTCAACTGTAAGTCCATCTGAGAACCTCATGAACATTGCTTCTTTTATAATGAAGGTCTACATCCCAATGTGGTTTTCTATTAAGCAAAGTACGTCTTTTGTCAATGGCTCAAAACATGTTTTCAAAACTATTGAACTAACAAGAACACTGAATGACGAAGTAAAGGATATTGTAAACCCTGTCATACAAAGAAATGCATTTTTTGCAAATCCAGAAAATATTCTAGCATCAATGATTCATGATGACCGCAGCGCCATAAGAGAATTAGCGTGGAGGCGAATAAAGAAAGCAAGGCAAAAAACAAGGAAAAAGTTGAGAGGCGTTTCACAGTACCTGTTATTCAATTTGAAGCTACTGATTATACTGATTTAATTAATTGGCAAAAATGCATTGTCACTGAACCACCTGTGACAAGACACCTGACAGAAAATGAGATTGAAGAATTCATAGAAAACAAGAGTACCCCTCCATTCGAGAAATTCCCTTGTCATACACAAGTAGTAGAAAGAATGGTAAAATTAGTGACTGAAGCATCATCAAAAGTATTTGGATTGAACGCGCGAGATGGCTTCATAAGATCAACATTTCAGTCACGTAAAAAAATGCCATCATTCGAAAGTAAAGCTGAATATAAAGTTTAAATAAAACATTAATAGAAAAAAACATGCGCAAGGATGGGTGGTTGGGAGGGCATGGGTGGAGCTCGACACGCAGCCACCTCCTCGTGGTGAGTTCTGGATTATTTAGATCATTAATCAAAAGAACATTGATCTAAATAATCTAAGAGCTGCGTAATTCAGTAACTATTTTGGTAATTGGAACACTTAATATATAATAATAACAAGTAAGTTTCAGTTATTGTACTAATGCAGAATATAAGAAAATCATTATATTTCACTTTTTTCGACGGCTTTGTGGCACCTGAAGATATAATTTCGCAGGACTAATATTTATGCACAGTCATTATCTATAGCACCCACATATTTTCCGCACTAGCCATATTTGAATTTCGAAAAAAAGTTTAAAAACCTCATTTTCGATCCGCCCTACTGTATATAGCTCATGGATATACTTGCTTTTTCTAGTAAGTTTTTCTGCTTCGTCTTCTCAATAGCTTGGAAGCATTTTTATCAAACAAATTATTTGTTTCTTTAAATTTTTCTTTTTAGTGTTAAGCTACTTTTAATTTCAGCATTGCACCATTTAGGTTTAACTAGGGTTACCAGACGTCCGGCAAAAGGAGGACCCTTTCAGTTTCATGGCAGGCATTTTAAATATGTTGATATTGTCCGGCTTCTTACTTAGATATGAGCCAGACTTAAAAATGAACTTCCCACAAGCTCAAACGACCCAATTAATATCTGACATGTCCTCCTTTTGCCGGACGTCTGGTAACCCTAGGTTTAACAGACTTCGAGGTCTCTTTTTACGTAATGGGGTATTACCCTACTTTTTTCCTGAACGTTTAAAATAACTAAAAATGAAGTCCATGTGCTATTAATATAATCGCGCGGTAGAGCCTCATCTCAATTATGGGTCGAAAGTTCCAGTTTCATGTCACGAAATTTAGCGTTTTTTAAAATCCAAAACGTATTTTAGGCTCTCTTTTCATCTCATGAACATTAATTTTAATTTCAAATGCTATTTACCTGGTGGAGTAGAAGTCAATTAAGTCTAGGTCTGTATTTAAAATTAAATCTGGAATACTGCGTTCGCTAGTGGGTTCCTTGACCATTTGAAAAGTGAACTTTCGAGCAAATCTTCGTACAGTTGACGACCGGAATTAGACTGTAAAGGACCACCCCAATCTCTGGAAGGTAAACTATGATCTCCCATAATTATTGCATCATGTTCGCTACTTACATCAAAAATTAGTTCCTGAAGTCCATTATCACTGTCAACAGTCTGAGAGGGAGGCATATATACTGAACCTATAATTAATTTCTTTTGTGAGTTGTCTTTAATTTCAACAAACGTCATATTTATATTATCAATTTCTGCAATGTTTTTAATTATGGGTTTTAAATTAAAAAAATACAACTTCAAGAGCCTCGGAGTCCACTTCGGAGGAGACCATAAATGTCTCCACTTCTAGTTCCCCCGGTGCCGATACCGGGAACACAGACCTGGGAAGCGGGGCTGGATCTGCTGCCACCCATTCGAGATGTTCTGAGCCTCTGCCTGATTCACTTTTCATAAACTTCTGCAACATTCGTGGCCTTTTCTTAAATTTTCAATCTGTTGAACACCACCTCCCCTCCTCTAAACCTCATCTTCTTTTCCTCACTGGAACTCAGGAGTCTAGGAAGACTGACAGCAACCTCTTTTCTATAACCTATTACTTTCTCTATACTCATTTTCACTCCAAAGGTGGATGTTGTGTATATGTATGACCTAACTTGTTTTCGTATTCAAGAACTCGAATCCTAAGAATTCTATGTCCTTTTGCTACGGCTTGCATGCCAATCTCAAACAAAACACATCTGCGCTGTCTATCTTTCTCCTAATTCTACTGACTGTCCAAAATTTTTGAATACTTCACTTCCAAAGTGGAATACATTCTATGACACTCTCCTTTTGCTGAAATCTCCATATTAGGAAATTCCTCCTTGGCTTTCCTCCCACTTCACAAACATCCCTGGTGAACTAGCTTACAACTTTTTTATCCTGGATAAACTAGAACAGATTGTACAGCACCCTACTCGTATCCCCGATCGCCTTGGAGATAGGCCCAACATTCTGGATTTATTTCTTACCTTTCCTTTCCACAATCCTATATCTGTTTCCTGTCCTATCGCTCCAATCCGGCTTTGGATCCTCCCAAGAGGAGGCGCCTTTGGCACTTTGGCACCTTGGCGCAGCTGATTGGGAGGCCCTTAGACAGTACTTCTCTGATTTCTTATGGAATGATTATTGCTTCTGTGGCCGGGGCCCTTCATGTAGGTGATTCTCTCGGGCATGGAGGCGAGGCGTACATTCTATATTCTATTCCTACAACAAAGGCAAAAAAAACCTTGGTTTAACTTTACTTGTTCTAATGCTATCGGCAACAAGGAGGAGGCTTTCAGAAGGTATCGTCATCGCTTTCAGAAGGTGTCGTCATCTTGACTCTCACTCAGCTTATATTTCTACCCGGAATCGTGCAAAATTTGTTCTTCGACTCGCCAAACATTTCTTCATCAGACAAAAAACCTATCCAATTCTAATTCTTCTCGCTCTTTCTACCATCTAGATAAGAACTTCTCCAACAACTTTACTTCCTCTTCTTTCTCTCCTCTTTTCCATTCCGATGGCTCAATTGACGCCTCTTCTGATAAACTGAACTCTTCGCTCAACATTCGTCTCCAACTCAACCATGGATAATTCCGATGCTGTTCCTCCATTTCCTCTTCCCTCTGACTTCAATGTGTCTGAAATTAGAAACTTTTCCAAAAATGATCGGTAATTGTATACAATATCCCCCTCACCTCAGTTTCTAATAAAAATTATTGCAATGAGTAGAAAATAATAAATAAAACCTTTCCTTTAAGTAAAAAAATTTTCGGTCGATCATATTTATGGAGATATTATTTAATTAACGATATCCATTTCTCGTGACGTTTTTCTGATTGGGCTATTTTTTCGCTACTCTGCGACTTAATTAGTTGGTTGGTTTCTGTTCTGGCTATTTTTTTTTTCTAATTGCATTCAGTTTGGGTAATACCTCAGTTTGGTCGTGTTTGTGATAGAATTATGACGTGCTGTTCGTGTGGTTTCGAGTTTGAGAACTTGATTCGTCATGTGCCATAGATGAAGACTAAAAAGGTGCATAACTTGACATGTTATTACATTATCATTTGTATAATTTAGGTCTCGGGGGGTACGGGGGCGGAGCCCCCGTAAAGATCACGCATCACAAATTGATCGGTATAGGGTTCACTTTCTGATGCGTGATCTTTACGGGGGTCCGCCCCCGTACCCCCGAGACCTAAATTATACAAATGATAATGTAATAACATGTTAAGTTATGCACTTTTTTAGTCAAAAATATATTTTTCTAGTATACATTTTTTCTAGGTTAGGTTAGGTAAGGTTAGGTTAGGTTAGATTAGATTAGATTAGGTTAGGTTGGTTTCCGAAAATAAATAAAGTAATTACATGCTATAAATAAAGGTTTTACATCGATTGTGAAGTCAATTTCATAAAATTGAGGTGAGGGGATGTTGTATACAATTACCAAATGATCTTTCTGCCCTATCTGGGCTCAACTCTAGGAAGGCGTACGTTCCTAATGGTGTTCCTGCTGTTGTTCTCAAGAACTGTGCTTCTGTGCTGAAACCCTGCCTAAGCAAACTCGTGTTTGTCCTTCATCTGGTACTTTTCCTTCTTGCTGGAAGGTCGCTTCCATTCAGCCTGTCCCATAAAAGGGTGACCGCTCTCAACCCTCCAGCTATCCTCCAATTGCTTTGATATTTTACCTTTCTAAAGTTCTTCAATCTATCCTTCATAAGAAGATTCTTAAACCCCTCTCTTCTCACAATCTTCAGATCGTGAGTATGGATTCCGCAAGGGACGCTCTAATGGCGATCTTCTTGCATATCTCCCTAACTCCTGGTCATCCTTCTTTCGAGATTTTGGTGAAACTTTTGCTATTGCGCTAGGCATATCTTTTGATAGAGTCTGGCACAAATCTTTAATTTCCAAACTGCCCTCCTTCGGTTTCTATCCTTCTGTCTGTGCCTTTCTCTCTAATTTCCTCTATGGCCGATCTATAGCTGTGGTTGTAGATGGCCACTGTTCTCTTAAAGCTATTAACAGTACTGTTACTCAGGGCTCTATCCTATTATCCACTCTTTTCCTTTTATTTATCAGTGATGTTTTTAGTCGCACTTTCTGTCCTCTCCACTCCTATGCCGATGATTCCACTCTTCACTTCTCCACCCACTTCGCAATGCGTCCCTCTCAACACACTCCATGACAAGCGTAGGACGGCTATGGTACACTTGACCTCTGATCTTTCTGCCATCTCTGAGTGGGACAGAGAAAACTTTTTGGCTTTCAATGGCTCAAAAACTCGGTTCATCTGTCTACTTGTCACAGTATTCCACACGACTATCCCTTATCTTCAACAATACACATCTCAATGCTTCCTCTCCTCTTAAAATGATTGGCGTTTACTTTTCTTGTGATCTTTCCTGGGAAGATCACATATACACTCTTTCCAAAACAGCTTCTGAGATATTAGGTGCGCTGTGCCAGCTCCACAGTTTCTTCACTCTTATTCAGTTGCTGTCTCTGTATAGGGGTCTTGTCTGCCCCTGTATGGAGTACGCTTCTCATGTGTCAGGTGGCTCAACCCACACAACCATACTTGACCGAGTGGAATCAAAGGCTTTTCGTCTCATCATTTCCCCGCCTATTACAGAGTGTCTTCAATCCCTCTGTCTTCGCCGCAATGTTTCCCCACTCTCTCTTTATTATCGTTATTATAACGGACACTGACCTTCTAAACTTTCCCTGAACCGTGAAATCTGTGAGTTTTGTAGCGCAAAAAAAAATACAAATTGACAACTATAACATACTCCGAGCCGACAGAACACTAAAGTGTAAAGGAGGATGTGGTATTCATACACGTGAACAACATATGGTAGAAATGGTTATAAGTACTTCAAACAATTACTTAGAATTAGTAGCAACAAAAGTTGAAAAATTAATATGGTACTAATTGTAATACATTGAACCCTGAACACGCCAACTACAAAATTCTCAAATATCATCCCAGAGATCAGGAACTGGGTGAAAGGTCTACACTTCCCACCCCAAAATATTTTTCTCTGTGGTAATGTTAATTTCCCATTTATGAAATATAAAAGGTTAGAAGAAATATATGCAGTGCTGGAAAAAGTACAGAAAAATGCTACTTAAGTAAAGGTACTGTTACTGGGGGAAAAGTCACTCAAGTAAATATAAAAAGTACCCTTATTTGAGACTACTTAAGTAGAAATAAAAAGTAACGGACTATCTAACTTAAAAAATTATTCTAACTCCAGCCAATCAATTTATGTTAACACAAGAAACAGCGGAAAATACAAGAAAAAACAACTCCATAGATTTGGTATTCATAAACAACAGCAACCTAATTGATAACATAAAAATATCCCCAACTGTAATATCAGATCACAATATTATTGAAATAACAACCAATATAAAAGCAACGGGAAAGGAAACAACACGCACTGTAGAAAGAAGCAAATTCGAATTTTTTAATTTTCACCTCAAAGCTATAAACTGGGAAGGTATTGCATCCAGTATGAAAGCAATGGACTGGAAAACCATCTTTAAGGGCAAGAAAACGGAAGACATGCTAATAACCTTAGAGGAGAAGACGCTGGAAATTGTGGAAAGGCATGTCTCAAAAATGCAACAAGGAGGAAAGAGAAGCAGGTTCGAGAGACAAAAGAGGTCTATGTTCCGCAAGAGAAAAGGACTGACTGTAAAATTAACAAAGACAACAACATCAGAAAAATATTAAGCGATAAACTGCAGAGTACAGATTGCGTCATATAGGATCTAATTCAGAAACATACAGACATAGAAGATGACGCCATAGAAGCGATAAAGTTTAACTCAAAGTACTTCTATGATTCTGCAAAAGGAAAGTAAACAAATTTGAAAAATGAAAGCATTGTTTTATCCGATGATCTTAAAGAGATATCTGAAATACTAAAAGAGCTCAGTATGAATCATCTTTCAGTATTCCAAAAACTCATGAACTAATGCGCGATAGAAACGCGTTCTTTGGAGAAGAACTACAAGGGAAAAGTATAACGGACTTCAACTTTACAACAGATGATATTACACAAACTATAGGGAAACTAAAAACACACTCAGCAGCAGGCCCGGACAAATGGAATGTCACACTGATCAAAAACTGCAAGAATGAAATCGCCAATATGGTATGGGCGTAGCCAGACATTCAAAAACTATACGCACGAGGTCGTGAAAATCGAAAATACATCAAACTTCAGAAGAAATTATATTTATTTATAAACAAATAAATAAATCATAAAGTAAATAAAAAAATAACAAATGAATAAAACATAAAATACTAGATTTAATTTGAAATTTTAACAATAATTCTGAAATACTTATTAAAAAATGACCGAAGTACAATTTTAGGTATTGTGCAGTTATTATTATTAGTTATATAAATAGCAATTAGTTAGATAAGTGGCAATATGCAATAATTAATATCAACATGCAGAACAAAATTAACTGCGATATTTCACGTTTTCACATATTACTCTTAATGTGCAGCTGTGAATTGATATACAATAACGCAATTCTCATGTATTACTATGAATGCTGTAATAACAAATAGTGACACGAATTTTGTCTTGAGATTAAGGCATACACCAACCCGTTATTGTGAGAATATTTTGCTGACTAATGTTGTGCGTTTAAATACGCATGCATGTTCGTATATAATAGTAGAATCGAGACGCAGTCATTCTCAATACAATAATATAGGGCCTACTGTAAATGAAAAAATGTTATCCGGTAACTGGTTGAGAATTTTTTCTGAAAACAACGATACACACGTGTGTATAATGCGTATGCCTAGTTACGCCACTGGATAAGCCCCTATATTGGATATGCAGACGATCACTAGAGACGGGAGAAACATCGAGCATCCTGAAGAGAGCGAACATGGTTCCAATATATAAAGGAGATCGATCCGAAGCCAAAAACTATAGGCCAGTTTCGCTTACATCTCACCAAAATATTTGAACGAATAGTTATAGTAAAAAATCTACAACTTCTTAGAAACTCAGAAAAAGTTAAATGATAACCAACATGAATTACGGTCAGGAAGATCATGCCTATCACAACTAATGAAACACTATAACAACGTTATTGATGCATTTGAAAGTAATGAAAACTATAATGTAATATACACAGACTTTGCCAAACGTTCGACAAGTGTGATCATGGAATCATAGCACATGAACTGAAAAAAAAGGGAATAACAGGAAAAGTAGGAAAATGGGTATATAATTTTCTTAGTGAGCGGTAGCAAGTCGTTACAGTTCAAGGAATATCTTCATCAGCGACAGAGGTCTTGTAATGACTGGTGACGCAAAAATTGAGACACAAAATACGAGTAAGATAAAAGTAAACAGAGCAAAAAGGATAACTGGACAGATACTGAGAACCTTTAAGGGATAGGAATATAATGATTCCTCTATTGAAAACACTGATCATACCCAAGTTGGAATACTGCTCGGTCTTAATATCCCCATATAAAAAAGAAGACATTAGTCAACTAGAAGGGATTCAGAGAAGCTTCACAGTTTCTTTGCATCAATGGATGCAAAGATCTAAATTACTTGGAAAGGTTACGTGAATTAAACTTATATTCAGTGGAAAGAAGAGAGAGTTACGCCATTATTTACACTTGGAAATAATGGAGGAACTAGCCCCTGATCTTACTTGAGGGGAGGGGTAACAAGCTTGACCTTCGTGAAAAGCGGAATTATCGCACGAAACATTTGAAAAATATATATATATATATATATATTAGGCCGTTTCGAAAAATTGAAATTTATGATGGCTCAACGCACACATACTAAAAACGTAAGATGTCATGAATAAAGACTTCATGCAAAATATTAAGACAAGAGCTTATTGTTATCCCACCCCTCAATGCATATGCATATATTTTACCCCTCATGAGAAAATTTTCATTTTTCTGGCAAATATATTTATTTATTTTGTGATGTCCTCTTAAATTTGGTATATAAAATTCATAAATAAAATTGGAAGATAAGTAGGTCATTTTCAGGAATGGTCCAGTAACCCCCCTATATTCTTTAGAGAGAATTCTAGAAAATTCTTCCTTCAGGATAACTATTCTAGAATTTCCATTTTTTCCCTTTATGGATTATATGATGTTTTATTTGCTTTTTCATCTATAATTACTGATATTTTCACAAGTTTACTGTTCTAGAAAGGTTACTTCATGTTACTTTACAACTTTCTTACAGTAATCAAGTCATAATATAATTTAGGTGAGTGATTAATGATTATATTATATTATTATTAAGACTAACAGGTGGTAAAACTTTTTCCCTCAGAATTATGGCAAAAACCAGAAACAAGTGTGAAGTCTGGTTGGTCGGACAAGTGCTGGAAGAGGGTTTTTCTGAGAAGCAGCTTCCAACTAACAGTGATGTCCTTAAACGTCTTTTTTATCACATTAAGGTGGGAAAGCAAAATGTCTCTGTAGCTTGCGCAACTGTAGCCAACGAAGTTATTGCTATGTGGGAAAAAGCCTCCTTAATTACATCCCACAAGCCTTATATTGTCTCAAAGCTTAAAAGGCTTTACAATAAGCATGAAGGGCTGGTCAAGAACCGAACTCGACGAACTCCTACCCAAGAGAAGAATGAAGCAGAATTTGTCACCAGCTTAAAGAAGCTTTTCGATGTAGCTCATTCAGAAGTGGAAACAGAAATAAAATTGCAGGGGGATAAAGATTTTTTTAAGGATCAAAGGAACGATCGGAAAATGATTATGGGTCCAGAAGCCAAGGAGTTTTCAAGAAAGCAAAAGCACGACAGATAAGCATGGAAAGAATGGAAAAACTTCGCAGGAAATCAAAGGAAGAAATGAGGCAATTGACAAAGGTTGTGGATCTCAACCAATGAGAAAATTCCGGTTCAGGAGGAAGTGAAGAATCATCTGGTGATGAATTGTTCTACAGAGCACTTTCATCATCATCTTCAAAAAAGGAGAAGCTTGAACCAGGTGTAATTGTTAGGGATAAAAAGTTCTTGGCTGCTCTGGACCGTACTGGAACATCTGCAAGAGCTGCTATGCACATTGTGGCACCTGCCCTTTCAGCTGCTGGAGTGGAAATTGAAGAGATCACACTTTCATCATCCTCTATCTACAGGTCTCGGCGATCAACATGGATGCAGATGGGAGAAGACATTAAAGTCAGTTTCCAACCAAATACCCCTTTAATAATTCATTTTGATGGAAAGCTTCTTCCATCCATGCATGGGGGTAAGATTGATGTAATGCCCATTGTTGTGACTGGTGCAGGCGAATTAGAAAAATTACTGTCTATTCCAAAGCTTATTTCTGGAACGGGAGAAGAAATGGGGAGAGCAATTTTAGATGTCTTGAAGCAATGGCCACAAGTAAATGAGTGGGTAGCAGGCCTTTGTTTTGATACTACTGCAAGCAATACAGGTATCCATGCTAGGGCTTGTACCATCATCCAAAAGGCCCTTCAGAGATCACTCCTTTTTCTGGCATGCCGCCACCATATCCACGAGCTTCTTATCACTGCAGTTTTTGACATGTTTTTCTCTTCTTCGGGTCCACAAATTCCCTTATTCAATCGATTCAGAGATTGTTGGGATAACATTGATCAGCAGAATTACAAGCCCTATGAACCCAATGATCTCACCTCAGAATCTTTAGATCATTGGATCTTGAAGCACAGAGACAAGCTTATTTCTTTCATCAACTCCAAACTTCAAGAGGGCCACACTCGAGGTGACTACAGGGAATACTTAGAACTTGCACTTATCTTCCTTGGTTGTCCAATGCCTAAAACAAATAAAGGCTCTGATAGCAGATTCCACTACCCAGGAGCTTACAGCAGAGCTAGATGGATGGGAAAGGGCATCTATTCCTTAAAAATTTACTTATTTAGGAACCAATTCCTTCTCACCCCTCATGAAAAACAAGCTCTGATACGAATAAACGCCTTTTTCAGTGACGACAGTTTATCTTCAAGCTTGGTATACGTCTCCAGTTGGAATTGATGCTCCAGCAAATGATTTGGCCCTCCTCAAGATGCTACATATCTACAAGATCCAGGTTGATAAGGAAGTGGGTGCTACAGCCCTCAAAAAACTTCAGAACCATGGTTGGTACTTGAGTGAGGATCTTGTAGGATTTGGCTTTTTCTCAAACCTCGTGACTGAAGATGATAAGGTTCTAATGCTCCACAACCTTCACCACGCGCCTCCTCGAAAAGTGAGGGCAAGAAAGGTGGACCCCCGAATGTTGCAAAACCCCAATGACTTAAAGATTACCAGTTTTGTCACAACTCAAACACAAGACTTCTTCAAGTGTTTGAAAATAGAAATTCCCAAGAAACTTGAAGACATTGAGGAGCACCGTAATCGGGTCATGGCAGTCAAAGTAATCGACGACTGTGCTGAACGAGGAGTCAAACTGGCTACAGAGTTTAAGGAGAAGCTCACAAAGAGTGAGGAAGAGAGACAACTGGCCTTTCAAATCATTGAAAATCAGAGAAAGGAGGTCCCTCAGCCAATGAAATCCCTATATTCTTAATCAATATATGTCTTAAATAGAATTTAAGTCGCTTTGTTTTAAAACATATTTTTCGTTCAGTCTTATATTTGCTCTAATTATCCATTAATGTAAAAGAAGTGCCATCTGAGGGGTGCCTTTTTATCATTCAAATAAAATGATATTTTGTCTATTTGTTTTTCTTCCTTTATATAAAAAAAAAAAGTGCGTGCGTTCATCAAAATTCAATTTGAAAAATTACCATTTAATCGTGAAACGGTCTAATATATATATATATATATATATATATATATATATATATATATATATATATATATACTGTATATATCGGCTATTGATTGGTGGCGCGGAAAACGCAGTTTAATAATAAACAGGAACACCAGAGAAAATACAAACATCCTTCAAGGTTTAATAGTACCAACGTTTCGGAATGCACTAATTCCATCTTCAGGGCTAAAAGAATAAAATTCCAAATCACATACAAAATACAAATTGCTTAATAACAATTTAAAATAAACTTAAAAAATTATAAAATTAGCTAAGAAAGCGTAAAACATTAAAACTAAAAGGTAAATAAATGTGAAGTTAAAAAGTTAAAATTATAAAAAAGTAAAAGCATTAAAACTGAAACGTAAATAAAATAAACTAGTACCTTAACCAAAACATAGCAGATCTATCGATGATTCGTCAGAATTTAGGTCTGGTTTAAGTTTATAAATAAACAAAGACTCCATAATTTTAAGCTTAAGGTCAGAGCTTCCGGCAGCAAGTACGGCGAAATTAGACTGTGAAATCGGGTGGTTATTGTTGTGCGAGTGATTACGTATGAGAGAATTAGGTGGTTTGCCAAGGGGTAAATTTGTACGGACCGATTTACCGAGATGTTCGTAAATACGAGATTTTAAATGTCTTTTAGTTTTTCCTATATATGACCCCATACAGTGGTCACACTTGTATTGATAAACTATGGATGACTTAAGAAGTGTAGGAATAACATCCTTGTATTTAAATAAATGGTAAATCGATTTAGACGGGATGAATATAATTTTTATACATAGTTGTGGGTAGAATTCCTTGAGCAATTTTAAAAGTTTGTTTCTAATGTTAAAACTTGAGGTTCCCATATAGGGCAAAGTAAAATACAGGATATCTTTGGGGACTGTAATTAAGTCTCTAGTTGTAGGGCTTATTAGTCTATTTAAGGTTCTGCCTATTGTAGTCTCCACCAGTCTAGAAGGGAAATTATTCTTGGCAAGGAGTTTTCGGATGAAATCTAGTTCATCGTGCAGTTTAAAGTAATCTGAACAGATATTGAAAGCTCTACTGGTCAGAGTCGAAATTAAATTTCGTTTGAAACCTAAAGGGATAAAGGAAGAAAAGTTCGTAGTAAGATTGGTGAATGTCGGCTTTCGGTAAACGGAAGTTTCAAAAGAGGAATTGGTTTTTATTATCTTAATGTCCAAAAAGGACAGAGAGCTATTAGATTCAACTTCTGAAGTAAATTGAATATTAGGGTGCTTAGAATTAAGGTAATTACAAAACAAAGGGATATGGTCTGGTGATTTAAACAGGAGAAAAGTGTCACCAGACCATATCCCTTTGTTTTGTAATTACCTTAATTCTAAGCACCCTAATATTCAATTTACTTCAGAAGTTGAATCTAATAGCTCTCTGTCCTTTTTGGACATTAAGATAATAAAAACCAATTCCTCTTTTGAAACTTCCGTTTACCGAAAGCCGACATTCACCAATCTTACTACGAACTTTTCTTCCTTTATCCCTTTAGGTTTCAAACGAAATTTAATTTCGACTCTGACCAGTAGAGCTTTCAATATCTGTTCAGATTACTTTAAACTACACGATGAACTAGATTTCATCCGAAAACTCCTTGCCAAGAATAATTTCCCTTCTAGACTGGTGGAGACTACAATAGGCAGAACCTTAAATAGTCTAATAAGCCCTACAACTAGAGACTTAATTACAGTCCCCAAAGATATCCTGTATTTTACTTTGCCCTATATGGGAACCTCAAGTTTTAACATTAGAAACAAACTTTTAAAATTGCTCAAGGAATTCTACCCACAACTATGTATAAAAATTATATTCATCCCGTCTAAATCGATTTACCATTTATTTAAATACAAGGATGTTATTCCTACACTTCTTAAGTCATCCATAGTTTATCAATACAAGTGTGACCACTGTATGGGGTCATATATAGGAAAAACTAAAAGACATTTAAAATCTCGTATTTACGAACATCTCGGTAAATCGGTCCGTACAAATTTACCCCTTGGCAAACCACCTAATTCTCTCATACGTAATCACTCGCACAACAATAACCACCCGATTTCACAGTCTAATTTCGCCGTACTTGCTGCCGGAAGCTCTGACCTTAAGCTTAAAATTATGGAGTCTTTGTTTATTTATAAACTTAAACCAGACCTAAATTCTGACGAATCATCGATAGATCTGCTATGTTTTGGTTAAGGTACTAGTTTATTTTATTTACGTTTCAGTTTTAATGCTTTTACTTTTTTATAATTTTAACTTTTTAACTTCACATTTATTTACCTTTTAGTTTTAATGTTTTACGCTTTCTTAGCTAATTTTATAATTTTTTAAGTTTATTTTAAATTGTTATTAAGCAATTTGTATTTTGTATGTGATTTGGAATTTTATTCTTTTAGCCCTGAAGATGGAATTAGTGCATTCCGAAACGTTGGTACTATTAAACCTTGAAGGATGTTTGTATTTTCTCTGGTGTTCCTGTATATATATATATATATATATATATATATATATATATATATATATATATATATATATATATATGGAAAATTCACCACAGAATTATGTGCGACGTCATTCTATGAAGGTTTTTGGACACCATTTTAATACCAAAAAATGTTAAAGTTAATAAATATGAACAAACAAACAAACGGCAATTAATCCTAATCTGGAAAAATAAATAAAAATTCTGTAAATATGTCCGTGACATTCTAGTATGAACTATGATGATACAATAAAATAAATATATGGTAGAGGAAAAAACAAAATTGTAATCTTTTAAAGGGGTGTATGGAGTTGAAAAGAGGGTGGGGAAGCCTGATAAAATAAAAATAAAAATGTGGGCGTGGCCTAATTATGTACATATATATATATATACACACACAGGGTGTCCCAAAAAACTATATACTCTTTATAGCATCATATATTTTATAATTTAAAAAAACAAAAACAATATATTGTTATAGCAATTGCCAATGAAAGGTAAATTAGTAATCTAAGTGATCAAAATGTTATAGCGAGTTGTTTGCATATAAAATTTAATTAACTACGCCAAGTGCTCAAAATGTTCAAAGGCGGCATGAATGCACTTTTGAATGCGTCGACTAACTGATTCGCAGACATGGACTAATGTGGATGCTGTGATGGTCCCGCACTTTTCCCTAATTGCATCCTTAAGGTGTTCGAGTGTTGCAGGTCTTGTACCATAAACTGCATCCTTCAGGTAGCCCCACAAGTAAAAATCAAGTGGAGTCAAGTCCGGTGAACGTGGAGGATACTCAACGCTTCCTCTTCGTCCTATCCAACGGTTAGGCAACGTTTCATCGAGGTACCTTCTGACATCACAATGATAATGAGGGGGGGCTCCATCTTGTTGAAAGTAAAAGTCGTCGTTTCCAAACAACTTCCGAACTGCAGGTATAATTTCTGTCCGCAGCATGTCGAGATATGCGGCACCGGTAACTGTCCCATTAAAGAAAAATGGTCCAACCAAACCCCTGGATGATAAACCACACCATGCTGTTAATCCTGGTAAATTAACATGTTTATCCACATAAACGTGTGGATTATCAAGTGACCAGTACCTGCAGTTGTGTCGATTTACTGTGCCATTCAGCTTGAAGGTAGCTTCATCAGACCACACGATTTTGTTGTACTGAAAGTGCATTCATGCCGCCGGAGAACATTTTGAGCACTTGGCGTAGTTAATTAAATTTTATATGCAAACAACTCACTATAACATTTTGATCACTTAGATTACTAATTTACCTTTCATTGGCAATTGCTATAACAATATATTGTTTGGGTTTTTTAAAATTATAAAATATATGATGCTATAAAGAGTATATAGTTTTTTTTGGGACACCCTATATACAGTGCCCGCGAAAAGTATCCGATCACTCAAGAAAATACAATATTTTCCCTTGATATTCAGAGACACGTAATTCACTTTCTATTTGTTCTAGCGACATCTGGTAACTTTGAGGTTGCTCGCTGATATGAGAGCTATCCAACGCATTCTCAAATTAGTGTTCTGGTAGCCTTCGTTGCGGGTGGCTGTGTCTCAAATTTGTCAGATTTCACTGTTTGTGTAAATTTCTTGATTTTTTTTTTTTTTTACAGAAAGTGGTGTAAATAAAATTTATATATAATTGTGTGCTAAAAAACAACTTAAGAGTGATTGTCGAGGTGCTATTGTTGCTTTGCATGCATGTGGGAAATCACAGAGACCGATAGCTAAGGAATTAAACATATCCCAAAGTACCGTTAATTTATGGGTTTCACGGGCTAAGAACAATGGTGGCCTAACCACGCCAGTCCCTAAAAAACGATCTGGCAGACCGAGAAAAACAAATTCGCGAACAGACAAACTTATGAAACGTTTAGTATTGAAAAACCCAACAATAACTGCGAAAGAAATAAAATTTAATATGAATAATTTGTTATCTGGTGTTTCTGAACGAACTATCCAGGAGCGGCTCCAAAAAGAACTCGGATTACCATCTCCCATGCTGCTAAGAAACACGTTCATTAATGAAAAAATGCGTAAAAAACGTGTCGCATTTTGTAAAAAATACATTCATTGGACTGTTGATGACTGGAAGAAGGTTTTATTTAGCGATGAGTCGACATTTTTGACATTCAGAAGTTGTCCAAAAAGGTTCGCCGGCCTATTGCTCAAATAGGATGGACCCTAATACACCCAAAGACAATGAAACACCCTCCAAGTGTGATGGTTTGGGGTTGTTTCGGTTACTATGGGCGTGGAAACTTATATTTTCTTCCGAAGAACACAACTATGAATGGTGCACGGTATTTAGCAATGCTACAGGATAAACTTCCAATGGCAATGGCAATCCAAAGGACAAAAACATACATGCATGATAGTGCACCATGTCACAGGGCCAAAATAGTGACAAAATGGATTACTGACAATAAATTTGATATTTTGGATTGGCCTGGTAATAGTCCAGATCTCAATCCGATAGAAAATCTGTGGCTAATAATAAAAAATAAGGTTGAATGCCACGACACTGGCTCAGTCGAAAATTACAAGAGGCCATGAAAAGGTATGGTGCAAGGAAATATCAGTGGAAGTTTGTCAAAACTTGATTAAATCCATGCCAAAACGTCTACAACAAGTCATCCAAACCAAAAGACAGATGACAAAATACTAATATAAGGTTAGTATACATTTAAACATTGTTTTTTATGTAAAAAATACAAATTTCAAGGGTGATCGGATACTTTCGCGGGCACTGTATATACAGGCGTCCCACAAAAATGTATACACACTTTAAATAATTATAAAGGCAGTGTTTATTAAAATACATTTCATTTTCAAAATGTAATAGAATCTACAGACATTATTTAATTGTTTTGTCAACGCCTGTTTTCAAACTGACGTCCGTTCTGGTCCAGGCACTGCTGATAACGCAAAGCAATGGAATCGCAAACATCACGAAACATTTCGTTTGGTATTTGTGTGCATTCTCGTTCAATGGCTGCTCTCAATTCAGCGACTGTTGCAGGTTTTATAGCGTAGACTTTGTCTTTTAAGTATCCCCATAAAAAAAGTCTAGTGGTGTGAGGTCTGGTGAACGCGGAGGGTATTCTACGAAACCCCTTCGTCCAATCCACATCCACATCGTGCCAAGTACCACTCGCAATACTCCACTCTTCGGTCCGGATCATCTTCATTAATAGCATGGACTAATCTTGGAATGTAACTTTTCCATTGACAGCGCTTCAAAATGCGTTGGACAGACGATTCTGAAATTCCTACCTCACGACTCGCTTGCCGCACAGATTTTCTTGGACTTTGGTGATACGTTTCCAGTACTCTTTCTTGCTTTGTGGGGCTTGTCGATGTCCGTGGTCTTCCGGAACGCTTCTTGTGGACATTCTGAACAGTTCCATCGGCTTCAAACTTATCTCTAATTCGAGTGATGGTAAGTCGCGTTGGCGGATTTGTTTGAAACTCCCTCCTAAACTGTCTTTGCACTTCAACTGCGTTTTCACACTTCCAGTAGCATTTTAGAATGAATTTCCTTTGTTCAAAGCTTAGTCTGACTGCCATTATTAATTCTAATGGGTTTAACTTGGAAAGAAAGAAACATCAATTGAGCTATCAGCTGTTAAAGTGTGTATACATTTTTTTGGGACGCCCGTGTATATATATATATTTTTTTTTTGTTGTTGTTGTTTCAAAGTATGACCGCTCATGGCCACCAAAAGAAAGGTGGATAGCAGAGCGAACACAGGACGAAGACTATGGAACAGCTAACGGAAATGAACAATAGACGGGGAGGAGAAGGAGGAAAAAAAAAAGCAGAAAGATCATAGCGGAGTCACAGCCGGTAAAGAAGTCGGGAGCGAAAGAGGAAGGAGAACAACCCGGTTACCGAAAAGTAGGGACCTTCAGATAGAATAGCGTCAAGCCTATCACAAGGCCCGACGCTCTCCAAAAATGGAAAATACTCTGCGCGCAGCGCAGAGTAAAGCGGACACTTCACGAGGAGGTGAGCAACTGTAAGTGAGACGTTACAATTGGGACATCGGGGCACCCGATCCCCGGCCATGAAATAGCCATGGGTCAGGTGGGTGTGGCCAATACGGAGGCGAGCCAGAGCCACCTCCTTATGGAGCGACCGATGGAAGGAAGAGGCCCAACATCCCAATTTGGGTTTAATCTTGCAGAGTTTATTTGTAGCGCCATCCCAGCAACTCTGCCACCGGGAGCGCAAAAACCTACGGAAGCCAGGGATATAATCGGAAAAGGGGAGGGACATGGGTGAAACCTGTAGTCGGCACGCGGAACGGGCAGCTCGATCGGCAGCCTCATTTCCAGCCACGTTAACATGTGCAGGGACCCAACAAAATACCACCTCCTTGCCACCAAAAGCGACTAGGATATGGCACAGTAGCTGGATTCGTCGGACCAGTGGGTGGACAGGGTCAAAACACTCCAGGCCATCCAGGGCACTGCGGGAATCCGAATAGATGACAAACGACCCATCCGGATGCTCCCGCACCACCTCCAGAGCGCTCAGAATGGCATAGAGCTCCGCCGTGAAAACGGAAGCCTCATCAGGGAGACGGGTACATCGGGGAGCAAGGGCAGACGACTGGGGAACAGCCGCGGCCCCAACGCCCCCCGACGACCTCGAGCCATCTGTGAAGACCGCAACACATGCAGAGTGACACGCTGCATGCTGAAGGAACAGAGACCGAAGCAAGGCAGAGTCAGAATCGGCCCTGCGAACGGGGCGCAACGCCCTACAGCACGCAACAGGGGTGCTCTCCCAAGGTGCAACACCCTGAAAGAGACCGGTATAACGGATGGAGGAGGAGTGCCCATACCATCGAGGAGGGAGGTCACCGTGTCGGTGAAATACCAACCCCCATCCCGGCAGAACGCCCTCTCAACCACCTGGAACAGAGGAGAGTTGGGAAGACGGAGAATCCGGAGATAGTGCTTGGCAATGAGGAACGACCTCCGATCCTCCAAGGGAGGGATGTCGCACTCAACCTGCAGACTATCAACCGGAGAGGAGCGGAAGGCGCCAGATGACATGCGCAGTCCTCTAGAGAGGACCGGATCCAGTATCCGAAGGGCCGTACGGGAGGCGGAGCCATACACCACACTCCCATAGTCTAATTTTGACTGTACCAGGGACACGTACAAACGGAGGAGTGTCCGCCTATCCGCGCCCCATGTAGTATGCGACAGATGTCCCAGCAAATCCAGGGTACGTCTTGCGACTCGCGCAGCCGGCGAAGGTGGGGAACCCAGCTCAAACGGCTGTCGAAAACCATACCCAGGAAACGTACTGATGAACGAGGGCCAGAGGCTGACCCCCGAGTGTAAGATTAAAGGCCGGGACGGCGCCGGATCCCCGTCTCCTCGACGGAAGGAAGGCCACACACGAAGTCTTCGGGGAAGACAGCGTAAGGCCCACCGACGACGCCCAGCGTTCAACCCGATTGACCGCGAGTTGGACTTGCCTCTCCACGAGGGGGGGACTCGTCCCCGCGGCATAGACAGCCAGATCGTCGGCATAGATGGAACAGCGCACCGAGGGCGGAAGGGCTCCCGGTAGCGCAGACATGACCAGATTGAAGCAGGAGACGCTCAAGACACACCCCTGGGGCACCCCCTCCTCCTGAACATACAGGTCAGATAGGGCCGCCCCATTACGGACGCGGAAAGTGCGACGGCAGAGGAAGTTACGAAGAAATGTGGGCAAAAAGCCCACAAAACCAAGAGACTTCAAACGGTCCATGACAACTCCCCGACGGGTCGTGTCATAGGCCTTTTGGACGTCGAAAAAGACGGCCAGAACAAGATTCCGGCGGGAAAAGGCCTCCCGTACATCATGACCAAGGAGGAGAAGGGGGTCCAGAGTACCCCGAAATCGACGAAAGCCATACTGGGTCGGGGGGTATAACCCAAGCGACTCCAGTGTAAAGGAAAGTCGGACGGCCACCATCTTTTCAAGGAGCTTGCATAAGCAGCTCGTCAAGGCAATAGGCCGATAGCCCGCCACCTCCGCCGGATCCTTCCCCGGCTTAGGTATCGGGACCACAATCGCCTCCCTCCAACGGGAAGGGAACGACCCCTCAACCCACACCCGGTTGAAAAGATCCAGCAAGAAGTGTAGGGCCATCGGGTGCAGATTCCAAATAAAGTCATACGGAATGTCATCAGGGCCAGGGGCGGAAGAACGACGGGTTGCCAAGGCAGCCCGAAGTTCCCGCATCGTAAAGAGACGGTTATAGGGCTCGTTCCCAGGCGGCGGGAACGTAACATCCGACAAAGGACGATCCGCAGCTGAAGGCGAACGGGAAACCGCAGCAAAAGCACCGGCCAGCCGATCGGCCACAGCAGCAGGATCCGAAAGGAAGCCGTCCCCGTCCCGAAGGACAGGGCGACTAGCAGGGACCGGCTTCCCCTCGATACTACGTACCTTCCGCCACACAGCAGCAGAAGGGGTAGACGAGGAAATGCCGGACACAAAAGCACGCCAAGAGGCCCGACGGGCCAACTTGAGAGTCCGGCGGGCGAAAGCCTTCGCCCGCCGCATCTCAATCAAGTGGTCCGCGCGCCGGGTGCGGTGGAAGCGGCGCGTTGCCCTCTTCCTCTCACACACCGCCTGGTGACATGCTGGAGTCCACCACGGGACGCTACGCGTCCGCGGGTTACCGGAAGATCGAGGAATACAGTCCTCCGCGACGCCCATCACCACCCGCTCGAAGAACTCCAAGCTCTCATCCACAGAGCCAAAGCTCAACACCGAACGGGCAATGACGGAACGAGCTCTGAAGGATGGCCAGTCAGCCCGCGCAAGGCACCACCTCGGTCGAGACGAGACACCCGGCTGCGGTCCGACCGGCTCAAGACAGACTGGGTAATGATCACTGCCATAAGAGTCCCCCAACACCTTCCACGAAAAATCGAGTAAGGCATCGAGGGACACCAAGGAGAGATCAATACAGGTAGATGAACCCGTGGGTTCGTGGAAGTAGGTAGGTTCACCGGAATTGAGGCACGCGAAGGAAAGTTCCTCCATTAAGGAGAGCAACATACCAGCAACATTAGTCGACCGGACATCTCCCCAAGCCGGGTCGCGACTGTTAAAGTCCCCGAGGAGGAGAAACGGTCGAGGCAGTTGCAACACCAACTCGCGAACCGCGTCGCGAGAAGGAGGGTCATGAGGAGGAATATAAATCGAGCAGGCAGTGTACTGGCGATCTAAAAAGAGCCGCACAGCCACAGCCTGCAAGGAAGTACGAAGAGGCACACCTCGCGAGGGTAATGAATGATGTACATAAATCGCCGCACCCCGCCGGCGTGTGTGCTCATCCGGGGTGCAAGGGAAACCAACATAGCCAGAGAGACGAGGGAGCCCCGCGCAGCCAGGATAGTCTCCTGGAGACAAACACAGGAAGGCCGCTCGCTCTCCAGCAGGGAGGCAAGGTTCTCCCAGTTAGCTAAAAGCCCCCTACAGTTCCAATGCAAAATGGAACTGTAAGGGGAAGTGGCATTATAAGAAGCAGAGAAAGCAGAGAAATAGCCACGGACCAAGCTGAGCAGCAAACTCAACGGTCCGTAACCAGGGACGGAATCGGCTTCCCCGACTCACCCCGAACGGGGGGGAGGGGCCACCGACCCCGCAGCTGCTTCACCGTAGTAGAACGAGAGGTGGAAAGTGGAACAGGGAGTTCAGAGGGGGGCTCCCCTGAGGGGGGAGAGACGACGAGACGGGCCCAGCCGAAACCCCCGACTCCCCACCAGAGGGGGGCCGGGGAGAACCAGATGTTCGAGGGCTCGTCACACCAGACAAGTGCTGACGGGGGGGAGGAAAGGTCCACCACAGGTGGGAGAGGTAGATCCAGGAGAGAGACCCGACCACTCTTAGCAGGAGCCGAAGGGAGAGAGACTCCATGAAGAAGGGCCAGGCTCCTCTCGACCGGGTCCACCATAGGAACCGAGTCAGTAATCGAGGGTGTCATGGGGCGGTGTACCTCAACCGACACCCGGACACTAGTTGGGGCACCGGGAGGTGACGCCTCACCAGCCCTCCGTATAGGGGGTGGGTCCCGAGCGGATCAGGAGCGACGCGCCACTTCCCCTCCGGTGAAGAAGGGGAAGCAGGGCGAGCAGCAGTCATGATCGGGTCTGGAGGGCTCCGACTCCGACCACGGAGACGCTTCCTCCTCCCCTTCGGGGCATCACCTTCCCCACCCGAGAGATGAGTAGGCAAAGATCCAGACCCCAAGGCCGGAGAGGGAGAAGGGGCACTTGTAGGCAGGGAATCAGATGGGATGTCTGAAAGTGAGGCAGAGGGACAAGAAGGTCCCGCGGCGTCAGGGGGACCATCAACCAGGGCCCGCCAGGGCCAAGAGCCGCAGCATAGGACAACCCCTGCCGCAGCTCCCGGTCACGGACCCTATCGCGCGCCTCCCGCGCACTAAGGAATTCGGTAGTCCTTAAGGACCGCACCTCGAATTCAAACTTGAAAACGGGACAATCCCGAGAGGAGGAAGGGTGGGCCCCGGGCAGTTCGAGCACCGCGGGGGCTTCGTGCACGGGGTAGGGTGCGCAGGCCCACCGCAGCGGACACATAGCTTACCCTCACGGCGGCACGCAGAGCTAACATTGCCGAACCGGTTGCAGCCAAAGCAGCGAACCGGGTCAGGCACATACGGTCGCACCGAAAACTCACACGACCGGCGATCACCCACGCCCCAGAACAGCTGGGCCGGAGGCACAAGGGAGTCAAAGGTCAGGAGCAGACGATCGGACGGGGTAAGAGCACCATCCCGGCGCGACGAAAAGCGGAAGACCTTCGTTACCCCCTGGGGGGCAAGATCCTCCTGCAACTCGCCAGCCGGGATTGACAACCCAAGGCAATGCACCATCCGCCGCTGCATCCTTCAAGGCGCAGGCCCAACGTCCCGGGTAGCCTGCCCCCCAACCTGACTGTCGTTTTAAAAACAGCAGATTGGCTCTACGGAGATTTGTCCGTTAAGGTCCTAGCAAAGACCCAATCCAGACGTAGCAGCGGTCCGGGCGCCCGTACCGTCCCCAGAGCACGGCTCAGCCACGGAGCGATGCCCCCCGGCGGGTGCACCCGATGACCCCAAGACTGCAAAATACAAACAGAGGGGGGGGGATACTACAATTGACAGAGGCCCAAGACTGAGTCAAGACAAAAGTAATCTTCCATGCATTTGGGGGATAATCCAAATTCGAATGAAAATTTGTGTATGCAGGTAAACAATGTATTCTTAAGTTATTGTAAATACCATTTGGGCTTTTCACATTCGAACTGTTTCATGTAACATTCAAATTTATTTCTCATTGTGGATCTACCATGAAGGCATCATAAACCACAAGTGACTTGATTCTGTCTTCAGAGGGGTAAAAATAGCATTCCGGCCAGGATTAATTTCAGAATGACAGTTGTCGGACTTAGCAAAATACCAAAACGTTTTTGTGGACAAGAACCCTTCAATAAACTTTATTGCAAATCAAGATTTATGTACATTTTAAACATTCTTTAATAAAATCTTTGTTCACCAACTATTTCAAAGCATTTGAAGTTACAGTTTTATTTTCTATTATGTCAGTTTACTTTAGCACCACTAATGTGTTTTGTGCCTTCACTAGCTTCTTTTCATTATGAAATAAGTTTAAAACATTCACTTATATATTATGAAGATGAAGAAATTTTGGATCATCTGAAGATCAGAGCCCCCAGCCTTCGTTAGTTAGCCTTATAAGGCTAACTAACGAAAATATCCCGACTTAACTTAACCAATCGTTAGGTCGACTGTACGCCCTTGACAATTGGTTAGGTTAAGTCGTGATATTTTCGTTAGTTAGCCTTATAAGCCTAACCAACGAAGGCTGCCCTGATCTTCAAGTGATCCGAAATTTTTAATATTTCTAGTATCTTTCCAACAACTTTGTTTACTAACAACCCATTAGTTTCTCATTCCATTTTTAGTACCCTTTTGTAAATGGTTACTACATTTGATCTTTCCATTCATCAGTTACCTTTGTATAATTAGTAGACCTAGCAAACAAAATAGCTATTGCTCCAACTAAACTATTCTCCCCTCTCCTCAGATTCCTACCTAAATGCTGTCAGGTTAACTCTCATCTTTTTCCCTATTCATAAATTGATCTAATTATATCGCCATTCACTAGAGTGTCACCGTAAACTAAACTCAGCTTTACTACAATTTGTAATTTTTCACATTGATTAAAAAATCAAACTTCTTTCTTCAAGCTATCCTTTTTGTACTGCTATTCAACAGTGTAGTTGGTAAGTCATTACAAAAATACATCACTCTAAAACTGAAGAATTATTTCTACTAAGTTAATCTACAAGTCTTCAAAAATTTTATATTTATCCAATGTTTTCTTTCATAAGGTTGAGGGTACAGCCTACTTACCTAACAGACGACTTCTATTTTTTTCCTTATTTCTTGTAGCCAAATTATATCAATTCCATATTAGGGTGTTTCACATTTCAACTTTTTTTAAAAACTCATGGAGCATAGTTCTTATATTGTCAGAAATACTGCATTGATCATAAATATAACAAAAAATTAGATTAGCAATTATTTCGGGTCCCCCCCACCTTTCAAAGACGGACCCTCCTTTTGTACTGTACTGCAAATCCCCTACTTTTCATCATGAAAATCCTTGTAACTCCCACATTTCTAATCCGATCTTTATAAATTTGGTATCAAATTGTAGAGGAGATCAATACGCATATAAACAATACTTAATAATCTTAATAATGTGGTTTAGTGAATGTTTGGGCAGTTTTATTCAAGTAATTCTATTTTTAGTTATATTTATTCAAGTGTAGCGAGTGCACTACCAGTTGATTCTGTATGCTTGTCTGCTATTAGCCATTAATACTTGTGTAGAGCCATCTCTTGAAGTATGCAGTAACTACGATTGATGAATGTAGCTGTCGTTCGTTGGTTGGTGTTTGTGTATATGTGTGGTGCTCGTTTTAAGTTTTGATTTATCAGAGCAGACAAGCATACATAATCAACTGGTAATGCACTCGCTACACGAGTAATTCTATTTTCATTTTCTGCTACCTTTTCTTTTGTCCTTTGCTGTGTACAACTCAATTCACAGACAGCTAATGTTTTGATATTTTTTTCAGTGTAATATATCTAAGCATAGGCCTGCTCTAAGAAAAGATCTAAATTCATGACTATAAATTTAGAGTGGTCCAAAAAATAAAATTTTGTAATTTTTTACCTCCACATGGCTGCTTCTGTTCCTATATCTATCAAACATCTCCATGCCAAATTTCAGCCTAATTGAATGATATTTACTGGTCGCTATGAATTTCATTTTACTACTCATTTTCTAGTAGATTGATGTTCTAGGTTAAAAAATGAAAAAACAAGGGTAAATACAAGTTTATTTGTTTGAAAACAGATTAAATCTCAAAGAAAACAGCTTATTTTTTTTAGAAAACAGAATAACTCTTAAAGATAACAGGTTAATTTTTAAAGAACAAAAATAATATGTTTGCTAGAAAATTACATTTATCATTCGTTTATAATATACATCATTACTTAGATTAACGCTTCATCACTGACTCCTTCGAAGACGATGTGTAGTCTTGGCGATGTTTTGCTACTAATCGTAGGATGAATTGTTTTTGTTCTTCATCCTTCGTCAAAGATGTATTATATGCCTTGATAAGGGCGATACCCCTCTCCGCCGAATCATTGACAACTTTTAGGTTGATCGCTATGCGCCGAAACTCTTGAAAGCAATCCTCCTCCTTCCAGGAATTGGGATCGGTCCTCAGGAAGGTATCCTCTGCTGCCTTCCTTCCTTCTTTCTTTAAAAGATTGAAGATTCCCAGTAACAGTGGAGTAACAGTGGTATTCTCGTTACGTTGGAGGTTTACGACCATCTTCTGTTTGGTCTCGACATAGACTGTAGGACTGAAGAATGAAATGCTTTTGAGATGCTCTCCAAGATACCACAGGTGCCGTTGAAGAGCTGTGGATGCTGCTTTGGAAATGGTCTGATTTGGGTACTTTTACAAGATTTTAAGAAGCAGAATATCGTTGAAAGGATCGTTGATTCCGACGGGGGCCTCATTCCAAAAACGTGCGTAGACCAAGGCGATAAACAGAGAGAGCTCGGTGATATTCTCCGTCTCACGTGCTGTCAGCTGTAGTTGATGCTTGAACAGATAAATTTTGAGGACTTAGATGGCCTTGGCCATCCAGCATGTATGGTGAGTTGGTCCTGGAGCGCGGACCTTGACTTCTTTCTCATCACGGCACCCGAGGAAGGTGAGGCAGAGTCGTAGTAATTCCTCGTAGTCATCATGCGATTGTTTAGACTCCAGTACCTTTGTGAAGTACTGGATCATTTCCTCTCGAAGCTGCAACATCTTTGGATCTCTAAATGGGTTGTTTGAAGCCTTCATGAAGGAATCCTTCTGAAGTGATGGCCATTTTTTCTAAAAACGTTTAAAGAGAGTCATTTCCGGGAAACCTGTGGGTCCAAGAAGTGCGTTGCACGTGTTTGACAAGACGACTTCAAGGATATGATGTCGACAAGCGATCCAGACAAGTTCCCTTCCTACTGCTTTTTCAATCATGGTACAGGCCCCTGTGAAGGCCAGTATTAGACGCAGCTGTGTCAAATACGAGACCTTGGATCTCACCGCGAAGATTCCAGTCATCAATCGTCGAAATGCAAACCTTGGCCTGTTTTTCTCCTGTAGCTCGTTGTATTTTTGGCACGGGTAGGAGTTTTTCCATTCCATTTCCCGTAACGATTACCGCGGTTCGTTAGGCTGTTTACTTTGCGCCGCCGATGTCGGGAAGTAGTTTCCCATCCCAGTGAAGAAGAAAGGGTCCTTCGACAGAAAACGAAGCTTGATCCTCTTTGGCTGCTTCCTGCCTTGCTTGCCTTCTTGAACAACGGATGGAGCTGCGTGAAAGAGTCATTGTAGAAATATTATAGCCCAGGGCTTGAGCGACTGATCCTGCAACGAAGACTGCTCCTCGATCGGGAAGGTTGACGCGATCAAGAGCAGCAACCACATCTGGTGATGTGAAGATATTGCTTCGTTTCGGAGGATGAGAGTGTACATCTGCTCTTCCGGTCGAAGTGGATGAAATGGATGTGCTGGCTGATGGAAGAGCAGCAGCTCCAGCCTGGAATGCAGCCTTTCTTTCTTTGTACCTTAGAGCTTTGTCAGCATCTCTCTCCTGTCGACAGCTCTTGCGGTATTCCTTGGCAAAATTAATCTTGTCAGGGCCTGCCATACTGTAGGAAAAGACGTCTTCTCGTTGCATCATCAGGAATTAGCGGTCTTCTTCATTGTCTATCACCTTCAAGGGGTCCTTCGAGGCAACGTCGAAAAGCTCTGAGAGAGTCTCTTGGAACATGCTCTCTTTCACTCTGCAGCTTTGTAGCTGCGTCTTGCGGTTTTTCTTCAACGCAAGGAACTCTTCGTACAGCTTTCACAGCTTCCTAACGCAGGAAACGACTCGCTGTGTAGGAATCCTTGCTCTCTGCCATACTTGCAGGGCTTCTTTGCAGGCCAAGTTGTAGCTCTATTTCAAGGTCTTGGACTGTTCATGGTGGTGAAACTGAACCAAACGAAGCACATCACCACATGTGGGTAGCCTTGCAGTTGATAATGCATTAACCGTTTAGCACCAAAGCACAATTATATAAGTGTTAAATTAAAAAATTGCAGTCAAAATAAATAGAGTAAAAAAATTGGTTACAGTGGTTAGTGGTTGATGGGTAGGAAGATAGCCAAATTTAAAAAAATATATTTAAGAATAAGTAAATAATAAACTTTAAGAGACATAAGATATATACCTTACAATTTTAATCATTTAATTTAATAGCAACATCCTTACCAGTTATAAATTTGCATGTAAAGAACATAATTATATATATATATATATAAGTATATATATATATATATATATATATATATATACTGAATAAATATAATACATATGAATTAATACTTAATATATATAAATTAATAATTATATATATGAATTAATAATTAATATATATGAATTTATACTTACATGAGATACCATTCCTAAGTTCTTGAAGTTTGAACGAACTTAAAACCATCCTCCAACAAGTTTAAACTTGAAATGATGCATGAATAAATGATTTGTTTGAATCACAAACAGCATTATACAAGAAATCAACAATTGCATCATCCTCTGAAAAGTGGGCAGATTCAATGTAGCGTGACTGCCGCGTCCTCTAAAAATGAAGCGGGTAGAAAATGATTAGCTAATTAATTAATTAAAAATGTGAAAATCATAGCGACCTCTTATTATGTACTGAATCGACAGATATTTTGCACAAAATCACTTCACATCTAAAGGAATAAGAGCAGCCATGTGGAGAGCATTTCCAAGTATTTTGAAATTTTAGTCCAAATTTTGGACCACCCTACTCTATATTGTGCATGTTAAAAGATGATATTATTGCTTCGGAGGGGTGCATGCTCCCAACAAATGAAGATGTTATTAAGCATTTTTAGTTTTTGAGAAGAGCCCAAATGAATACTGCTGACGTATCAAAGGAAGAAAACCTTTGGCAGTTTTGAAGAAAGTAAAGACTGTATGGGACATGGTTACAATTCTTGCAAAAAAACGTTGTCAAGCACAGCACTCCAAGGAAGATGTTGCTTGATCTCATAAAACTGCATGAATCTCTCTTGAAGAATAAAGGAAGAAAGAACTTTCAGTCACAGAAAGAGGCCCTTTTGGATTGCATGGATAAGCCTTATGACTTAGCAAGCCAAAATGCAGTAGAAATAATTCAGAAGGACAGAATGAGGTCAACGACAGATAAAGTGGCAGATATAAAGTTTTTGGATGATCAAAGAGGTCCTTGAAAATATTGTCTAGGCTCAAAAGATAAAATCTATGCTGCTAAGTTTGTAAGGAAAACAGAGAATGCAATCCGGAAAAATAAGGGCAGAGATAGAATTGGAGAGACAATCTTTGAAAGAAAAAGAAACATCTATGGCAGTGGTATTCATTGCGGGGCTCGCGAGCCAAATGCGCCATATATATATGGCTCGCGAGCCGCCCAATGAGTACCACTGATCTATGGTCAACACATCAGAAAGTTCCAGTACTGAATCAACCAACGTTGACGAATTTATCGCAAAGGCTGGACCTTCGGGAATAGTTAACATATTCAAATCAGAAGTGGTGTTTAACACAACTGATCGCTTGAAACTAACGCATAGACAGCGGACCGTTTTTGCTTCTGTTTGCTTCTGTTTTTGCTCCCCTGTGCTTCACAGGGGAGCCTGTACCATGAATGCGGAAAAAATATAGATCAGATGGCAGTATAACATTTGAAGCCATCAAAGCTGATTTTGTTCCACCTGTATACTGTTTAATCCATTGGGACAGCAAACTCTTTCCAAATGTCTCAGGTGGAAAGCATGATAGACTAGCGATTCTGATATCAGGTGGTAATTCGGAAAAGTTATTATCTGCGCCAAAAACAGCTGATTCTACTGGCTCAACTCAAGCATCTGCGGTTTTTAACTCCATTAAAGACTGGAAATTGGAGAAAAACATCTATGGGATGGTATTTGATACAACCGCCTCAAATTCTGGGTGGATAAGAGGCTCCTGCAAGATGTTAGAAGATCTTCTGGGCAAAAAGTTACTCTGGCTAGCATGCCGCCACCATATGGCTGAAAGATTTTTGTTCGCAGTCTTTACCAAAATATTTGGGAAGACCATTTCTCCGGAAAATAAAAACGTTAAGAACTTCAAAGAAAATATGTGGGATAAGATGAATAACAATCTCCCATATAAGAAACTCGTAATCAAAGAATGAGATCATAAAAATTTTCATTGTTAAATTTTATATTATTGCCTTCAGACCATTTGCAGATTCTGTTCATGTATGTACTATGTAGAGATTCTACAACCTCTGGGTTTCTTATTTTTCTACTAATGTTTGTGCCATCGGCAAAGGATGTTTCTCTGCTGTCATTAGTAATTTCCTCATCTATATCAGTGACCATGATTATGAGAGTAATGGAGCTGATACTATTTCTTGTGATATTGAGCTAAGGACCTCTGACTTTCATAAAGATATTCCTTGAACTGTAACGACTTGCTACTGCTCACTAAGAAAATTATATACCCATTTTCCTACTTTTCCTGTTATTCCCATATTTTTCAGTTCATGTGCTATGATTCCATAGTCACACTTGTCGAACGTTTGGCAAAGTCTGTGTATATTACATTATAGTTTTCATTACTTTCAAGTGCATCAATAACGTTGTTATAGTGTTTCATTAGTTGTGATAGGCATGTTCTTCCTGACTGTAATCCATATTGGTTATCATTTAACTTTTTCTGAGTTTCCAAGAAGTTGTAGATTTTTTATAACTATTCGTTCAAATATTTTGATGAGATGTAAGCGGAACTGGCTTATAGTTTTTGGCTTTTTGCTCGCAAAAATGGGAGATTATAATTGCACTGTTGATCAATGTTGCAAAAGGGGGTGGGGTATCCCCCAATTTGCATGAATGGGGATGGGGTTATGCAACAAGGGGTAGGGAGAAATCCCCAAGTTGCATGAAATGGGAGTTTTGGGGAGAAGTTAGGACGGCCTCACCCCCAAAATGGGCATCCTAACCTAAGAAGGTAAGACTTAACCGAAGAAGGAAAAAGAGAGACACCTTGTTTTCGCCTGGCACTAGCCAAACGCATACTGCGAGCTTAGGGTACCAGCATCTGTTATATAGAAGGTCGGTAGTTCCAGTTATTTATTTTAATTATTTATATATGGAGGGTTGCCAGATATTTATTTTAATTATTTATTTATTAAAGGTAAGAGAAGGATGCTCTCAGTGCTTAGAGCGGGATGCCAGTTATTGAATTTATTTATTTTTATATGGAACGATTGCCGGTTATTGAATTTATTTATTTACATATAGAGGGTTGCCAGAGAGCACCATTTATTTTATTTATTTATTAAAACTCGTCGTGTAAATCCATACCATCTGAGAAAAAAATACGAGATAAAATCCAAAAATAATAATACGCACTTTAAACGATATATATATATATATATATATATTCTTAAATAATTGTACCGGCCGGAGAAATCTATATACACAATTACATTAAACACTAAAATTTTAACAAACATCCCGTCTCTTTGAAGCGAGTGAACAGTTTCCAAATTTTAGACATCCCATATGAAAATATGTTTAATAATATGCAGTAGATGTACTTGGTAGAATTAATGCAGAGGAAGGACGAAAGCAAACAAGCAAGGAAACAAACAATCTGAAAGTGAAACATTTTACTTGTACAAAAACTAATAAATCAAAAAGCAGTTCACTTTCAAAAGAATTTCAATCTTAATATACATACGTCAATTTTCCCTATTAAAATTTCTCTCATTACTAGTTAGTAATTTTTTAAGCTTTTTATAAATTTAGGATTATTAATAACTTCAACTTACTGCACTAATCCCTCCCTGGCCCATCCTTCATGCATTAAAAATGTTCTGCTTTACTTTACTCGCAGTTCTTTAGTTATTTGTTTTTTATTTTTCAAGATATTTTTAGTTTAAATTCTCGACCGAAATCATGTTGCTTTTTAAATAGAGTGTTTGCGTTTTTAAGATAATCAAATAAATAATTCGTACTGTCATGCTAGTATACTAAAATTGACAATAACCATTATAAATATTCTATGAGAATATTTGTTTTCACTTTATTAGCTTCCCTATAAATCAGAAGACACAAATTGCCTTCAAAAAACTAAAAATTAACTTCTTTTTTATTCCAAAGAAACGACAATTCATGTTTTCAATTAAAGTAAACGTCGCTAAGTCACACATACACACACACACACACTAATTTTATTGGAGAAAGGAAAAAGGAGTACAGGAGAAATCTATATACACAATTTTTGGGTAAATCTCAAAACACTAAATAAAATTAGACAAATTTCTTGAATATTTCGAGTAAGCTTTTAACGAGAAGGAACGGGACAAAAACGCATAAAAATGGATAAAAATCGTAAGAAATGTGTAAAAGATGACTAACTTAATATTCGAAGAGTGAAAGCATCGGTTAAAGTTTAAAATAAACTAAGTTTTATAGTTTCAAGGTTATTTTATTCTACTTTATTATTCTATGTTTTTTTATAAAGAAAATTCTGCGAAATCAGAGTACAAACGAAGAGGAAGCACGAAAGCAGCCAAGCAAGCAAACAGGCAATCTGAAACGAGAAACTCAGTATACTAAAATTGACAATAAACATTATAAATATTCTATGAGAATAATATTTACTTTTCACCTTAATAACTTTCCTATAAATCGGAAGACAAGAATTGCCTTCAAAAAACTAAAAAATAACTTCTTTTTATTCCAAGAAAGATGAACATGTACGTTACTTTCTCATAGATGTGTACATAAAATGGTTTTCTCCTCTCTTGAATAAAAGAAAAAATGTGTAGCGGTGCAAAATTTGATGCACAATAGAATCAGGTGAGTTTCCGGAGGCTGCTCCAAAGCCACGAACGATAGATGTAGGAATGCTGATGTCCCACTTTCTAACTGACCACCTACTTTCTGTGACAAAATTCTCTGTCTCTCTCTCATTCAACCCTCTCCTCTCTCTCTCTCTCTCTCTCTTTCTCTCTCTCTCTCTCTCTGTCTCTCTCTACACACCCTCTCCCTCTCTCTCTTTCTCCTACGGATCTTTTCCATTTTAAAAGAACTTATTCATTCAATACCTCGCGAGTTTTAATAAAAAAATATTCAAAAGACTTTCAAATTATTTTAAAAACACTTGAAAAATAAAGATATCAGTATTGAGAGAGTAATTCATTTGATCCATAGCTTCTCCTTGTAACTCATATATATATATATATATATATAAATTTATTCTGTCCTACTCATCTTGATGATGATGTAGTGACCCGCGGTTCAGACCATAGATTCTCCTTGCAACTGTAACCTAACCTAACCTAATCTGAAATCCTAAGAAAAATTATAAGGACAATCTAGCCTACCTAAAAACGTACCTTTCTCTAACTAATGGTTTATAAATAGAGATTGTCTCTAGGTCTTGTCTTTCTTAGGAACCTAACCTAGGTCTGGGTAACAGTTGGACGAGAGACCGTGTCCAGATGATGTAACTTAACCTAACCGAACCCATTTCCAAAATGGGAAATCTGAGAATGAAGCTGTGAGGCGTATGAATGCAAGACCGACGTTTTTATTTATTTATTAATACAAACAAATTAAATAAATTTGAAATATAGAGTATTATAATAGTACAAATGCAACCAAATAAGCACAAATAAAGTATTCACACTCATCTTCTGAACAAAAATTTTTGCCAGGGTTGTAAGAATAATAGCGTTGTGGAAATATTTCAAAAACAAAAATCTTATGTAATAATGCAAAATACTTGAGGGCACCGTGACAGCGTGCGAGTGGGCAATTCACTCATTCACCTTGAGATGTGAGCATTGAAAATAAATCTGCAGAGAGAATATGCCAAATTTAATAAACATACACCATTATTTGTGACGGTGACCAATCAGAGCTTCATTGCCCAAAGCGTGGGTTCGTTATATCGGTGTTACGACAGCTGATTGGCACACACATTTAACATAGCCATCCCAGATATATTGACAACCAATCAACAAACTTACGAACCATCTATTAGTCTTCCGGGGGTGGTGTTTACAATTGGGAATCATGCATATAAAAGGAAGTAATTTCAGCTGGAACTCACACCATTTATTTTATCAGTGAATAAACACACGTATCATGAGTCAGTCACAACAACTTTACAGTTTACCAGTGGCTACAATTAGTCTTTTTAACGCAACCGATCGCGACGGATTATTTCCAACGCAAACTGTTGATGATATTTGCACTGACGCTCCTTACGATCCGGTGCAAGGAAATGCAGTTGAAATGTGAGTATAAAAATTTATGCACCTGTATTTCTATTTTATTATTTTTTTGTGTCCTATATTTAGGCGCGAATTGTTATTTATTTTTGCGTTCCTAGGATGTAATTAGGCGAATGCTCTTGAGCACCGTTATTTATTATATATATATATAATATATATAATTTATTATATATATATATATATATATATATATATATATATATATATATATATATATAAGCACACCGGACAAAAAATTAGTCACCCCTAATAGCACCGATAGTAGGAAGTTCAAGGTCACACAGAGGGCGCTGATGTAGCATTGGTAAGTGACAAGTAGAGGTGACGTAGCACACAGGATCAGATCTGTTTCGTGAGGTGGTGAAGAACAAAGTGTGTGTTGGATATAGTCTGCAAAATGGGTCGTGAGGCAAACGTTACTCAGTGGCAAAAAGGAGCCATCGTGTTTGGCAGAGCCCACGGACACAAAATGTCTGAAGTAGCCCAATTTGTTGGTGTGTCAACGCGTACTGTCCAGCGAGTTTACAAAGAGTGGTGTAGTTCGCAATCAACTGAAAATCGACGGCGTAACTGTGGCCGGAAAACAACTCTCGACAATAGGGGCCGCCGCCATGTTTCTCGTCTAGTAACTGCAAATCGTTTTCAAACCAGAGAACAATTGCTCCAAGAAACCAATGAGGTTCTCCAGCGACCAATTTCCGAACGGACATTGCGACGAGAACTGCATGCGATGGACATCTGGAGCAGGGTACCACGGAAGAGGCCGCTGTTAACAGCAAGTCACAAATTGGCACGTTATAAATGGGCTCAGAGGCACAAAAACTGGACTGCGGCAGATTGGAAACGTGTAATTTGGTCCGATGAGTCCCGTTTTTGTTTGTTCTCCAATGATGGGAGGCGACGAGTACATCGCAGGTCCAATGAAGCCTTTAATCCTGAATGCGTCGAAGGTGTTGTTCAGGCTGGAGGTGGTTCCGTGATGTTCTGGGGATGTTTTTCGTACCACGAAATGGGCCCTCTCGTTCCAGTGACGATGAATTTGAACCAGCAGGCGTACCTCCGCATACTAAACTCGCCGGATTCGTGCGGTTATCAAGGCCAGAGGCGCCGTCACACGTTATTAGGTACATTCTGAGAGAGGTGACTAATTTTTTGTCCGGTGTACTTATATATATATATATATGATGAATAAAACCACGAAGGAAAGGAAACACAGAATATTGCTGAACTTTGGAGGCGATTTTTGGCGAATTTTAATTTTGGCGCTTAGGTGCCTTAAGACGCGGGACCCCTCATATATATACATATATAATATAAATATATATATATATATATATATATATATATATATATATATATACACTCTACATGTGTTTTTTATGAAAAGCAAATGGGCTTTTATTGTAAAAGATTCAGAAAAATGTATGAACTAATCATATTAATTTAAAATTATCCTTTCTCTTTAAAGGTCCGATGAGGAGCTGACTTGTGTTATACAACCTTTTCGTGATAGCATTGAAGAAACGCATGTCGTGGACCTCAATACGGAGGTAGAAGTTTTACTGCGCATTCAATCCAGCGATTGCCACATCATCAACGAAATAATGTAAGCTTTTTCTTTTTCTTATGTATCGGGTAAGAGCTTTTTTCTTTTACATGTGTTTCGGGTGAGAAGAAGACTCAATGTATTTTCATCTATTTATTAAAAGATAGAAATCATGTTTTATAAAATAGTACAGCTTTTTATATCCATCTTAAATTAGCTTCAGAATTAGTTGCTGAACATTTTAACCCTTTGCCTGTCCAAAGGGTTTTCCTTAGGGTTTACTGAGGCGATTTTTGGGCATGAGGAAGTATGGTTGCAAGAAATGAAAAATGTGAAGTGTTAGTATTATAGGAGTATTAGGGTGTCTGACCAATAAAAAAGCGTGTATCAAATTTGATGCACAGAGCAATAAAACTAGTAATTGTTAGTCGTACGTTCTGCGCATCACATGTGAAGCACACTCAAGAATACTATTTTTTTTATCTAAAAGTATTTTCTACACTAATCATTGCTTTTGCACTAATCATTCTTTCTTGTTGAATTGGCTGAAGCATTGCTGAATGAGGGCAGAATTTTAGTCGCTGACAATTGGTACAGCAGTATTGATTTAGCACATTATTTGAAAAAGAAAAATACAGAATACTGTGGGACTATGAGAAGAAATAGAAGTGGAATACCGGCTACAATAAAATCTGCAGAACTAAAAAAAGAAGTAAAAGGAGCAGTAAATAAGGACGGAATTAGAATAATGAAGTTTCAGGATAAGAGAGGTCTTCATGATATCAACTTTTCATGGGCCTAATCTAAAGGAAATTGATAAAAGAACACGTCAAGGTCAATCAGTTTCAAAGCTAGTAGTAATATTAGACTACAACCGAATAAAAGACGGGATTGATCTTTCAGATCAAATGATTTGATACTACAGCCCTGCTAGAAAAAGTGTAAAATGGTACCGCAAGGTACTGTTTGAGTGATGAGCATTGCATTTTGGGATAGTTGGGTCCTTTTCAATAAGTTTTACAGTGTAAAGGACATCAAGCTACCACCATATACAAAATCAGTAGCAATGTCGCTGCTTGGTATTACTGAAAAAAGCGAAGTGACCAAACCAATCAGGATAGAGCATGAACTAAACAAAATTCAAAGAAAAGTGCTTGTGCATCACAGATGATACTTTATACGCCTTGTGCATCATATATGATACTCAAATGCATAAGATCACAGTCTAATTCATACGTTCTGCATTATAGAAGGCCTACTTTCATCCGTTTGAATTAAAAATAAAGCATTAAAAATATCCGAAATGTGCATCATATGTGATGCACAAGCGTCTCAGCCTAGCGCCTCGTGTATTACATGTGATGCGCGGGACAGGCAAAGGGTTAAATAAGCTACAGAATATACAAACTAACATTATTGGAGAAAAAATTGCTGCAATTATTCATGTAATATATATACGAGCAAAACATCATACAACACATCGAGTGCGCACAAACGGGAACGAACCTATTTTTATCTGTCTGCATACCATTTGATCATTCCGCTCAGTGTGACACGGGTCGAATAATTTAAAAAAATGTATAAATTCCTTACCACGTGACATGTGCCTGAGAAATGAAAGGCAATACATGCCACAAGTATTACAAACGTATCTCTGGGATCGGTAAGGATTCCAGACAATTTCGGGAATTTGCATCTGTTCGAGAAATTTTACAATAATAACATAAGTCCATGGATGAGTCCAGAGTGAGTTAAAATAGTACAGGCGGTCCCTATTTTTAAAGGAGATAGCTATCCAATGAATTCCTTCTCCACCAATAACATCGGTATTCAAATAAGACCGCCGCATTCCCTCGTCGTTGAAAATTTCAATGTTTCATTCTTCGCAAACATACTGATAAATTTGAGCGCGTGATTCGTTCGCTATTTATTACTCTCTGAAGTGTATTCGCGTCCATTTTAAAAGTCAGTGACAACGCCCCTAAATCTGTCAACTTCTATTAGGGCTTGTGATTCGAGGTATACTAATATATTAAAAGGCGCGTCTAACGGCTTGGCGAATTCCAATCTGACTGAGATGCTAAGTGTGTAAGACTTAAGTGTGTATTTACACTAGCAGATAAGTCAGGAGTGGTGTCAAATGGATAAAGGTTAAATTGATCGATGAATTCTTTCTGCGCTACCCCAATCCCGGCACCTGCAATATGGGCCAGATTACCATATGCTCTCGCGCAAAGCGGGAACACAGCGTCTGATGAATTATCCGTATACATAGCCCCGCCAAATGCAAAGCCATTGACGTATAGTTATATTTTTAAGGCCGAAATTCTCGAATTTTTTTATATTTTCCTTTCAACGAAGCGTGTTCCTACATTCCAATTAATATCCTTTTAGGTAGAACTCCCAGGGCCACGTTTCTTATCTGTTTCGAGGCCAACCCTGCTGGCACTGTGCATAGTTTAATCTGTCCTCTGTTAATTCGGTATTTTATTGTGGCATGTAGTAAAGTTTTCTCAATTTCTATTTGTTTAGGCGAACTTAATTTCACACGGCGTACGCGAAGGTGTTTCCATAATATGAATCACAACGGGCTTTGCACCCTCTTGATCAGCAACCAGATTTAAACAAATCTCAGGATTCGCGCGGGTGAGCTTTATTTTCATACCTACCCCATTCACAAGCAACTTCTCCTGAAAAGTGAAGTCTGTATGCAGGCGTCCAAAACATTCATGTCTTCATTTTAGAATTTTTTAATTTGTCCTTTATAATACTTTCGTCTATAGTCTGATAATAGCCCTCGACAGTTAAAAAGGTATCCTTCGCTTCTTTGGAAAAGTTCAGCACATTTTCCAGATAGGCTCGTAGCTGATAGTGCCTCGTTCCTGCCGAGATGTTGACCTGATTTAAATATACATCACACTGGTTGAATATGGAGTGCAGAAAGTTTGTTTCAGGTTATACAGCATATTTGTCATCGAAGTCGGTTCCATCAGAAGGGGCTACACGTAGTTCAGCGTATATGTGCACACAGCTTGAGTCAAAAAAGTAAAGGCCTGAGCTGGGTATCAAGAATTCTATAGGGGCACTCGTGGAAGTAATTGTGTTTAACAGATTAATTGTAATAAAGTCACTGTGCTCAATACAAACGAGTTGGGGGTATGTCAAAGAGGGACAGCTCCGATTTACAACATTGTGACCTACACGGATGGGTGAAGCGTGCCATGATGAGTCAAAAATAGTGCTGCCTCTCTCGACAAATAGTAAACGGCCTATGATTCATGAGAGCAATCTCCTTAGCTTATATCAGTCAAAAAAATGGTCGACCATAGGTTTCAGTCGCTGAGAATACTTCTTTTTTTGTGTCCTTTTACGTTTAACGCCACGTGCTGGTAACCCCTTCCTCCGGGCAGGACCCTTCTTCTTCTTTCCACTATCACGCATTTTTCTCTTTGCATCTTTGATGATTTCGTCCCGTGTATGCTTTAAGTGTTTTTTTAGAGCTTCTTTAGGTTTAGCCCCAAGCCATTATGTCTTCTGCCGTGTTAAGACCTGATTGCAGTGCTTTCCTCCCGAGATATCTGGCTCCCCTCTTCAGCAAGGGGAGAGCCGTACGTAGTATTGTTGAAAAAATGGACACAATTTCACTCCCACGCTGGTATCTCACACCTCGATAGGCTGTGAAAGGCTTTCTGTCCATTATAACTCAGTGCGTCGAAAGTGCAGCTTCACTGTTAAGCTCCCATCACCGAATGTGAAACTTTTTCCATCAATCGTTCTTATATATATATTGAGATATTGGCTAATAGATTAGTCGCGACATTCACATAATGAGGTTTGTCATATGTAATGCTCAAACTCCTCCCTCTATGGTTGGGAATGTGAGCAATGCGCAGCAAGTGTGCCTGGGTATCCTGAACAAACTGGTGCTCCGCTATATTGCTGTAAATATAACATGTCTGGAGGTGTATAGCCATCAATCAATTTCTCCAATTTCAACTGATACATTAGGCTAGACAAGTCATGTTTACCTCGTGAAAGGTATCTCTTTGGATGACAGTTCCATATAGGCCATCGGATATAACTTTTAACACTCCGTTCTCTTTAATATTTCTGTTAGCCTCTGATTTTAGGATCAGAGTATATGCATGGGGAACTTTGTTTACGATTTCGTATACTAAATCAGCCGTAAGGTTTGAGTTTCTTGAACTTACGTTTACGTCTCTCACAACATCCTCGGCCGGACCATAGCGGCCCGGGCCTAGTGTTACTACTGTAGTATAATACATTGCAACCCCGCTCAGGTCGGTACGCATGGTTTCATCCCGAGTTACCCCTGCCTTTTCACACTCATTAGTCTCTAAGAACCGTTAAAAAGGTTTCTTTATCATTACTTTAAAAAAGTGCATCTAACTGAATTTTGCATATTGCAACCTCATACGTATCACGACCCAATTCAATGGGTCCATGGAGTTCTGTTACAAAGTTGACCAGGGTGTTGTTGGGGTGTACAAAGAGAGAAGAAGAGGACGGGAGTATGACGGAGAAATGGTTAGGCGCCATGTTGCATTCTATTTAAGCTTCATTATTGCATCAGCTTTTATATAGGTGTTGAAGCTTTCTGGGTACCCCATCCATTTCACCAGGTACATTTTTCTCTTTCCAGAGCCTTTGCTTCCTAAAATGTTTTCAATTTTAAACACGTTTTTTTCTAAATTAAATGTCACTTTCTGCAACTCCTCGCGGTAAAAGCCTGCGATTTCTTTCCCATTCAAATCTGCGACGTAATACAGCATTATCTCGTTTTTAGATCTCATAGCCCTAACTTTAAAAATCTCACCTGTCCAACCTTGCTCAAACCCCTTCGCGAATTTATTTCCCGAAAGCGACAGTCTTACATAATCATTGATTTTCAAACGCACAGAGTGTGGCGATGTTCTACAAATATCTCTTCGCACATCAGGCTCTGTGCGCGTACCTCTTTCGAAAATCTCGTTAGATGTTGTCCCAATGGTGCGATGGTGTGATCGGTTGTATGATGAGGCCAATGATTCCAGAATGTCTATATATCTGTGTGTTTTTACGTGAAAAATAGCGGTGCTTTTGCAACTGTTTCAGGCGATTTATTTTTTAGAGGAATTAGCCACAGATATCTAGAGAATATATTTATTATGAATAAGATGTAGCGGTAACCATCGTTATACACTGAATATCTTTGCTTGTCTGTTAAATCTGTTTGCCAAAGAGAGTCAATCGATGCCGCGGTTGTCTTTGCTATTTTAAATCTTTTTCTCACCGGTTTATGAAGTGTATAAGCGTCCTGCTCCCGAAAAAACCTCTCGACATCTTTTTTCCCTACTCCATCATTATAAACACTTCTGTACAGTCTATCAACGCCTCCGAAGGGGGCTGGGCTAGAAATGTCATAATAACGTTTTCTTAACATGTTAGTCATTTGCGTATTTTAGAGGCACGTGGATAGGGTTGACTGTTGTTGTTCTTTGACCTCTTCTTTCTCCTTTCTCCTGTTCAGATTTCCTATCAATGTTTTGGGGACATTTATTTGTTGTAGTCTTGCTTTAATATGCTTCCATCCTGATGGTGAGGGTCTATCCTACTTTCTCACCAGATCATGGACGATGTCAACGATATTCGAGCCCTGTACCTTTGTTCCTTCCACACTGATCTCACCTGTATCGGTCCAGTGTATGTTGGGATCCTCACTCAATAGATTATAAACACTTAAACCTTTATTCATCAATGTATGTGGGAGGCTGCTTTTTAATACATGCTCGATATGTGAGGCCGACCCGTTATTCTTTGGTTGGTCTAACGTCAGACACAGGTCCTATGTTGCCATGTTCATCTTTGTCCGTGCTGTGCCTAATAACTGCGGGGAGCTCTGTCGGATTCTTATAATTTTCGTACTCGTGAAGAAATTTCTGTAGAGCCTCTTGGTATAAGATTCTTTTCTCATCAGGTTTTTTTTTCACTGTTTAAAAGGGCTAACAATTCGCTTTCCATTCTTTTAAGCGTGATTTTATGGGGTTCTAGAACCGTGTCTGGACTCCTTGAACTTTTCAGTGAAGCATACACCTCGAGTGGAATCACTACCACTTTCTTCATTATATTAATCTAGTCAGTGAAGTCCCCAAAACTGAAAATAAGATGGGGAGGAATGACCCCCCCCCTCTTTGTACAATAATTCGTTTTTTCTTCTCCACAATCTGACTTTTAAGAGCGAGTGTACGTATTATGTTCTTGTAACGGCGTAGGCGAGCCTTCTGAGGGGGTTTCATTGATACATTGCAGTTTATAAGACAGATTTCACAGATGCATTTTGAAAAGTCGGAGTCGATATTTTTAGCAAACATCTGATTGCCCTGGGCAGTCGATGATAGATTTTTATTAATTCATGTATTTATTTAGCCTCTTTGTCATTCTGGAATATACACCGTTTCATGCTCGTTTGGAAATATATTCGTTCTTAGAAGCACCCTAAACGTGTTTCGCGGATGAAGGTCACAAAACTCCTTACGCTGATTCAGGAACATGTGATTGGCTAATACCCCAATTTGTGACACATCTCTACGTTGCGCGAATAAGACTAGATATTGTGTATTTAACGACACATCGCGAATGTATCTATTTTTGAAAAATAGATTCTGATTCATGAAGAACACATTTATGTTAAGATGGTGGGAGAACACTGTAAATGTCTCGGCAAACGTTTTATCCATTTCCAACATGAGATCGTCAGTTACAATGACTATGTTCATTTCCCTTTAACGAATTAACGTCATATACACCTTTGTGGAACAAAATGTCATCTTAGTATGCGTTGAACACTGATTGATACGTCGAATAGCACCATATAACTTTATGCACAAATTTTGAGAACATCTCTCCCTTTTCTTTAATGATTTTAAGCATAAACACACTTTTACAACATCCTGTAGGGCCAGATATAATACATGTGGATGGGCTCGTGAACCTGAATTCCTGTGTTCCTTATATTCTACAGTTTTGTTTTTCCCCTTCTTCCACAGAACCGTGAATGACGATGAGGTACAGCATCATGTCCCCATCATCGATATTACAGATGACCTCGATGACAGTGTAGTTGTTGTGGCAGACTCCAACCCCGCTAACGAGCCCACACCAGCGACACCTGTAACACCACAACGCGACATTTGAAACCGGAGACATGATGAAGAACCTTCCACGTCAGGTATAAAGCATGCCAGGAGTGCACCGGTTGTTAGACCCCCAGAAATAGAGCCCAAAACCTCTACGTCTTACGACACAAACCCCCAACAATAGTTCCTTCCTCATATAAAGCTGTAGTCCCTTATTCCTGTTCAATTCCGAATACATCCTCCACAACAGCAGCAGCTTCTCGTTCTTTAGAGGATGGCATAACATTCGAGTTGGTGCGCACCGCCACCCCCACCCAAGCCCTTATTAGAAATCGGTACGTAGTCAGGGTTGACCCTGGATCCATGTATAGCGATGGTGTTGAACACGGACTACAGCGCGTAGTTGAATGTATTGTGGAGTTTGCCCTTCAGAACCGGGACGAATATGAAGTCAGGACGAGACTATCCTTCGGGTTCCTGTATAATGCAGGCCTATAAACGTCGATCGTGGTTGCGACTTTATAGCATTAGTCTTGGCCCGTATATTTACTGTGCTAAATACACGGACGCAAAAGATTTTGTTGCCTACGGTTGTGCAGCGTACCCGTAACCTGGCTTCAGATTGCAAGCTTGAGTTTGATTGTAATATGGGTCTCAAGAGCTGAGAAGGGTAGAGGAGGAAATTAGTGTTCGTATAGTTGTATTTGGAATGGATGATCGTCGTAGGACCGTGTATATATTTAAAAGCAGTGTGAGAGATCGTACAAGGCCCCTACTTATTTTAGGATTGTCAAGTTCAACGTATCTCCCCATCCGTAATATAAGGGACCTTTACGCGAGTTATGATAAAAGTCGAAAATATGGAAGGCATCATGATTTGTGTAAGAGATGTCTCGAGTTTGCGGATGATATAGTGAAACATTGAAAGGATTGCCACATGGTATGTGCACAGTGTAAAAGCTCCAAATGTGAAAGCCGTGTGGTTGATGCTGAAAAGAGACTTTGATATATGGAGACGCATATTTTTCAATAACAACTGTTTTGAGCTCCATAAGTCAATTGGCACGTGCAGGAAAATGAGAATCTGCGAATGTGGTATGTTTCATATGATGGATAATTAGGGGAATTTCAAGCATAAATGTAATGAAATTCACTGTTCAACAACATGACATGAGAAATATAAGGCGGTTGGAGTAAAGCATGTATATTATATGAAAGACGCTAAGCCTAAAAATAGACCTTGTATTAGTGATGTTGCGGTTGTCATTTTTCATAGCTTGCGGTTACGGTTGCGGAGCTTACAAATAGAGCTCCGCGCGGTTGCAATTGCGGTTGCGGTTATGTACCCTATAACATCATAATATTACCTAAGAATAAACAACACAATAAAATATCACGTTTTAGCCACACTTTTCACAGTCTACAATATAGTGACTATAATCTAAACTGTAAAAAGTGTTTCCAGGGACGAGGACCCAACGCGTTTTGTATCCGACCAACTACTTTCCCTAACAACCGCCCATTCGAAAGTGGTGTATATAATTATAATATATATATAAACTACTTAAACCTTATATTTAAATTGAATTGCTGGGAAACTGTATTTCAAAAAGAAAAGTTTTTCAGCTTTGTCCCCCTTCAGCCTGTTCCTGTTTTCATCGTAGATGATCCCTGCTCAACTGAATAAGTATTCACTAGGAACGCTTGAGGGAGGACATCCAAGGTATGTCCGAGCCAGTTTGCTCAATTTTTTTATTTCTTTTGATTTGACCTCCACCAAGCCAAGGCATCATCTTCTTGTCCACTCCTTTTCTCTTTGTGATATTTCTCGATTTCTCGATCATGTAAGTTATGACATAATGCATCTTTCCATCCAGTCCAAGTAGCAATTCTAGACATGCCGCAATTAGGGCGTAGCAAACTTTTACTTTTTTGCACCCTTGAGTGAAGGCATGAGGCATGACAGGAACAGTATTTGGCGACGTTTATAGCATTTATAGCCATTAAACTACATTTATAGCATTTGGTTGCCCTAGTAAAAAGATATCCTCAAACAACCGCAATAACCGCACTGATAAATGCGGTAGCGGGTGCGGTTGCGGAAAACCGCTACATCACTACCTTGAATAACTGTGTACTACGATATAGAAACATGTACGGTTGCTGAAACCAAAGAGGTTATCCCACATTTACTTGTAAGCCAGACTATCTGCGATGAGTGCATGGAGGTCGAGTATGATGAGTGTCACAAATGTGGTAAACGGACAAAAGTTTTTAAAACGATTGCACAGGACAGTCCCGTGAAACTCTTTGTGTCCAATATTGTCAAGTTAGCGGTCAAGTTAAAAAAATGACTGTGTATATTCTTGCCAAATACGGGGCGAAATTTGACACACTTTCTTTATAAGGAGCTGCTTGAGCACGATTCATCTGAGATATTTACAGGCGATCTCTTGAAAAGAGGAAACAAACTTATACAGATGCAAATAAGAGGTAATGTAAGGGGTTCCACAAAACCTTAGCCCCCCCCATTTGCAGCTTACATGTTTACTTATATCGAAATAGTTTTTAGTGATTATAAAAATATATAAAATTCTTTATTTATTGCAGGTATTAAAATTATCTAGCTGATAAAGTGATAATATAATGGCTTCTCAATTAATTGGTGATTCGGAGAGGCAACGTGTGATAGATCGCATACAAGCAATAACATTTCGGGAAGCTCGTGATGCTGGAGCTACCTTTATAACAGGTTCATGGGTTGCCAAAAAGTTGCGAAGAAGTAAGGACTTCTTCAAAAGAAATTGGAATAAAACTTTGGATGAATGTGAAATGGATACAACCAAATCTGAGTGCCCAAATTTGCCACTCTCTCAGGAAACAAAGGACATCATTGAAAGCGGTACGCGTAAGCGGAAAAACAGCTGTGCTAAACTTTCTAGAGAGATCGAAGTGTTGAGAGGAAAGATCGTTAGTGGTGAGATCATTCGACTGTACCGTCATAGGCAAGGTTTAAAGCCTTGGCATGAACTTCCAAAGCCAAGGAAAACTCAACTTAACATCGATGGCAGAATGTGCTTTGCCCATTATCTTGAAGATTGGGATGTGGATGATTTCATGCATTTAGCTGTCTCCGATGAATTTTTTGTTTAGGTAACACATCGGCCTAACTACCAAAATGATCGAGTGTGGGCCACAACACCAGATGAAATCGATGACAATGAACATTATCGCGAATTATTAAAAAGTCCAGACTGTGTTGGTGTGTTTGTTTTGTTCACTGCAAAGAAGCTCATGTGGGTGCTGAAGCCAAATGGTCAGAGTTGGGATGGACAGTATTTTCGTGATATTATTCTCTCCCAGCATGTCATTCCTTTTCTAAGAAACCCAAACAATGTTATGGATGTCGATCAGGTCACACTTCTGCATGATAAGGCCTCCTGCTTTAAGGCATTAGCCACTCAACAGTTGTTGCGGAACCATGAGATCGATTTCTTTGGAAATGAAGAATGGCCAGGAAATTCTCCTGACCTGAACGTCTGTGAACACAGTGGATCAGTTATAAAGGACAAGGTTGAATGTCTCTCGTTTCAAGAACCTGCAGCAAATCGATTTTCGAAGGATACACTGACGCAACACATTGAAACTGTTTTAGAAAATTTACGTAACGATCAAGTTCTATTCACGTCACTTTTGGCAAGCTACCCAAAGCGAATTCAGGCTGTCTTGGAAGCCAATGGCGGGAACACCAAGTTTTAATTGTTTCTCATTAAATGCAGGATTAAATTCTCTTTTGTAAGGTATGTTTAGTTTTACTGTACCTCTAATGGTTTAGGCCATGGGCGGGGGGACTAAGATTTATTGGAGCCCTGTACAGTTTAAAGACACTTTATTATTCACACCTTGTAAATTAGCTAAGCTACCCAAGGTAATGGGCGTAGCGGCAGAAGTTTCAAAAGGATATTTCCCTAACACATTCCTCACTAGCGAAACTTTAAATTACGAAGGACTACCTCCACCCAAACATTACTTTAACTATGAATGTATGAGTACAGGTGAACGTGAAGATTTTTACCGCTACTACAACAGTTTTAATATATCTAATCCTTACAGTATAACTGATGATGTGAGCGTTATTGCATGAATGATGTGCACATGGTTAGAGTATGTTTCCAGGCCTTTAGAAGGATGTACATAGAACGTTTCAAATGCGATCCGTTGCAAGTCGCAACCACAATCGCCTCATTGGGCTTTACTGTGTTCAAGAACAATTTCATGCCTAAAGACACCTTAGCCGTCATTCACAGAACCAACCCGCGCAGTTATGGGCACAAGGCTATTTACGGGCTCATACGCATACAGCAACAGACAGGTGTACACATAAAGCATGCCCGCAACACGGGGGAAGTACACATTAAAGTTAATGGTCGTTTCTTTGGGTTGATGGTCTAAGCGAAAAACGTGCCACTGGTGAGAAGACTGTGTACTCCTTTAACGGCTGTTGGTGGCACGGATGCCCCCGTCCTGAGTGTGGAATCGTTGGAGATATCCACGGTAAATCTCCTGCCGACAATCTTACATGGAGCCGCACTCGCGAACAGATTATAGGCACCCAGTTCACTCACAAGATCTTGTGGGAGCATGAGTATGATCCACGGGTGGAAACAGATGGACAGTACCGTGAAGAGATAAACACGATCAAGCGTTCAATGGTGCTGGATCCTCTCATATGTGGTGAGAACTTGTCGGAGGGCGTACAAATCCCTTCAAACTATACTACACAGAGGGCGTGAAACCCCATTACTACGACTTCTGTTCTTTATACCCCTACGTGATGAAGAACAATCTGTACCGCGTAGGTGCACCTGAAAAACTTGTAGGACCAGCCCTGCCCACCATCGAGGAGTTCTCAGCAAATTTGAACAAGATCTATTTCGGTCTTTCTTTCGTAGACGTGCTCCCCCCTCGCGATTTATGGAAGCCTATCTTACCCGTCGTTATAGACCACAAGTTCATGTTTCCCCTGTGCGTGAAGTGTGAAGAGGGGAACAATGGGGCTTGTAATCACACAACCAACCAGCGAAGGATCAGGGGCAAATATACAAGCCCTGAGCTGTCCCTAGTCGTTCGCCACGGCTAAAAAATATTGAAGAGATATGAGGTGTGGAGGTTTCAGAAGCTACCCAACCTTTTCACGCCATATATAAACACTTTTTTCAAGGATAAGGTCGAAGCATCAGGGTATCCGCGAAGAGTTGATGCCGAAGATGAAAAATCGGCTTATATTCAATGTTACTGCGACCGTGAAGGGATACAACTTGACTGTTCCCAAACTGTAAAGAACCCAGGTAAGCGCTTTAGTGCAAAGTTGTGTCTAAATAGTTTTGGGGGAAAATTTGTACAGAATACAGGCAAGGGGGAATGTTCAGCTAGTCCAAAGTTATAAGGAGTTGTGGGATTATGCCAACACTCCCGATAATGAGGTTATGGAGATCGTGAATGTAGGTAATACGTACATAATAAAGTACAACATTAGCGAATTGGCCACAGATACATCGCGTCCTACAAACATACCAGTAGCCTGCTTCACAAAGGCATACGCGCGCATCAGCGGAGGGTTCTGTACGCTGACACAGATGGTGTGATATTCACAGCGAGGGAGAGTTAATACATGCCGCCTATTGGTGAATTTCTCGGAGAGTTGACTGATGAGATCAAGGATGAGTATGGAGACATCGCATACGCCGACTCTTTTTTCTCAACAGGTCCAAAAACTAATTGGGTAAAGGTGCGGGTGGGGAGGATATGAAATATATCGTGAAGGCTAAGGGCACCACTCTTAACCTCGCGAACCTACGGGTCGTTAACTTTGACTCGTTGAAGGATCTACAGATCTACAGAAGCTAAGGCTAACAAAGACCTAAGATCCACTCTAAGGTTAGCCCGAGAGAAAGGAAAGAGTAGGGGGTTAAGAGAAGAGAAGAGAATAAGGGGTTAAGTAAGGAGGAACACCTATCACTCGTGGGTTAACATTCATTCAGAAAAAGAGAAAAAAGACTCACCATCATCATCCGCCGGCCACTGCCGACAAGTCAGAAAAATAGTCGGAGAAAATAGGAGAGGGGTGAAAGATGAAAAGAAGTAAAATAAGAACGCTTAAAAACCATGCAAACACAGTCTTAACTCACTGTCATACCATGCAAACTACAAACATGCAAGAAAAGAGAGTTACATACATGCAAAGTAAAGAGAGAAAAAAAAAAAGTAGGTAAAGTTAAACAAAAAGTGGGTTAGTTTACGCTACGAGCTACATCTACGTTCATGTTAGTCTAATTTTTTTTTCTTTTTATTGCTGGCATCACACGCTGGCATGTCACAAGCTGTCATTAATCGTCAACAGACTCACCCTCGAACACCACCCCCAGAGCTCCTGTTACTAATTTTTTTTATTTTAAACAACGTTAATATTTTTAAAATGTCTGTCAAGACGGTTCGTAAACATATTAACGCTGATAGAGTGAATGACTGACACGGGAAGATTATTCCATTTATCAATTACTTTAAACGTAAAGAAGTTTTTAGCGATATTAGTAATGAAATGTCTGCCACGCAACTTAAATCCGTTATTACGAGTATTACTATTGTCGTAAGTGAACAATTTGTCAAAATTTACATTATCGATGTTATTAACGATTTTGAAAACTTCAATAAGCTCCCCCCTTAATCTCCTAGTTTCGAGTGAATACATGTCTAGCTCTTTAATCCTATCTTCATAAGGCTTGTTGCGCAATGACGGAATAAGTTTCGTGGCACGAAGCTGAACCCTTTCTAACCTATAAATATCCTCACGCAAGTACGGGCACCAAAACTGAACGGCATATTCTAAATGAGGCCTGACTAGGGACTTGTAAAGGGCAATATAATATCCTTCGATTTAAATTCGAAATTACGCGCTATGAAGCCTAACATCCTATTAGCTTTTGCGCAAGACTCCAGGCACTGGTTCCTAACCTTTAAATCCTTAGATACGCGTACGCCTAAATGTACTTCCTCGTCAACGCTCGCTAACTCCCTATCATCCATCGTGTACGTGTAATTAGTGTTACGAGAACCTATATGCAAAACTTTACATTTGTCTACGTTAAATTGCATCTGCCACTTATCCGTCCACTCCATAATCCTATTTACATCGTCTTGGAGCCTATTACTATCGTCCTCGTTAACAACCTTACCGCCTATTTTAGTATCGTCCGCGAATTTTGACACGTTACTAGTCAATCCTACATCTATGTATTCGCGCACTATTTCGTTATAAAATTCTAACAAATTAGTTAAACAAGACCTATGGCGTCGAAACCCATGCTGACTTCTATTAATCAAATCTCTACTTTCTAAGTGATCGATGATATGATCCCTAACTACGGATTCCAAAAGTTTACCGACAATTGACGTTAAGCTAATAGGCCTATAATTGCTAGCTACTGCGCGGTCGCCTTTTTTAAAAATAGGCGTGACGTTAGCTAATTTGAAGTCTTCAGGAATAATCCCCGTTTCGAGTGACTGATTAAAAATCTTCGTTAAAGGGCCTACGATAACGTCTTTCAAATCTTTCAAAAGTCTGGGATAAAAAGCGTCAGGGCCTGGAGCCTTGCTAACTTTTAGCCTATCGATATAATGCGCAATCTCAGCCTCGTAAACAGTTATTTCATCCAAAATAGTCTCGCTACTAAATGGAACGATATCGTCCACGTCGGGGACATTATTTACGTCTTCTACGGTAAAAACTGTCGCAAAAAAGTTATTGAAAATACCCGCCATCGCCTGAGCGTCAGAAGCCAAAGCACCATTAACATCCACTAGAGGGCCTATGTTATCTTTTACCGGCTTACGATTATTAACTTATTCAAAAAACTTTTTTGGATTATGTTTACTATCCGCAGCTATAAATATCTCTAAATTACGCTTGGCATTCCTATCTTATCTTTTAACCTGACGTCTAAGCTCGATATATCTATTAAAGTTAGCTGCCGTGCCATTGCGCTTAAGTCTATACGCTCTATTACGCTCGGTTATGAACTCGCCTATTTCCCTAGTCCACCACTTCGGCCTACCATGATTTCTAGCGCGCTTAGGCCTACGAGGAATAAACTCCCTTTCACTATTGCTAAAACTTTCTTTAAACGCCACCCAACGCAAATTTGTGTCATTACCCATAAATAATTTATCCCAGTCCACTACTCTCATCCTATCCGCAAAACTATCAAAATTAGCCCTATGAAAATCAGGGACTTCTATTACGTTACTATCCTGGGTGTTTTTTATCGCTAACTTAAACCTAAGAATTTGATGATCACTACATCCTAAACTCTCGCCTACTTCTAAACCTTCGACTATATTCTCGCCGTTTGTCATCACCAAATCTAAAATATTGTCACCGCGTGTTGGTTCGGTAACTATCTGTCGTAAAAAGTTATCTTCCATAAACTCAATCAATCTCAAACCCTCCTCATTACCAGTAAAATTCTCGTAATTAACATTAGGGCAGTTAAAGTCTTCGACAATTATACTATTCCGATTGTCAATAAAATTACCAAGAAGTGAGTAAAATCTAGTATCTGTTATCGAGGGGTTGAACGGGAGGTCTATAAACAACAACAAAATTAAAACTAATACTACGCGCCCTAACTTCAACACATATCGCATTAATTGCTGCCGGAAAATCTAACTTAACCTCGATAGCCCTAAGGAATTTCGAATGTACAGCAAAACGCCACCACCAAACCTATGTAACCTATCATTAGTAAAGAGTTTAAAACCCGGAATATCAAGTTCCCCCAACAAGTCCCGAATCACGGTATTTAACCAAGTTTCAGTGATAGCAACTATATCATAGTTGCAGGAATAAATTATCGCCTTAAATTCATTTAATTTATTTCTAATACTACGCGCGTTACAATAAAAGACGTTTAAGTTATTTTTTACCACAGGCCCGCGTTTTAAACTATTTTTCACGTCGGGCCCGCGTTCCCCGGACCCACAACGTTTAAAGAAGGCTTCGACCTATACAGCTTTCGCACGTTTTCGTCTATTAACCTACCTAGCCTAGCATTACCGATTTCATTAAAATGCACCCCATCTTTTATAAAAAGGCTAGGATCACTGAATTCGGACCACAGCTTTACAAAGGGTACATTTTCCTCAGCACAAATCTCTTCTAATTTATTATTCAAAAATATTGTTTTTGACGTAATCCTAAGACCCAACCCATGCCTAGGGGTAATACCTAGAACTAAAGACCTATCTGACCTCGCCTTCAGGGACCTAATTAACCCCCTATATCTCTCCAAAAGGTCAGGCACTCTCGTATCGGGCCTATACGAGTCGTTGCCTCCTACCATCGTCACCAACTTTGAGTGACGGGAGGCAACGTCAATCCTATCCACTTCGTCTCTAACTCTGTCAACCCTGGCCACTGGGAGACAGACCCTCCTCCTCTTGGTTGGATGCCGTTCAACGAACTCTTTGTCCATGTGGCGCACTAAAGAGTCCCCAATTAAAATGGTTTCCCCCTCATTCACGTCCCTTTCCAAATGGGCGAAAGGGTTCGAAACCTCGATAGGGGGGGGGATTCCTATCACCTAACGTACGCGGCCTAGCTCCACCCTTAACCTCTCTATATCCCTCGCTATCTACTACTCTCGGACTAACCTTAACCCCTTCCTCAACTCTCTCCAACCTTCCCGACAAGCTACCTAAACTAGAAACTAGGTTACGCACCTCACCCTTCAAATTACCAACGTCTTCAACGTTACTATTGGTTCGGCTTCCGTCAACCGTAGCCCTACCCCTGCCCTCATCAAGCGTTGCAAGTCTTTCGGTTACCTCACGTACACTGCGTTTTATGTCAACTAATTCCTCCATGAACTCGCAAAAGAAACAAACTGATCTATCGGTAATCGCCATAGGACCGCCGTTATAATCCTTAAATTCCGAATACCACCGGTTTACCCTACACCTAACACACGACGCTTTCTGCGACGGCATCGCGGAGTTAAAAATTAGTTTAAACCGTCACAGGTATAAGTTAAATTAAGCCGGCACGCTATGAAAACTTCTAAATCGCTAAAAACCACTAATATTCAATTACTTAACTATAACAACGTGAATTTAAACGCAAGTATATAAAATTCAAAACTATCCAAAAGCAAAATTCTCAGCAATATACAAAAGTAGATGCAATATCAGAGAGCTCAAGAATGCGTCCGTTCAGTACAGAGTTTGGCTGATGATGCGGGCTTGGAAGATGAGGGCAATCAACCGCCCCAACTGACTGTAGGTACCCACAATTTTCGGGCCCAGAAGCTAGTGGCTTGAAGGAACTTAGGGGTACGAAGGTACTCCGTAACACTTATTGCCTGGTATCTATGAATACCGTACCCTTTGGAGACCATAATCCTTGATTGTTATTTATATATATTTATATATTTTTATTATATATAATATATATATATATATATATATATGTCTACTTGTTAACAATATGTTTATTTTGTTAATTACATGTATTTGTGTATATATATCAGGGCTGGCAGGTCGGATCCGGAACCGGACCCAGACCCGGGTTTAACCCGAAAGTGAGATAAGACCCGGACCCGGACCCGGACCCGATATTGAACTAGAAAAAAGACCCAGACCTGGACCGGGACCTGAAAGTGAATTTTAAAATTGACCCAGATCCAGACCCGACCCGAAAGTGAAGGCCCCGCACAGCTGGGTTTTTAGTTTACAAAATATTTGTGTGCGCCTTTAGATTTGGCAATAATGTATTGAATTATCACTCCACCCTCCAAATAACTCACTGGAAGTGGAGAGTTAACGGTGACGGAAGATTAGCCTAATCCTAATATATTTTATTGTTTGTTTGTGAGTTGTGTACTGTGTACATTGGTTGGTCTCCAGTGCTTCGTTTGCTATTTATTTGAATTTGCAATGTCTTTACAAGGTCCTTTTTCGGTGGGGAGTGATAGCAAAAAAACTAGCCTTATAAGTGAATATTTTAAATATAATAATAATATTGATAAAACATCTACATGCCAAATTGAAAAGTGTGGAAAAGTGTATAGTGGCAGTCATGTGACAAACCTAAAGCGACACCTAAAATCGTGTCACCCAGACATATATCGTAAAGTTGAGGATCATGAGCCTACCTAGCACTAGCAGTACTTCGAAAACTCAAATACAAACCAAAGGAATGAATGTAGGCCAAACTAGTGTTAAAACGTTTTTAAACAAATTAAAGTTGGAGTTCACCCGCAACTTCATAAGAAAACCTTAGACAATGGCCTTATTTCGTGGGTGACAATAGACGGGCGGCCTTTTAGCATTGTGGAAGATATTGGATTTAAAATTTTGGTTGAACAATTTCTATCTGCAATGAATATAAACATGAACAGAAAAAATCTTGCTACTTTGACTCTCGATAGAGCAATAGCTGAAAAAAATAAGTTAAAAATACTTCTTAAAAAAAAAATGTTTCATTTAAAAGTAGATTGTTGCAGCCGCTTAGATAGAGGATTTTTAGGTATTCAAGCCCAATATGACTGAAAACAAAATTGAAGTGAAAACATTGGCTGTCAAGGAACTTCACTGCTCGCATACAGGTAAAAATTATTTACATTTCACACAAAAAATTATTTTACATTTCACACAAATATATATATATATATATATATATATATATATATATATATATATATTAGACCGTTTCACGATTATATGGTAATTTTTCAAATTGAATTTTGATAAACGCACACACTTCTATTTTTTTATATAAAGGAAGAAAAACAAATAGACAAAATATCATTTTATTTGAATGATAAAAAGGCACCCCTCAGATGGCACTTCTTTTACATTAATGGATAATTAGAGCAAATATAAGACTGAACGAAAAATATGTTTTAAAACAAAGCGACTTAAATTCTATTTAAGACATATATTGATTAAGAATATAGGGATTTCAGTGGCTGAGGGACCTCCTTTCTCTGATTTTCAATGATTTGAAAGGCCAGTTGTCTCTCTTCCTCACTCTTTGTGAGCTTCTCATTAAACTCTGTAGCCAGTTTGACTCCTCGTTCAGCACAGTCGTTGATTACTTTGACTGCCATGACCCGATTACGGTGCTCCTCAATGTCTTCAAGTTTCTTGGGAATTTCTATTTTCAAACACTTGAAGAAGTCTTGTGTTTGAGTTGTGACAAAACTGGTAATCTTTAAGTCATTGGGGTTTTGCAACATTCGGGGGTCCACCTTTCTTGCCCTCACTTTTCGAGGAGGCGCGTGGTGAAGGTTGTGAAGCATTAGAACCGTATCATCTTCAGTCACGAGGTTTGAGAAAAAGCCAAATCCTACAAGATCCTCACTCAAGTACCAACCATGGTTCTGAAGTTTTTTGAGGGCTGTAGCACCCACTTCCCACTTCCTTATCAACCTGGATCTTGTAGATATGTAGCATCTTGAGGAGGGCCAAATCATTTGCTGGAGCATCAATTCCAACTGGAGATGTATACCAAGCTTGAAGATAAACTGTCGTCACTGAAAAGGCGTTTATTCGTATCAGAGCTTGTTTTTCATGAGGGGTGAGAAGGAATTGGTTCCTAAATAAGTAAATTTTTAAGGAATAGATGCCCTTTCCCATCCATCTAGCTCTGCTGTAAGCTCCTGGGTAGTGGAATCTGCTATCAGAGCCTTTATTTGTTTTAGGCATTGGACAACCAAGGAAGATAAGTGCAAGTTCTAAGTGTTCCCTGTAGTCACCTCGAGTGTGGCCCTCTTGAAGTTTGGAGTTGATGAAAGAAATAAGCTTGTCTCTGTGCTTCAAGATCCAATGATCTAAAGATTCTGAGGTGAGATCATTGGGTATAGAGGGCTTGTAATTCTGCTGATCAATGTTATCCCAACAATCTCTGAATCGATTGAATAAGGGAATTTGTGGACCCGAAGAAGAGAAAAACATGTCAAAAACTGCAGTGATAAGAAGCTCGTGGATATGGTGGCGGCATGCCAGAAAAAGGAGTGATCTCTGAAGGGCCTTTTGGATGATGGTACAAGCCCTAGCATGGATACCTGTATTGCTTGCAGTAGTATCAAAACAAAGGCCTGCTACCCACTCATTTACTTGTGGCCATTGCTTCAAGACATCTAAAACTGCTCTCCCCATTTCTTCTCCCGTTCCAGAAATAAGCTTTGAATAGACAGTAATTTTTCTAATTCGCCTGCACCAGTCACAACAATGGGCATTACATCAATCTTACCCCCATGCATGGATGGAAGAAGCTTTCCATCAAAATGAATTATTAAAGTGGTATTTGGTTGGAAACTGACTTTAATGTCTTCTCCCATCTGCATCCGTGTTGATCGCCGAGACCTGTAGATAGAGGATGATGAAAGTGTGATCTCTTCAATTTCCACTCCAGCAGCCGAAAGGGCAGGTGCCACAATGTGCATAGCAGCTCTTGCAGATGTTCCAGTTCGGTCCAGAGCAGCCAAGAACTTTTTATCCGTAACAATTACACCTGGTTCAAGCTTCTCCTTTTTTGAAGATGATGATGAGAGTGCTCTGTACTGTAGAACAATTCATCACCAGATGATTCTTCACTTCCTCCTGAACCGGAATTTTCTCATTGGTTGAGATCCACAACTTTGTCAATTGCCTCATTTCTTCCTTTGATTTCCTGCGAAGTTTTTCCATTCTTTCCATGCTTATCTGCCCTGCTTTTGCCTTTCTTTAAAACTCCTTGTCTTCTGGACCCATAATCATTTTCCGATCGTTCCTTTGATCCTTAAGAAAATCTTTATCCTCCTGCAATTTTATTTCTGTTTCCACTTCTGAATGAGCTACATCGAAAAGCTTCTTTATGCTGGTGACAAATTCTGCTTCATTCTTCTCTTGGGTAGGAGTTCGTCGAGTTCGGTTCTTGACCAGCCCTTCATACTTATTGTAAAGCCTTTTAAGCTTTGAGACAATATAAGGCTTGTGGGATGTAATTAAGGAGGCTTTTTCCCACATAGCAATAACTTAGTTGGCTACAGTTGCGCAAGCTACAGAGACATTTTGCTTTCCCACCTTAATGTGATAAAAAAGACGTTTAAGGACATCACTGTTAGTTGGAAGCTGCTTCTCAGAAAAACCCTCTTCCAGCACTTGTCCGACCAACCAGACTTCACACTTGTTTCTGGTTTTTGCCATAATTCTGAGGGAAAAAGTTTTACCACCTGTTAGTCTTAATAATAATATAATATAATCATTAATCACTCACCTAAATTATATTATGACTTGATTACTGTAAGAAAGTTGTAAAGTAACATGAAGTAACCTTTCTAGAACAGTAAACTTGTGAAAATATCAGTAATTATAGATGAAAAAGCAAATAAAACATCATATAATCCATAAAGGGAAAAAATGGAAATTCTAGAATAGTTATCCTGAAGGAAGAATTTTCTAGAATTCTCTCTAAAGAATATAGGGGGTTACTGGACCATTCCTGAAAATGACCTACTTATCTTCCAATTTTATTTATGAATTTTATATACCAAATTTAAGAGGACATCACAAAATAAATAAATATATTTGCCAAAAAATGAAAATTTTCTCATGAGGGGTAAAATAGATATGCATTGATGGGTGGGATAACAATAAGCTCTTGTCTTAATATTTTGCATGAAGTCTTTATTCATGACATATTACTTTTTTAGTATGTGTGCGTTGAGCGATCATAAATTTCGATTTTTCGAAACGGCCTAATATATATATATATATATATATATATATATATATATTATATATCGTACAATATTACAGTATATGTAAAAGAATGTTACTTTAAATCTAAATCAGTAATAAATAATTAATTTCATAGGAGATGTTTTGAAACAAACCATTTAGTCTGTGTTAACCGAGTACGACTTGTGATCTGCACAAGTTGTATCCATTGCAACAGACAACGGGTCCGATATGATCAAGTGCTGTCGCCTTTCCATTTGAGTTCACTCAAAAAAATATAGAATTTGTTTACATAAAATTAATTAAAATTTAGAATAAGGGGGCTGAAGATGGCAATCATTTTTAAATAACGTTATTCCGAACGGATATATTGCCCCTTAGCAATGCGTGTATAACTATACCTACTTACTATTAAATATTAATACAATTAATACACCTACTTTGAAACATTTCCAAAATCGGATTAATTAAATATATATGGTTAGGCTATGGTTAGGCTACTACCGTATAGCCATATAATGTTTTACTATGTTTCAGAAAACATGGTAATTTATGTAGCTACGGTAGCAGTCTTATTACCTATCCTATACCAGATTATAATTATTACGTTTTTAATAATGGACCCGACCCAGACCCGGGTCATATACTGAAAGACCCGACAGGAACAGGACCTGAAAGTGAACTTTCGGGTCCGACCCGGACCCGGACCAGGACCCGAAAGTAAATTAGGAAAATGACCCGGACCCGTACCCAAAAGTAAATTAGAAAAATGACCCAGACCCGGACTCGACCCGAAAGTGATAGACCCGTACAGCCCTGATATATATATATATATATATATATATATATATATATATATTAGTGATGTAGGTCACATCCGCATCCGCATCCGCGGAACATCCGCACATTTTCTCGCATCCGCGTCCGCGTCCGCATCCGCACTTTGGACTGCGGATGTCGTGCGGATGTGGACCGTTGAGATAAAACGTCATTAATAAGCGGAAATTATCAAATTCTACTATATTAATAGAACTAGTTCATTGTGCGCAAAAGTGATGCAAGCGACAAGACGAGAAGCTGTTCTTGTATGAAGTTACTCTCTTGCAACCTACTTAGATCCACGTTACAAAGCTAAGTTATTTTCACCTAGTACATTAGAACGAGTTAAATCATCACTTGGCAAAGCAGTTGAAGAGCTTCAATCTCTTGAATCTGTCGCTTCGCCACCCACCAAAAGAATAAAAGTTTCAGTGACAGAACCAACACCTTCAACAAGCAAATCTATCACAGAATCTGTCTCTCAGTTTCTTGAGTCAAGCAGCAATGACGAGACCTACGCGATGTCAAAAGATGTAGTAAAAATGATCGAGAGCTATCACCAAGAAAAACGCCTGGCTGCATGTGACAATCCTATTAGTTGGTGGAAAAATACGCAGAATATCTATCCATACTTGAGTAAACTTGCAAGGAAACATTTAGCCTGTCCTCCAACAAACGTACCAAGCGAGAGATTATTTAGCAGTGCTGGATTAATATATGATGAAAAGAGAAACAAACTGGCAGCAGAAAAGGCAGAAAAGTTAATGTTCCTTAAGCATAACCTTCCTATAATTAAGTTTGAACATTAAACGATGAACATCTTAGTTTACTTTATTTTAATTACTCATTTATAAATATGCCTATTAAAACTTTAAACTTAATATAAATAGTTATCAAGCTAATTAAAGATTTCTTTCTATAAGGGTGGAGGTTGGGGAAAGAGGTCGGTGGGAGTGCATTTGAGTTGGGTTCACGTCCCGCATCCTGGTAACACAATTATGGTTTCTAATTGTGGCTGAAACTCAACAAAATATAACGAATTTATTTGCAGACGAATTCACTAATTGATTTCTATATTAGTTAGATGCTTGATATTATTTTATATGTTCAGAGAAAAGTAGAGCAATTATTGTACAATTAATCAATTATACTACATTATAGCTACAGCTCTCTCTATATAATAACTTATTATATACGTTAAACACAACAAATCTCGAATATATCCTAAAAAATAACGAAAATGTAGACATCCGCATCCGCATCCGCGGATGTTGAAATCAAACATCCTCATCCGCATCCGCATCCGCGGATGTGAAAAAAATGACATCCGCTGCAAGCCCTGGATCTCAGATGTGTATTTGAAGAAATCTCACATAGACGAAAAATAGTGATAGCTACCTTTAATATTGAGTGCTCGAGTTTTATGAAGTAGTATTCGATAAAGTGTGAAGATGTGGTGGATACTGAAAGACGCCCTATCCCTCCCTCCTTTGAGACGTTTAAGGCTACATTGAGCCGTGCGAAGCTTGAGAAACAAGAAGTTCAAATACTCTACAGCTATTCTGGTGATAGCATTGCAGGATTTCGTGGTACAAACGATGTATTGAACAGTGTTGTAGGACTAAACTTTATAAAGATTACATATAACGTGAAGTGGAAGAAACAACACGTGCAGAAGAGAAGCAACGGTTATGGTTAGTGAGTCTTGTTGATGAGTGGTATGACAAGCGGTATTATGTCATGTTGCATCATACCGAGTACTCGTACCCTGCGAGAATGTAAATCTTGAGAATGTAAATCTTGTCATAATGGAGAATCTGAAGTATTTTTACCACTACATTAATATATATTATGACAAGGTTTGCAGTGAGGTTGTGGCTAAAGGCTTGCGTGAGTTTTTAATAGAATTTAGAGATGAGTATCGCTTACTAGGCAAAAAGGATAAATATAGGCACATTTTTCTCTCAAATAGTGCGCCGGAGTGTGGATAAAATGCGTTTAGTTCGTGAAAATCCCCCTGAACAAAAATGTCTGGTGCGCATTCTGGGGAGTGGGCGTGATAAAACATTAAAACCGACATTACTTCATGTGTCGGAAAAATTCTCTAAACGAATGCCTGGTATAATGGGAAACAGGTATTCACATGATTCTTTCACGTTGGAACAACACCGTACACGATTCATCAGCTTATGGTGTGGCTCACTCCTCTACACCTCCAGTCGAGTCGATCTGCCCACCTGTGGCTCATAGTCGTCTCAGAACTTGAACCGACTGGACGTGCATCCCTCACAATAGAATACGATGGAGCTTCCTTTGAGCAGCATTCTCAATGCCGTGTACGATGTATCCGTGACGAAGTCATTGCGCGTGTTCAGGCGTAAAACCGGTGCCATTAACTATGTACTTGAAACGACTTGTAGATAAACAAACTCTGGTAAACGGAATGTTGTTTATTTGTGTTGAGGAGATGAATAGATCTTCGTGGTAGTTGAGAAATGGAGCGAGGATCGTTATAAAATACCTACAGGTCTAGGTACAAGAAGAGAACAGATTAGTGATACCCCCTCATATGCCATTGTTTGTACGCTGTGTATAAATAGCGATCAGTCCATGCATTGATATACGACTGATGTGGAAGAATGCGTCTGATAATAACGTTCTTGTCCGCACGCGAAACCGATTCATCCCCGACAAATGTTTAAAATCGTCGGTTTCCTCAAGCTGAAACCTATATTAGACGCGCGTGTTACGGATATGCTTTATTTTGGTATGGTTCTTGAATACACATACACCGCTCTGCTCGACGGGCTTACCGCGTGTAGGACTGAACAAGGCGAGAATGGTTTGGAACTGGATGCTTATTTAAAAGGTTTAGACTCTTCGAAATATCATGAACTTTGGTACAAGGCACTTGAGCGGTACTGGGCTGAACTCACCTGCACCGTTCACCCTGAAAAACTGTTTCTTTATATAATAAGCAGCCGTCGTTACGATTTAGAAGATTATTTCAACTGCCGATATGCATTGTGAAGACGAGTTCACGATTGAAAAGCTCGGATCGGTAAGAATAAACTCTCGATTGGAAAGGAGTGTTTATAAACTTAAATTTAATAATGATGTTGTGGCTAACGATGCTTTTGGTTGTACTCTCTCCGTGTTTAAAGATAACTTGCCAACCGAATATAAAGTGGGCACAATAGTAGTATTGATCGAGTATAAGCAGCCCTATAACTTGAGCGGTGAAATAATGTTAGATCGTATTTATTGCATAGTGCAAAGCAACAATGATGTAACTGTATCCTCGATCACGTGCGAGTTTAGTATTTTAGTTAAACGCAGTAGATGATAAAGTGTATGTACTTTGATGATTTTGCAGTATATTTATTTGTTAAAATTTTCTTACTTAATATAAATGTGTATAGAGATTTCTCCTGTACTGTTATTATTTTTTTATTATATATATATATATTCTTCGTTCAACTTCTGTGTCCAAAAAAAACTGAAAATAAAAATGGCGAAATTTTAGTAATTTTGCCTATTTTTTAAAACTTTGAGTTCAGTGTGCACAATTTGATTATAGCCGTACGATTACAAAAATTTCACACAGTACGTTTCACATAAATACGCAACTTTCCCGACCCCAAGCGTTTTGAAATTCCCAAAAAAAATTTTTCACTCCACCCTAATGTACATATATTCAGAGATGGTCAGGAACAAAGTAACAGTACCTCATAACTTCATGGAGGTAACTTTCTGGAGGCTTTTGAGGATTTTAAAGTACTTTACATTTTCGATACTTTTACTTTTATTTGAGTAAGTTTTCGGCTTAAGTAATGTACTTTTACTTCGTTACTTTTGTCCAAGACATCTTGTTACATTCGTAACTACCCGCCATGGGCTCAATTTGGATCAACCAATCAGAACATAGCAAAAGATGCGTGATCTTGCCGCGACCAATCACAATAACGCAGCACTTCCCGCCCGCTAGTTGCCCTGTGATCCTCCAAGAATTTTCATTTCTTTATCTGTTTCGATACTTGTTGTCCCGATACCGCAAGTAATTTCTTTCTGTATGCGTTCTGTATGGCTCACGGATCCCCGTATTTGTCAATGGTTTTGTATTTGTTGGATGATATTTAACAGTTGAATTGTGTTTGCTACATCTAAAATATTGGTAGACCTGTTTGTGTTTGGTTTTGACTACTCACTTGTCGTGTTCTTTTGAGGGTGGTGGTAACGGCATTTTTGCCCGTATTTGCATCTCCCATATCTTGTACAAGTTTTGCAAATAGTAAGGTCGTGGAACTTGCATTTTTTTCAAATTCACAATATCGATTTTTGTAATGGAAGTTAAGTAAAGTGGGATGTGCATAAATGCATTGCCCATCCCGGTATCGGCAATGCCCTTTTGCATAATATTTACATTTTCTACTTTTCTAGTTCTTGTCGTCTGCTTATTTCCTATGTTTTTAGTGTTTGTCGTCTTTATATCATTATTCTCGTTAGGCAGTTTTACCATATCACAGATTGTACCTGTTTCGTTTCTTTTGCAATTGTGTCTTCTTTCCGTGTTATATTTTCATTTGTTTCTCTCTCATTCCACACCGTTTTGCTTTGGGACATTTTGGTTCTCTTTTCCCTCCATTATTCCCTCCTTTTCTAGCGCACTCGTATTCCTATTCCCATTTCTTTGAATACCGCAAATGAGTTTACAGTCTCGATACATGCGTCACACAGAAATTTGATGCCCATGATTTGTTTGGCGTTCGACACAAGGGATATTTTCCTATCATCCCAATTCATACAGTCAAAGTCGTGCAATTTTTGACAGAAATCACACCTGATTGCAACATTTTCAGTTGTTTCTAAATTACACATATTGCAGATTTGGTGAGAATTTTAACCCATGATGGTAATATCTATTACCGTAGTCGCTCAAAACACACGTAATTTACTTTTTTTCACTGGAGTCGGTCACGAGGTTTTGGGTTTTATGATCTTTTTCCTGCTTTGCTCCAAACTTTTCTCAAAAGTCTACTGCATTTCGATTGAAAATGTAATTAAACTTGTGATAAATTGTGTAAAATAAATTGCACTTTCTTTGATTCATTGATGATAAGGGGAAAGGGGAAAAGATAAAGAGACCTAAATATACTCGTGAATCCTTCCCCTCAACCACAGGGTACCCTCCAATCAGATGAGATAATTGTGAACGTGGCTTAGCCCAATCAATATTCATCGTTATTATTATTATTATTATTATTATTATAATTATTATTTTCCCGATATGATGACTAATGTCAAGGTTAGTCTCTCAACTCTTTCTGACACATACCTGAGTAAACATTACGCTTGCTCAGTAACAGAAAAAATATTCCCACTATATATATATATATATATATATATATATATATATAGTGAGAATATCTTATACTGAGCAAACGTAATGTTTACTGAGGTGGGGGTCAGAGTTAAGAGACTCACCTTAACATTAGTCATCATATACATCATATAGGGAAAATAACAATAATAATAATAATGATAATAATAGATAATAATAATAATAATAATAATAATAAGGATGAATGTTGATTGGGCTTAGTCACGTCCACAATTATGTCCACAGTTATGTCCCTCTAACCCCTTGTGGTTGGGGGGAGGGAGGGATTCCCATGTATGTTTAGGGTCCCTTATCTTTTCCCCCTTCCTTATCATCCCCTACTCACCCGCTATTATTATTACATATATATATATATATATATATATATATATATATACTAGGCCGGGTCGAAATTTTTGATTTCTTACGTACATAGTGTGAGGTGGTTCAATCAAGCGTAGTAACACCCTGGTAAAATATTTTTGAATTCTGAGGACCCCTACCCCCCCTTCCTTATCATCCCCTACTCACCCGCTATTATTATTACATATATATATATATATATATATATATATATATATATATATATACTAGGCCGGGTCGAAATTTTTGATTTCTTACGTACATAGTGTGAGGTGGTTCAATCAATCGTAGTAACACCCTGGTAAAATATTTTTGAATTCTGAGGGAACCCCCCCCCCCCCCTACCGGTTTCAGTTTTTTCAGAAAATTCATAAAATTCGAGATAATTTGCGATTTACTTCGAAATTTTTTTATTATTACAAAAGTTCGCTTATAAAACAGTTATATTTATTTTTTAGTGAAAAAAATTTAAAAAATACAAAAATGCATGAAAAAAAATTTAATACATAAATTTTTAGCTATTATTGGTCGAAATTTAAAAATTAAGAGACAGAAATTCAATAAAAATTTAACCTAAAACTAATTTTTTTTTATTCCTTCCATTGACCTTTCCACTCAAAAGTAGGCAGTTCTTTTCTAGACTCTAAAGTATTTAAAATAAATTTAGGCCGATTAATATAACCAATTCTTTCCTCACTCCTCTCTGTCTTGAAAATCGACATCTTCATTTTCATTATCATCTTCTATCACTTCTGATGATACAAATTCCCTTGCTTCTCTTAATTTTTCTTTTGATTTCTTTTCCCTTTCCTGTGCTTTTTTGGATTTTGCCCAACTTTCTCAAATTACTTGAAGTAGTTTTTTTATCAATTTTTCCTAACTGTTTTTTTCTTTCTTTTTGAAAAATAAAAGCTTCCCATTCTATAATAGGTATTTTATGTTCACACATATAAAGTTTTCTATCCCTTATGCCTTTATCATAACAGTGGCATGGAGATATGTCAAACATCTCGTTATATTTCTTTAATTTTTCATATATTTTTTATTTCTTTTTATCATAGGGCATTTAGTTAACTTATCAGCATCTTCTATAAGTCTAGTAACTCTCACATAAATTCCCTTTGTATCAATTGTTGGGAAAGAAAATTTTTGCCAAATTTCTTTTATATCTTTGACAACTACGTTATAGCAATCATTTTTACTTATTTTACCCCGTGCTTTAGCTTCTTCCTCTCTAACAATAAAATGGAAGTGCCTTACAATATCAGCTTTTGATGGCGTCATGGCAGATGAAAATTTTGCTGGATATCCGAAGGCTGCATTGTGGCTTCTTTTTCTAGTAGCCATAATTTAATTTAATAAGATTTTAACTATATTTTATTTATTACTGATATTTTAAAATTAAATAACGTATTTCAATACAAACTTTTAACATTCTAGGTACCTAAATAGGAATCTGGAAAGAAAAAACAAAAATAATGTAATATTAGGTTTTATATCCGGTGCTATGAGTCAGCACCGGATTTAAGACCCTACCCCCTACCCCCCGATCTCAAAAAAAGTTGGTGAATGGTCTATTCTGATGTAATTCGTGCCGGGGAACTCGATTTTGGCCATCCAAAAATTAAAAAAATAATATTTAGGGTCGATTTTTACGATTTTCGATTTTTGGCCTATTTCCCATACAAATTCATATGGAAAAAAGTGAGTATCGGTAGGGGAGGGTAGCGTAGGTCCCACAGCCTTGATTTTTGGTGTGGATACTACAAATACAAAATGATCAACCTCACAATATGTACCTAAGCAAAACCTTGAACTTGTCCCCTGTTCGACCCGGCCTAATATATACACATACAGTATATACACATATATATAAAAATTATTTCTAAATATTTTGGTGGCCGCTAAAGTTCATAGCATTACGTCTCGCTCTCTCTCTCACACACACACACACACACTTCTATATACAGGGTGACGCAAAAGTCGCGCAGCATAGGAATTTCCAGTGTTGATTATAATATATTATATTTTTCTTTTAGGGAGGGGATGACTACGAAATTAACAGTAGAAGAGAGTGAGCTTGGTTTTAATGCATGGAATACCAGGTACAACAAATCGATGAATCGGTACAGAATTTAAATTCTGTACCGATTCAACTAAACCCAATAACCATCCAAACAACGCTAGACAATAGGAAAGGCGGAATATGTAGTGTCCCCAAACTAAAGACCTGATAAGGGCCCCCCCCCCAACATTGAAGAAAATTAGCTTGGTTATCAGTGGGTCAAGGCTTTTAACCAGCTTCCTAACGACCTTAGAAACGTTACAGGGAATCAAAGATGAAGTCTTCAAGAGAAGACCGGATGCCAGGCACAGGACGGTACCAGATGAACCGGTGTACCTGGTTACGTGCGGAGGAGAGAGCAGCTCGCTCCACCAACAAGCCAGGCGGAATATGTAGTGTCCCCAAACTAAAGACCTGATAAGGGCCCCCCCCCAACATTGAAGGAAATTAGCTTGGTTATCAGTGGGTCAAGGCTTTTAACCAGCTTCCTAACGACCTTAGAAACGTTACAGGGAATCAAAGATGAAGTCTTCAAGAGAAGACCAGATGCCAGGCACAGGACGGTACCAGATGAACCGGTGTACCTGGTTACGTGCGGAGGAGAGAGCAGCTCGCTCCACCAACAAGCCAGGCATAGAGACGGGGCCAACAGCTTGACTTCCGTGTGAAGAGAGACCGAGCAGAGGGGAACACTAACAAATGGTCAGAAGACAACAATAGGGCATTTAACACCGAGAAATTTCAACTCTTCAGATATGGTAGAAATGAAGAATTTAAACAGACTGCATATTAGGCCAGATGAACTGGGTGTACATAGCTATGTGCGATGGAGAGCGCAAGAGGGCGTCTCACTCCTTCACCAAGCCAATCCTAGAGGCAGGGACCACCAGCTCGACCTTCGTGTGAAGAGAACGACGCGCGGAAACGCATCGTGGTATATAACACACACACACATTTTATTCAGGCAGTTATGCGTGATTCACTGTCGTCAATTGAGTTAACATGACCTACTAATTGTTACCATCGTGCACTTATCCGTGATCGTGACATGGAATTAACCGCGGTTCGGTGATGTTTACATTCGCGGGTCCCTCCAACCGTTCCACCACATTGCGCCTCAGTCAGTGTCTCTCAGCGCAAACAAATCTCGTTTATTTATTTTTATTAGCTACAGTATCTTCATATATAATTTTTTCCGAACTTTCTCAGTGACAATAAGAAGCCTCCTGAAGGGTACAACTTAATTGTAGAATGGAAAGACTTACAGTATCTTGAAACTTAATATGTAAGACCAATTTGACTGCTCTCTCAATTAATTATCTCTTTTCATGGCCCTCTGCGACCAACACAGTGCTCTCATGTTCACCTATTTATTGCCTAAGAGTCTTATTTTTACTTCTGTGCTTTTGAAATAAACGTTGCACTATTGAGATTACATTACAAATTGGGTACGTACAGTTGTTAGTGGATAAATAACATACCCTAAGCTGATGTGTGCAAATAATGTGTGCTTAAGTAAGATTTAATTGCATCTTTAACTGATGACTCATCTACCTTGAGAAAGCCCCCTTTAGCCAACCAGATGCAAGGTTAGGCCATCATGCTCTACATTCACTAAAATAGAATTAGCTTTATTTGGTGTTAAGTCGTTCAAGCGAGACAGTGTTTTCATTCTCTGTAATCCGCATGTTGCACTCAGGTGAAGGGGCGAGATGTTCTACTCCACTTTCTTCCGTACCAATAAGGTATACCCGGCTCATCTGGTATTGTACTGAGACAAGCATCTAGCCTTCTTTGAAGACTTCAAATTTGACTGTTGTGGCGGTCCTGAGAAAAGACCATTTAAGTCTCTGGCCAATGTCCCAGGATGTTTCATAACGCCCTGGGTTAGTGTTACTATTGCGCTGTAGTATTACGGCTTTCCGCTCCGAGCCGAGCGCATAGTGTCGACCTGTGTTACCCATTGCCTTTCACACCCCTCACAGTTTCTAAGAATCATAAAATCGGGGATCTTTCTTGTCAATACTTTAAACTAGAGTTTTAAAGTATTGACAAGAAAGATTCTGTACCAATTCATCGATTTGTTGTACCTGGTATTCCATGCATTAAAACCAAGCTCACGAATGGAGTTGCGGTAGACATCTTCAAAAGAAGATTAGACGTCTGTCTCAGAACAATCACCGATGAACCTGGCGTACCAGAATATGTGAGGTGGAGAGTACAAGAAACCAACTCAATACTTCACCAGGCCAACTCGAAAGGAGGGGCGACAAGCTTGACCTTCGTGAAATGAGGAATCATCGCACGGAACATTTGAAAAGTTGAAAGGTAAAATAAACAGGAACACCAGAGAAAAAATAAACATACTTTGTATCTATGTTATTTTTTTTTATTTTAGCCCTGAAGATGGAATTAGTGCATTCCGAAACGTTGGTACTAATTAAACCTTGAAGGATGTTTATTTTTTCTCTGGGCCTTTCTCTGGGCCTTTCTCTACCCTTCGTGTGGGTAGAAAATACTGTATATCCCTCCCTACAGGCGGGATATTTTGGGTAGTTCCTGCGGAAGGCTGTTATTACCCTTCGGGTAATACATAGTTACTGTACAGTCATAATATTAATATGTGTTGGTATTATAATCCAGAATATTGTTTAGGAGACATAAATTTTATTCTTGACAAAGAATGAGACGTGAATGTAAAAATTAACAAACTGGTTAGGTTAACTGAATGCCCAGTTAGGTTAATTGAATGCCCGGCTAGGTCAACTGAATGCCCGGTCAGGTCAGCTGTACGCCTTTGACGATTGGTTAGGTTAAGTCGTCATTTTCTACCCGCACGAAAGGTGGGTTCTCTGCTGGTGTGTTCTGAATACTCTCTGATACTGAATTTTCTCGTGAAGTGTGTCCTCTTCTAAATACTCAAAACCCATTAATAAATTCGAGTCCGTACTTGTTCTTGACTGATTTGTATCACTGTTAAAGAATTCATCCAAATTTTCCATTTTCACCTCGGGCTTCTGGGTGTTAAATACAGAGTTAAATTGTTCCTTAGGTACTTGGTTAATTTTTTCTGGGTCATTTGCGTCTTCATTTTCTTCATCTTTTAACGCACCAACACTTTCCTTATATTTCATTTTTCTTTTCGCAAAGGTGTAGAAGTATTTGGGGTTATTTTTTTATGTTTTCAGCTACCTTGTTTTCTTCCTCGTTCGTCCTGCGGATGAATGTTTGTTTTAGGTCCATTTTATTTTACAAATTTTTTTCTAGCGTGTCTTCTTATCGATATTTTTTACGGCTTGTTTCTGTTGTCTAAATAACGTCTCGATTTTTATTTCGAGTTTGCAACCTTTTCTTTTTCGTCTCTTCGAAACATGTTTCAGTAATATAAGATTAGTTACTGCAACATGTAGTACTTTGGTTTTCTCGCAAAGTATCAATTCTGTTTATTTCCTTTAATTCTAGATTTATACTTGCTTGGCTATTATGCAGCTAAGGGGCGTCGCGGCTTTATAAACATACACTACCCTTTTCGACTTTACAAATATATGTACATAGGGTTGCCAACCGTCCTTTTTTGTAGATTTTTGTCCTTGTCCTTTCTTGAGTTCGGAAAGGACGCCATTTGTCCTTTTCTGATAACAATCTTGTGCCAAACAACAGTTTTATAACAAAACTTTTGTTTAAAAGGAAATAATTATAAAGTCTTAAGTCGAGTAACATTTTATAAATTCATTTCTTCACTTAAATGTTAACGTTCCGTGTAGCGGAAAAGTATAAATTTAAAAATAAATATTGTTACCATAAATTTTGTCAATGCATGACTCAATGGGTCAATATCTGTATATCAATAAAAATATTTACTTTAAGAAAATATGCAATAAAAAAGCATGCAGTATAAATTGTAATAAATTATAAATAAAATTTTACTTCTTTCCCTAACCTTGTAGACAGTATATTGGAATTGATGTTCTTGTCCTTTTTTTCAAACTTCATGGAGTTGGCAACCCTATATGTACAGTACATCACACTACAATTAATTATATTATTTATATACTGGAGAAATATCTTATGGTGAAGTTTAAGGAAATTATGTTAGAAAAAATTCGAATTTGCAGCTATCGCCGCCATGATCAACATGGCGGACGTCAACCAATCACCAAACGACACGCGCTCTCGTGACCTCATCCAGCCAATCAAATTTAAACCTGGTTCTATCCCAGGTTTAAATTCGCGCCATTTTGCAGTCTAGATTCCAACATGGTGTGCGAAACTTGCAATCTTAATTATATCGAAGTTCATCGTTATTTTTTAAATTATATTATTGTTGTAGTGTGAGCATGTGATAATGCAGTGCTGTGATATATCTACTTGTGAGTTGCTCCCGGTCAATTGAATGCCCGGTTAGGTCAATTGAATGCCAGATTAGGTCAATTGAATGCCCGGTTAGGTCAACTGTACGCCTTTGACGATTGGTTTGGTTAAGTCATGATATTTTCGTTAGTTTTAACGAAAATATCACGACTTAACCTAACCAATCGTTATTTTTTTCTGCATTATTTGGTGATAAATTCTTGGATTTTTCTGCTACTTTTTCGTGCAGTGGTACTTGTCTATCCAAAACACCTTAAAACTGGTGTTTTTTCATAATTCCACAACTATTGACAATATCTACTACACAAAGCATGAAAAAACATGCAGAAAAAAACAAAAATTATCACCGAACTCGACGACGCCCCTTAACTGCATAATTACCACTTGCTTAACCATTTACTACCCGGAGGTCTTTTCCCCAAATTGAATAAAATCGTCTGGCGTTAGCCAGAACAAAATCAGTAAAGTGACACTGGGTTTAAAGGGTTAATATACTTCCTTTGAATTCATATTTAGTCCTTCAAATATTCCTTCATTTTATGAAGGAAAGATAAAATTCCCACAAATTAATGTATTTGACTTATAAGTGGTTTCAACGTGTTTCCTATTTCATTTGTAACGAAGTGGAATTCACTTTTTCACGTTTGGTGGTCTGTATTCATTCAAAATGATTTGTTTCGGTTCTTTTCCTTCTAAAATAAGAATTTCGACCGTGCCGTTTCATTTGTTTACCTTTACTTCGCGTGTGTATGTGTTTTTCATGTAAATACAACCTTCTCCTTTTTTATAGGCAGTTTGTCTATTCTGAATAAGTTGTATTTCTTTATTTCTATTTCAGTGTCTCCGATGCGGTTTTCACGGCATTTTTCACATTTTTGTAAGTGTGTTTCCATTAAGCATAAACTACCTGTGTTCGTTTTTGGAGCTAAATTTTGTTGGTATTTTAATTTGAAATCTGCTTCGTCAACTCCTATATTTATATATATATTGAATTTGAAATTTTTCTTTTCTTTTGTTCTTTAACTACTTCGTCCCTACTCCGTGTTTGTTTAGTCTTCGATGCGGTTTCATTTTCATTCATGACCTTGTTATATTGTATTGAAAAACTTCTCCATCTAAACATTCTTCCACACTTCCCTCTATGTAGTGTGTTCTCAGTTTCTGTTTATATATATATATATATATATATATATATATATATATATATATATATATATGATATTCTTTTTAATGATATTCTTTTTAATGTTACAAAAACTAAGGTTATGCAATTTCATCCTAAAAGCTGCAATCAGCCAGCTGATCTAAGGTTTAAAATGAATGGTGAAGTAATTGAGGAAGTACAAGAGTTTAAGTATTTGGGTCAAACTATTACCAGCTCCTTGAGTGATGACTCGGATATAAGAAAACAATCTCGAAGCCTGTGTGCTAAAGCGAATATGACCATAAGGAACTTTCGATTCTGTACAAGTGAAGCTAAAGACACTCTCGTACTTTCTGCAGTAATATATACGGACAGCAACTGTGGGTGAATTATAAAAAAGGTTCTGGCAGAACTCTAAATTTGTTGTACAACAAGTCTTTTAGACTCTCACATAAATTACCCCAGAGATGCTCAGCTTCGCAAATGTTTGCTACCCGCAATGTCCCGAGCTTCCCGGAGGTAACAAGACGTGCTGAACACAGTCTAATGCAAAGAATTAAAAAATCAATCAACCCGATCATCCAGGCTATCCATGAGTCCTGCCATTTATCCTCTAAGCTATGGACTTCTTGGTACGAAAATGTCTGTCTGTAGCTCCACTTAACTTCGACATTACAGTATTATTTCCAATCAATTGTATATATTTCTATCCTTAGTATATGAACTGTCATTGTATTAATAATATTTGTCATATGGACTATAGTCTGCCAATAAACCTTTTCTTTTTCATTTTCATTTTCATATACTGTATATACCCGGACACAAAAACCGTGTCTACGTCAACAGAATAGGAAACATGATGACATTAACATTTAAATTAATTGTCATGGAAACGTTACATAATTATGTATATTGCGTCATAGCAATCGTGGAAATTTGTGCGTAACTATTATTATTTTATACCCTTTTGAAATTTTAGATACGTCGGAGCTTGAGATGTTATTTCAGAACTAAAGATACGAAACTGTTATGTCAGTTATAGGTTATATTATATAGGGGGCGCGGAGGCAGACATAATGTAATTAAATCCAAGCTTGAATCGTTTAACTTGAACAATATCGGACCCGAGTTAATTCCGGATCGATCCAATTCAAGTACGTTATTATAATATAGGAATTCTATTTTATCTTCGCCTAAAATATCTTCCCAATCTCCCGGACTTTACATCTTTACCTTCCGAAATCTATGCTTGTTTCAAGAGTTGTACTAGAAATAGACACGAATTTAATGTCTGTATAATGCCATTATTACTTTTATTATTATTATATAAATTTAATTAATGTCACCTACGCATGCGCACTACCAATATAATGTGTGACCATGAAATGATTTTGTATACCTTTTCATAACGTGTAGATACTAAAATATTACGTGTACATAAATGTAATGATGCAGATGGTATTTCTGCAGATTTTATGTATACAGAGAATAAAAGGGTATCTCTTCCAAAATGCTAACGCTTCACCACATTCCAAATAACGGCGAACACGTGTGTCACGCCATCGGTGAGTGACTTTGAAAATGTAAAACGACATTGAATATAGTACATTGTATAGAATGCATAATAAAGTAAAACGTACGTTAGAAACGTAAATATTCTTACAAATGAATCCTCTCCTGAAATTTTTCTTCATAGTATACTGAGTTAAGGTTTCCAAACAACCCTTCATATAGTTTCGAGGGTATGTTGATGCATTGGAAAAGGTACTGCAATTGTAGAAATTAATTTCTAAAGGAAATTAATGGTGCGAGAAAGTTCTTTTTATTTTTTCTAACCACACGATTCGACTAAAGACGTATCATGATCAAAACGGAGAAAGTACTGTATATAATGTTTTGCAGTGAAAGTAATAATTGGGTTTAGCATGGGCCTCAAAAGCTAGAAGTGGCTCGGGCCTCTCTGGACCACTCTGAGAGGGCCTGACGGTATATATATTCATTTATACACAGGGTGTCAATAAATTATATTTCATAAATTAGTATACATATTCAGGACGTTAAAGTAAACAAAAAAGTTCTTATCAACATAAATCCGCAATCGCTTCGTTTCCGAGATACATTGATTTTTTGCCGTGGACGATAAAATGAGTCATTAAAGTTTACGAAAATATGATTGCTGTTAGAAAATTTTTGAATGAAGAATATCCTCAGCTGTCGCTTGGTCACCCAAATCTCCGAACCTCTGCATGCCATTGACATTTTTGGGTCTTTTCCGTTTGGAGCCCGCCACCAGATTCTTTTGAAAATAGCACCAGTAGTGCACTTTGACCCTCTGAATACGAAAATAACATTCTTTTTGGGGAAAAATACGAGCATTTTGCATAATAGGGCACTAAAAATGCAAAATAGATTACATGATATTTATTATGCAAACTAAGTTACATGATATTTATGTAATATATATATATATATATATATATATATTAACATTAAAATTGACCAACTGGTTAGGTTAACTGAATGCCCAGTTAGGTCAACTGAAAGCCCGATTAGGTCAACTGTACGCCCTTGACGATTGGTTAGATTAAAGTGTGATATTTTCGTTAGTTTGTAGTTATTTTTGTAATATTTTAAATCAGCGTAAAAAGTACACATGATGGTAATAATTAATTATAATTCTAGTGGTGGGCATCAAACGGAAAAGATCCACTTTTTCTCGTGGGGTTATTTAAAAAATCTTGTTTATGCAAGAGAAGTTAATAACATAGATGAATTGTGGCAACGTGTTCAAGATTGTTTAGAAACAATAAGCAACTATGTTGGTGTTTCGGACGGATGTGGAAAATTTTTCAACGACGCGTTGAAGCATGTACGATTGCAGATTTATGTTCATTGGAACTTTCTTTTCACTTTGACGTCCTGAATATGTATACAAATTTATGAAAAATAATTTGATAACATCCTGTATATACAGTGTTGTGACAATTACTTTTTTATACTAATTATAGTTATTAGTTACATTAAAAGATACTTTTGTCATTTTTCCTGATTTTAGCAAGCATCTGATTTTGATAAAAGTACTTTCCGTGACAAGTGATACTTGTCAAAATTGTTCATTTGTTTCAAATTGATTGTGATTTGATGAATAAACAAGATTTGATCATATTAGCATTAGATATATGTTGTCAATAAACTTTTACTGTGCACAATATGTAGATTAGGGCATGGTTAATTAATCATTTTTAGGAAAAAGTTATGAATGATGAAATTTTCTAATTAATCAATGATTAACTGATTAAAAATTATTAAAAATTAAATACTTCTGAAAAGAGTAAGAAAGAGCTTTATTGTTTCTGTTGCGTGAGATAAGACCGAAGAAAACATTTTGCTCAAACATTTACTTTGCTTTAGTTCAAGAAATCTGGCATGGGCAGATTAGACAGTTTTTTACATGCAAAAAGGTGCCAAATTCAAATGATACATTACAAAATTTAAGGTAAAATGATGCTGAATTTATGAGGAAAATTAATCATTTCCCATCATTTTCTAAAAATATTTTTTTATTAATTAATGATTAAAATCAAAACAATGATTACCTGATTAACTGATTAATCGGAACCACAAAGTAGAAGGTACGTTAGAAACGTAGACATTCTGACAATTGAATCTTCTGCTAAAATTCATCCTGATAGTATATTACAAGACTTTTTTTTCACAAGTCTTGTAATATACTATAAGGAGAAATTTTAGCAGAAGATTCAATTGTCAGAATATCTACGTTTCTAGTACGTTCTACTTTATTATGCATTATATACAATGTACTATATTCAATGTCGTTTTACATTTTCAAGGTCACTCACCGATGGCGTGACACACGTGTTCGCCGTTATTTGGAATGTGGTGAAGCGTTAGCATTTTGGAAGAGATACCCTTTTATTCTCTGTATACATAAAATCTGCAGAAATACCATCTGCATCATTACATTTATGTACACGTAATATTTTAGTATCTACACGTTATGTAAAGGTATACAAAATCATTTCAAGGTCACACATATTATATTGGTAGTGCGCATGCGTAGGTGACATTAATTAAATTTATATAATAATAATGAAAGAATGATGGCACATGAATGGGGCAATTACTTGGTCAATGTAATTAACTACAATTACAATTACTTGACATATTCTCACTTACAATTACAATTACTGTAGATGGTGAAATACGTAATTAAAGTTACAATTATTTGTAAAGTAATTAACTACAATTACAATTTCATTTACAGAGAATTGTATTTTTTTTCATAAATACACACTATTAACACACATGAGTACACACTATTTGATTTATGTCATGGTTTTCTACCTACAGCAGGTATTTCAATTCCATTTTCAGTTCTAGCCATTATCTTGAATGAAAACTAAATAATATTAGGTTAATAAAATGTACCCTTTCTTAACATTGCATGGAACTGTATTTTTTTTATTAAAATATTGTACAGCTTTCAATGTGCTTCAGAGGCCGAAAAAACAATGTAATTGAAAGTAATTTCCTCTAATTATACTACCTTGGTTTCTCAACGTAATTAATTACAACTACTTTTTAGGTAGTCAATTACATGAAAAAATGTAATTAATTACAATTAATTACAATTACAAATGCCTGATTTCTCGTAGAACTCTTTAAGCAAGCATAGATTTTGGAAGATAAAGATGTAAAGTCCGGAAGATCGGGAGGATATTTTCGGCGAAGTTAAAATAGAATTCCTATATTATAATGATGTACGTAAATTGGATCGATCCGAAATTAACCCGCATTCACTATTATCCCAGTTAAACGATTCAAGATTCGATTTAATTACGTTATGTCTGCATCCGCGCCCCTTATATAATATAACCTATAACCTACATAATAGTTTTCGTATGTACGATTTTTTTAGTTCTGAAACATCTGAAGCTTGGACGTATCTAAAATGTCAAATGAAATAATAACAGTTCCGCACAATTTTCCACGATTGCTGCGACACTCTATACATATGTAACGTCTCCACGGCAACTAATTTAGATGTTGGTGTCGTTAAGATACTGTATATATATATATATATATATATATATATATATATATATATATATATATATGTGTGTGTGTGTTGTGTGTGTGTGTGTGTATACACACCGTGTATATATATATGAGGAGATTGTAGACACCAATCGAACAGGGAAGGACGTTAGGCAGAAGAGAGGAAGTGCTGGAACTTCCGTTTCTCCTGTCACTGTCCTCCTCAGCTGATCTTTTTCCGTGTCTCCTCTACCCTGTGAGCAGTCCAGCATGCTCTCAAACACACACTTCTCCCTCTATTCTTCAGTACACATGCGTGCATTTAACACACTCACTACACAATCTAGTAGTATAGCTGCGTTTGTCCAGAGGAAGTTGGGGTACTCTGGAATCCTGCCCCTGGAGCAGCACCCCTGAAGGCCTTCGCCTTCGTTGTGGGGGCCCCTTACTTAAGTTCCTAACCCATTTATGGGGTCTCACCTAGTGTTGAAAAATAATCGAAACTTTACAAACCGGTTTTTAATCGATCTGTTTTTTGAAAACCGGTTTTAACCGGTTATGACCGAAAAGTATAGTCATTTTTAAAAGCCACAATTGAAAGGTACTGACTTTAACTCTTAACAAGCAGGGCTTATCGCCTATTTTTTGGTCAAAAGAATGCAAAAATGCAGCATCATACTGTATGTGTGCATATGAATAAGAAAATGACAACTTTGACATATTTTATTTTAGCCAAAATAATACATTATTCAAACAATTTAGATTTGAAATAATTTTTTAAAATAAAACATCTATACTTAGAAAGAAATAAACTTCTTTTTCTAAAAAAATTATAAAGAATAAAAATAAAATTTATCTCTATTTTGGAAAAAACATTGAAATAAAATTTTTTAATAAAAAAAAATTTACCTAGAAAACAGAAAATTGACTCTTCGTGTAAGAAAAAATATATAAATTAATTTAGATTTTATCCCTATTTTGGAAATGACATCTTAAGAAACAAAGGGCATTAAGGGTCTTATACTGCGAATAGGGCTTTAGTCGACTGACTCTACACTACAGCCTACATGATGAGACAAACTGAAGATCGAGTTGCCAGATAGGCAAAAATTATACTGAAGAGCAGTTGCCAGATAGGCAAAAATTATACTGAAGAGCAGTTGCCAGTTTGTCACAATTTAACTTAATAGGTGATGTATTCGAAGTTATTTTTTGTGCGCTGTAGCGCGTAGCTGCACGTTCGCGCAAGTTTGAGCCAAATAAAAATCAATCGATAAAACCGGTTTTTTCTTTCGGTTTTCGATTTTTAGGGGAATTTTACAAACCGGTTAAAAACCGGTTTTTACAAACCGGTTTTCAACACTAGTCTCACCGTCCTTAATGAAGGGCAGCTGCCCCTTGAGAAGCCACCTCCTCCTTAAAAAAAGATTCATCCTCGCCTTCCTTCACAAGAAAAATTGCTCCTGTGGGGGGATCTTTCATACTCTTTCATGAGACAAACAAGAACAAACATGCAAAAACAAGCAAACAAACGCTGGAAGCGTTCGTGCAGAAGATCCATTTCTAGAACACCAGCCTTCTGCTGATATATATGTGTATATATTTTATGTATAAGACCTGTAGTGTAAGACAAATACCAAGATTTCTTTTACGCCGTCCATGATCTCATCGTTTCGGCTTAATATATTAATAACGATCCCACACAAAATAAAATTAAAATAAATACAATCAACTCATAAAGAAATTTTGCCTTGTTCTAATATTTGTATTACGAAATAGATCCAAAAACTATTAAATAAATTAATTTCAATTTCGTATATCTAATCTCAGGGGAAGCTATTATGTTTTAGTCCATTCGTATAGTAACGTGATAACAATCATCATGAACAACAAACATTATCATATATATATATCAGCCCTTTCCAAAAGACTAGAATAAACGCGAATACTTGCAATTTATATTTCGTAAATTCAAATATCGATATCTTCCTTCATAGACGTATATTTCATCCATGTAGTTTTCTGTTATTTACATCGCCTCACGTTTCTAGAAAATAGTAGAGAAGTTCTTATAACTACGCCACTTAAATGATAACTTAAGAACTAATTGAGTTTGGTATTAAAAGGTCCGGCTCAAATGATCTGCGTGTCTATATACAGTCTAATGCAACGATTTAAAAAATTAACCACCCCGATTATCCAAGCTACTAGCAATCCTACCGTACGTCTTCTAAGCTATGGAACTTATGATATGTAAACGGCTGGTTGTAGCTTCAAACAAATTCGAAAGAAGTTGTTGTATTAGTTGTATATATTTCTATCCTTTGTATGTGATTTGTCATTGTATTATTAATATTAGGCATTTGGAAAAAGGTCTAGCAATAAACTTATTCATATTCAATTTTCATACAAAACATTGAAATAAATAAGCAAGTATGCCTTCAATTTCGAACAAACAATAAACAGTTAAAGAAAACGACTAGTGGATCTTTCGGAGGTAACTCTGTTATTTCTGTGTTTCTTTCCGAATCATCAGCCCTATCTGTAAAATACTTGGTCAAGGGACTAACAACTTAATACAACCACATTTTGCATCCTTGGTAAAGATTAATTTATTTAACCTCGTATTAGGTATGCAATAATCAACTCTTACCTCGAAGCAAAGAAACGTACAAGTTATATTTCCAGTCGACCACAGTGTCTGTATTTCTGTTGTCAGTTTCTGTACAAACGGCAATAAAAAGACTTCTTTACAATCACAATATATGCACATAATAAAGGCATGTTATATATATATATATATATATATATATATATATATATATATATATATATATATATATATATATATATATACATATATATATTATATATACATGTTAAGCATAACAATATTAAAACATCAATAAAATTTAATATATTCTCTTTTTAACTCACCTAAAAGAATCTGCAAGTTTTATAATCTATTTAATGTCTAATCAAATTGCTGAAGACGCCAATAACTAATGCATACAGATTCACCTAAGACATAAGAGAAAATTAAATCAAGTGGGCCTGAAATCGAACCTTCAAGCTCTTAACCCTGATCAAACAATCTTCTAAGAGAATTTGAGCAACAACGAAAGAAGACTTCTCTCTTTGGGTCTATATTTAAAGTTAACAAACTTTAAGAAAAATTATTTTAAACACGCTTTCTCATCTAAAAAACTTTTTCATAGTTTAAAACGAATCCTAATAGCTGACGATACCAAATTTTCCCATTAGACCTAGCCTTTATGTATACATCACCCATAAACACTTTTATAAATTTAAAACTCAAAGTTTTTCTCCCTATTCAACAGTAAGATATCGCCTGCCTAAAAGAATCATCAGGGATGACTCCATCATAATTTCACGTCCTGACGAAAGCAAAGATACCATTGTTCTTAACAAATCAGATGATTATAATAAGTTGAATAAAGCCCTCAACGACTCCGCCAAATTCAAAAACATTAATGACAAGCCTCTAGTACTTTCCCTAAACTTGAAGATAAAATCATCCGTTTCCTCAAAAATTATATGATGAAAATAAAATTTCCGAGGATGATTATGACCAAAAACACTCTACCGTCACCTCCCCAGGCACTCTTTACGGCCTCTCTAAAATACACATACCAAATTTACCTATTAGATCTATCCTTTTTGCCTACATCACCCATAATTTACACCCAGCAAAATTCCTAATTCCCCCCAACTCCAAACTAACCCCTAATGCAGAATGAATATTCCATCCCCATTTCATTACGAATTCGTCAAAGAAATACTGACGTTGAGCAATTCAAACAACCTCCATATGCACAGCTTTGACATAGAATTCCTCTATAACAACGTGCCAATTAGAGAAACCATCGACACCGACACCAACAATTTATTTTCCATAATCAGAACACAGACCTCAACCTAACGAAACAAAAATTTACCAAACTGCTAACCCTTGACACCGCAGACACCTACTTCTTTTCCACTTTACCAACAAACCTCTTCGCTACCCAGGGGATCCCCCTAAGAGCCGCACTAGTTAACATCTTTCTCTGTTATCACGAAAATAATGGCTACTCTATTACCGCACTCATTACAAACACATTTATATAAAAGATATGTCGATGACACCTTTCTACTCTTTCACATTGCTAACCACGACCCTCCTTTTATTAACTATCTCAATTCCCAGCATCAAATCATCAAAATCACTAAAAAAACGAACCTAACAACACCCTACCCTTTTTAGATATAACAATAACAAAACAAAATAAATTCAGCACTTCCATATATCGAAAACCTACATGTATAGACCTAGATACTAATAAACATGTACTACCCTCTAGTCCACCTATTCCTTACTAGATATATATATATACATATATATAAGGAATCTTACTACTACTACTAACATTCTGTACCCAGGCATGGCAAATCTGGGTTTTCTGAGTTTCATTTGTTAACACACTAGAAAATAAATTGAATTGAAGCCTAAAATAATTATAGATTATAGGTATATAAATTCCTCATTATTATTATTACAATATACATGCCGCAAGACGTACAGCTTTTGATATCTTCAATAGATGAAAGACTCGTTTCTTGCTAGACAATAATTCATCTACTCGTGGCGATAGATGTTGACACGAAGGTTTCTATTCACGTGTCCAGAGAGTGGAACAAACACTTTCACAAAATCAGTTGAAAATAAGAAGTAGATGTTAACAAATTTTACCACACACACACACACACACACACACACACACACACACATTCCGCATATTTACAATAGTTATTATTCAACTATCATTAGCCTTCGATTCTATAGGTAAGGCAGCTTTCTGCGTTTCTGGCCCCTGTATAATGTTTGAGCCTAAGGCTATGATTGGTTTACTGTTCTTCAAAAAGGTTCTTTCTTGTCAATACTTTAAACTACCTTTTAAAGTATTGACAAGAAAGATCGCCGATTTTATGATTCTTAGAAACTGTGAGGGGTGTGAAAGGCAATGGGTAACACAGGTCGACACTATGCGCTCGGCTTGGAGCGGAAAGCCGTAATACTACAGCGCAATAGTAACACTAACCCAGGGCGTTATGAAACATCCTGGGATATTGCCAGAGACTTAAATGGTCTTTTCTCAGGACCGCCACAACAGTCAAATTTGAAGTCTTCAAAGAAGGCTAGATGCTTGTCTCAGTACAATACCAGATGAGCCGGGTGTACCTTATTAGGTACGGAAGAAAGTGGAGTAGAACATCTCGCCCCTTCACCTGAGTGCAACATGCGGATTACAGAGAATGAAAACACTGTCTCGCTTGAACGACTTAACACCAAATAAAGCTAATTCTATTTTAGTGAATGTAGAGCATGATGGCCTAACCTTGCATCTGGTTGGTTAAAGGGGGCTTTCTCAAGGTAGATGAGTCTTCAGTTAAAGATGCAATTAAATCTTACTTAAGCACACATTACACTGGTATGCATATGAAATTTTTTTGTCTGCTGTGAGGGTTTTTTCTACTCATATTATATAATTCGACCATGCTGAATTCGAAAATGACATTGGTTTTCCTCAATCAGGTCAGGTTTTTTCTCTATTGGCCATTTATTATAAGTCCAATTTTATCCCCAAATTTATTGATTTTTTTAGCTTAAACACTGTAGATACGAGTAATATTATAAGAACACTCGTGAAAAATGAAAACATTGTGTGAATAAATACTTTTATTCATACAATGAATATGGAAAAATTTATTGAGGAAGGAATGAAGTTTTTTGGCTTTCCGTCTGTGTTTTTCTTCGGGCACGTCTCGCTTCAAACACCAGCAATAGTCTGCCAGCATATTGATATTCCAGTTTCCCTGGTACCTCTCTTCCATTATTTTGATATCTTGGCGAAATCGTTCACCCTGTTCTCACTCATAATCCCCGCAATTTTCAGGAAAATAGTCCAAGTGGGACCACAAAAAGTGCATTTTTATGGACATGCGCGACCCATGAGCTTTGAAAGCTTCCATCAAGTTTTCGACAACGGACTCGTATTCTGGACTTCTACGCTTGCCAAGAAAATCAGTGACAACTGATTGAATGCCTGCCAGGCATTCTTCTCAGTTGGAGTCATTGCGTTTTCGAACTGAGTATCCTTGATCAAAGTTCGAATTTGAGGACCATCAAAAACCCCAGCAAGTTTAGTTAGCATCAGATATATGAGGAAATTTACTCTCGAGATATCGGAATGCTGAACCCTCCTTATTCATTGATTTGATGAAATTTTTCATCAAGCCCAGTTTAATATGAAGTGGTGGGAGCAAAATTTTGTTGGTGGTACAAGGGGCACTGAAACGACATTATGCGACCCAGGTTCAAAATTCTCTCTGGATGCCCATTCACGCTGTGCATAGTGCTTCTCATCCGCTCGGCTATCCCATTTGCAGAGGAAACATGGGTATTTCGTGTATCCCCTTGCATTCCCAATACAAATGCCACAATCTGAAAAAAAATGAAAATATTTAAAGAATTTAGAGAATTTGTTCTATCAGAAAAAAAAATCTATGCATTGGATGTATCACTTCTGTGGGGAAGTTAAGTGTTCTATACGCTCTCAAATAACCTTTAGAAAAACAACAAGTCAATAGCAATAGTTTACTTATGATATTAGTATTACCTTCAAATCTCCACCAATCCTCCAGTTATGTTGGTCGTATACGAGAGCATCCAGTAAAATTTTCATGTTATCGTAGCTCTCAGTAAGTTGTACGGAATGTGCTACAGGGACTGATGCAACCCTATTCCAATGTGAGAAGTACTGCTTTCAAACTTCGTTTAGACGAGTCTATAAATAGCCTCCATTCTGATGCGTTATATGGCAGGCCCAAGGATTCGATTAGCCCCTCAACATTGCAGCAGTACACTAAGGAAGAGGTATTTTCGTGCACTGCAAAAAACTTGCGGAATTCTTCCTCTCGTTTCCTATACCAGGAGAATGTTGTTCCCGGAGCCAGCAAGTTGCCCTCTCGAAGTCGTGAGCCCAAGATCTCGGCAGCTAATTGGAAAGTCCTAAATCCCTGGTAAGATCATTAAGTTTGGCCTGGTTGAGAGGCCTCGGCTCATTGAAGCGGTATTTTGAGGTATATACGACTGGGACTGGTCATTGGCATTGGTCATTGATTCATCATCAGAATCATCGAAGTCCAGGGTTTGAGGTGGGTAGGGTATTGGAATTCCAGGACCATGGGGTACAGGTCTCATAGCAGAAGGAATGTCAGGGTATACAACAATGTGTTTATTCTTCTTGTTAACTCCTGAAAATAGAAACACAAAACATGGATATAAAACTTGCATATGAAATAGAAGAAGCATTCAGACAGTGGCGGCTCGTGAGGGAAGGCTGCGGTCTGTAAGATATGAAATAGATCGATGGAGTCTGTATATTTCTTTCTTTTTCATTCATATTGTCCCTTCGGGGACAATATCAATGAAAAGAAAGAAAATATACAATCATTGTATATGTAAATGTAACTTGTATTAACAATATGTATGTGTAAAAGTATTTTCTATAACAATATGTATATGTAAATGTATGATTACCATTATGGTGAATATTATGCTATATATGGTGAATATTACATTATGGTGAATATTATGTCAAGTTTCATACGAGGATTTCAAAATATTTAAGAAAAATAAATTTATAAGCCCACCTTGGAGGTTTGTCATGCAGAAATAGCAATCTGTCACGTGATCCTTTCCTTCTCTCCAAATCATGGGAATTCCAAAAAGTAAAGATTTCGCTCTGCCTTTGCTCCATCTTCTCAAATTTTCAATGCACGTCTTGCAGCACATATGAGGGGCGAAATTTTTGTCCTGGTCCCCTAGCTTAATTCTAAAGTATGCTCTATACATTGTCTTCACAAATTTAGTGATTTGGGACTGGTTATTTGGCATGGTAACCGTCCCACATATGTAGCAGAATCTATTGGGATCATTTTTACACGCTCTATTCATTATGAAATATTTTATCTATATGCCTGAAAAGTAAAAAAAGATATTATACAAGTGAAACAAGTGAGGATAGATGTTACTGTTCCAATTCCGCTTTGACAAAATCACGAAAAATTCTATTTTACTTATGAGGCCATAGCCGGATAACCTGAGCTGATTGAGAAAAACGGATTGCAGATTCCAAATCAGCAGGAAAAACTCTATAAGAATCACTTACAAAACCCTTGACAGCAAAATTGATGCATACCAGTGTTATTTCCACACATCAGCTTAGGGTATGTTATTTATCCACTAACAACTGTACGTACCCAATTTGTAATGTAATCTCAATAGTGCAACGTTTATTTCAAAAGCACAGAAGTAAAAATAAGACTCGTAGGCAATAAATAGGTGAACATGAGAGCACTGTGTTGGTCGCAGAGGGCCATGAAAAGAGATAATTAATTGAGAGAGCAGTCAAATTGGTCTTACATATTAAGTTGTACCCTTCAGGAGGCTTCTTATTGTCACTGAGGAAGTTCGGAAAAAATTATATATGAAGATAGCTAATAAAAATAAATAAACGAGATTTGTTTGCGCTGAGAGACACTGACTGAGGCGTATTGTGGTGGAACGGTTGGAGGGACCCGCGAATGTAAACATCACCGAACCGCGGTTAATTCCATGTCACGATCACGGATAAGTGCACGATGGTAACAATTAGTAGGTCATGTTAACTGAATTGACGACAGTGAATCACGCATAACTGCCTGAATAAAATGTGTGTGTGTTATATACCACGATGCGTTTCCGCGCGTCGTTCTCTTCACACGAAGGTCGAGCTGGTGGTCCCTGCCTCTAGGATTGGCTTGGTGAAGGAGTGAGCCGCTCTCTTGCGCTCTCCATCGCACATAGCCATGTACACCCAGCTCATCTGGCCTAATATGCAGTCTGTTTAAATTTTTCGTTTCTACCATATCTCAAGAGTTGAAATTTCTCGGTGTTAAATGCCCTATTGTTGTCTTCTGACCATTTGTTAGTGTCCCCCTCTGCTCGGTCTCTCTTCACACGGAGGTGAAGCTGTTGGCCCCGTCTCTATGCCTGGCTTGTTGGTGGAGCGAGCTGCTCTCTCCGCCACACGTAACCAAGTACACCGGTTCATCTGGTACCGTCCTGTGCCTGGCATCTGGTCTTCTCTTGAAGACTTCATCTTTGATTCCCTGTAACGTTTCTGAGGTCGTTAGGAAGCTGGTTAAAAGCCTTGACCTACTGATAACCAAGCTAATTTCCTTCAGTGTTGGGGGGGGTCCCTTGTCAGGTTTTAGTTTGGGGACACTATATATTCCGCCTTTCCTATTGTCCAGCGTTGTTTGGATGATTATTGGGTTTAGTTTGAGGTTTGGTACCACTCGCCGATTTTTGTCTTTGCGTCTTTGATAAGTTCGTTCGTAATATTGTCTTTGGCCGCGATGAGAGACACTGACTGAGGCGCATTGTGTTGGTATGGCGGGAGGTACCCTCGAATGTAAACACCTCCAAGTCGGGGTTAACTCCATGTCACGATCACGGATAACTGCTTAATGTTAACAATTAGTAGGTCATTTTAACTCAAATGACGACCGTGAATCACGGTTAACTACATGAATAAAATGTGTGTATAAACCACGATGCGTTTCCGCGCGTCGTTCTCTCTTCACACGAAGGTCAAGCTGGTGGTCCCTGCATCTAGGATTGGCTTGGTGGAGGAGTGAGCCTCTCTCTTGCGCTCTCCACTGCACATAGCCATGTACTCCCGGCTCATCAGGCCTAATATGCAATCTGCTTAATTTCTTCATTTCTACCATATCCGAAACAAAAGAAGATTAGATGCTTTTCTCAGCATAATACCAGATGAGCCTGGGTGTACATGGTTATGTGTTGAAGAGAGTACATGAGAACATCTCGTCCCTTCATCTGAGTGCAACATATCATATTCAACTGAGTGTACAGATTCAAATATATAGGTGATCTCGAGTGAACAGCTCGTCTATTTCATCTATGCCTCGTAGACTTTATTTATATATATATATATATATACATAGTGTGTCCGTAAAGTCATGGTGGGATTTTAAATAGCTATATTATTGCAACGAAACATGATAATGAGATGAAAAAAAGGCAAATTGAAGAACAACTCTAAAAGAATAACTTTATAACGTAGTAGTTCGATATGGGCTCCTCTGGTAGCCCTGCAGACATCTAGGCGGTGATGTGTGTCCGTAAAGTCATGGTGGGATTTTAAATAGCTATATTATTGCAACGAAACATGATAATGAGATGAAACAATGCCAAATTTAAGAACAACTCTCAAAGTTGTATCTTGTAGTTAGTCTAGGCTAAGCTTAACCTTTATCTCGTAGTTAGTCTAGGCTGTCCACATGCCTCGTTGAACATGAGCGTAATAGCCCGAAAGTTAATGTGTGGTGTGCTCTAGCACGAGATCGAGTGATTGGCCCATTTTTCTTCGCGGAACCCACTGTGACGTCACACAACTACCTCGCTATGTTGGAACATTTTGCAGTACCCCAATTTATTGACAATAATGTCATCTTTCAGCAAGATGGTGCTCCTCCGCACTATGCCAACGTTGTTCGAGAATTCCTTAATGAAAAATTTCCACAGAGATGGATAGGAAGAGGAGGATGGAAGCCATGGCCTCCACGCTCTCCGGACCTGACACCTTTGGACTTTTATTTGTGGGTTACGTCAAGCAAAGCGTGTACAGTGTACCCATTAGGGATATTCATCACTTGCACGAGCGAATCACGGAAGCTATCGCATCCGTCACTCCTGATGTTCTTGGGCGTGTGTGGCTGGAATTGAATCACCGCCTAGATGTCTGCAGGGCTACCAGAGGAGCCCATATCAAACTACGTTAAATAAAGTTATTCTTTTAGAGTTGTTCTTCAATTTGCCTTTTTTTCATCTCATTATCATGTTTCGTTGCAATAATATAGCTATTTAAAATCCCACCATGACTTTACGGACACACTGTATATATACATAAAAATTATTTCACGAAAGTAACACGTAAATAATATTTATGATGAATAAAACCACGAAGGAAAGGAAACACAGAATGGTGCTCAAGCGCTTTCGTCTAATGACATCCTCAGGAACACTGAAGTACATAAAGAGTTACAGCCTATATGACGCGTTCGGTGGAGAAGGGGCGAACGCAACATTTTCGAATTATGCCACAAAATGCAGTTAAAGTTTGTAAACTTTAAACCTTTGTATTTTTCCGGTTTATTGAAATGTTGTATGAATTTGAACACATATTTGAGTAAAATATTGTTGGGTAATATGTCGATATAATAAAACGCCAAGAAATTTTACAATATTATTTATTGATAGCTTCTGATGTTAACTGGTGTAATCCATTATTTGGTCCTCTTCGTCGAATGTTGTATTACCTGCTTCAACTGTTTCGGTTTCTTCCAGTTCCTTTAACAATCTTGTATAATAGTTCACTGCAGTTGCAGGCATTAGGTCTGATAATTCTTTGAGATCTTTTATTTTTTCCTTAGTTATTGGCAGCAATTGGGAATACTTTGATTGCAGTGTCTGCTGGCTAGATTGAATAAACTGACACTGTAGGATTTTTTCCCTTTCTGCAGTCTGACGGGATGGCTATTATCTGGGGTTGTGCGGTATGCAGTAGATATTACGTAGCCTTCTTTGTGTTGAAAGTCAAATATTAACTTTCTTGCATCTGTAAATTTAGTAGTTGTTGATTTCCTAATGACAATGCACGTTTTTAGGACGTCAAAATCGAGAAAATCAGCCTGTTTCATTTCTACAACTAGGAAGCGCTGCGAAACGGCTGTAGTTATGGCGTAACAATCTTTTTGGTGTAAATAATATTGCTGTAATTATTTTTTATATTTTGTTCAATTTGGCCAAATTGAGCATCACAGGGTATTGTCGAGTGACCAGAAAGTAGATAGATGTGTTCAATGTGAAGCAATGATGCGGAGTGAATTTCTCTGAGATACATTAAAACCTAAATTTTACCGTGAAAGAGTGCAGACAAACATCTAATTTTTTGCATAGGTAAAGCAAAGGTTTTAAAGGATAATTATACGACAAAAAACTCATTTTTCGAATTTTGTGGCGTTCGCCCCTTCTCCACCGAACGCGTCATATATAGGTTACAAAAAAATATATATATATACAATAAACGGAAAGATAAAAATAAAAAAAATAAAAAAATTAAACATTAAAGGATTGTGGGAGGAGCATACAAATTTGTAAGGAAAAACTACCAATTTTTAGCACAAGATCAAATGAATTGTTTCCAATCAATGTTATAGATAATTAAAAAAATAAAAATACAAATTTATACTGGAAATCTGCCCGGGTTTTAGCACTCTGCCCTTCTTGTTAAAGTTCGATGTCTATAAAAATAAGTTGAAAAATAAAAGTTATTAGAGTAGCATACAAGTTTACCAAAGATTTAGCGTTCTACCCTTCTTATCTAAATCTGTTCTGAACGAATTCAAAACAACAGGATCGAGTTGAAAAAGACCTTTGCTTATGTTCAAGTTATTTGTAAGTTGGATAATGGTAGACTCAAGAATATTTCTATTAACAATGTTGCCAGAGTGAAATAAAACTGAAGCATTATTCCAATCAATACAGTGGGATAACTCTCACAAATGGACAAAAAGGGCACTGGACGACTGTCCTTTTCTAACGGAATATTGATGCTGTTTTATACGTGTGTGCAAATCCTTTCCCGTCTGACCTATGTAAAAGGAATCACATTGTTTACAACCAATTTTATAGATAATGCCTGAATTATTGGTAGGGCTATTTTTTACTATGATATTTTTCACAATATTGTTATATGAAAATACTACATTAATATCCAAAAGTTTAAGTACATTAGCAATGCCTAAAAAGCCCGGGAAAAATGGAAGTACTAAAATATTTTTTCACAAAGTGCAAGTGTTATTATTGACAAGATAGAAAGTTCGTTTTGCCTTGTTGAGACAAGATTCCATAAACGCAGATGGATAACACAGATCACTTCCAATACCGTTGATTTTTTCTAATTCGGCATCGATGTATTCCGGACTGGCGATCCTAAGGGCGCGGAGAAACATTGAAGAAAAAAATGGCCTTCTTAGTGGGGGTGTCATGTCCCGAGTAAAAGTGTACGTAGGACAAATTGTTTGTTTTTCCGATAGATACTAAACTTAAAACCTGGGCTTTCCCTATGTACACGCACATCCAAAAACGGGATTGAATTGTCTTGTTCCACTTCTAAAGTAAACTTAATGGAGGGGACTTGATCATTTAACTGAAGGAGGAAGTTATCCAGGTCACGATTCATGGGCCAGATACACAAAATATCGTCGACGTACCGCAACCAAGGGATGCCAACCCCCAGGATTCTCGGAATGTAAGTAATTTCGAAAAACTCCATGTAAATATTGGAGAGGAGGGGCGACAAGGGGTTAACCATGGCCATCCCAAAAACCTGTTGATAATACTCGTTATTGAAAGTGAATTTACAGTCTTTGATGCAAAGCTTAATAAGTTCCAAAACAATGTGTGAAGGTAGTGGCAGGTCATACTTATGTAATTCTCGGGAGAGAAAGTCAAGCATATCGTCAATCGGTACTTTTGTAAACAATGAACAAACGTCAAAACTGATCAATCTATCGTTGGTTTCAGTACGTGCATTATTCATTATTCATTAGACGAAAGCGCTTGAGCACCATTCTGTGTTTCCTTTCCTTCGTGGTTTTATTCATCATATATATATATATATATATATATATTATATGTGTGTGTGTGTGTGTGTGTGGTGTGTGTGTGTGTGTGTGTGTACTTAAAACTTAATTATTGGACTAAGATAGGCTATTGCATTACCGAAAACCTAGGCCAGTTTACATAGACGTTGCAATCCAGTCTACTGAAGGTGATTTACAAACTTTGATAGGCTTAAGAAATGTTAGACCTCATGAACTTTAATACCCATGTGTATGGAAAAATTAGTTTTATCCTATTAAAAATAGATTATACAGTCGATGATAAGTTTTCAGGCCAGCATGATGTAAGGCTACTGACCCTAGTCAATAGTTAGTATCTAAACCATCTCTAGATACATTAATCTAAACAAAAGGTTATGCGTAAATTACATTCGCAATACGAAACTTTAACTCTAAACTGAACCCTTAATAATTTAATTAGTGGGGTAGACCTATTTTGTACAGCTTCAAAATTATGAAGAACCTTTTTGATGGACTGTAAACCAATCATAGCTTTAGGCTCAAACATTATACAGGGGCCAGAAACCCAGAAAGCTGCCTTACCTATAGAATCGAAGGCTAATGATAGTTGAATAAATAACTATAACTACTGTAAATATGCGGAAGTGTGTGTGTGTGTGTGTGTGGTAAAATTTGTTAACATCTACTTCTTATTTTCTCAACTGATTTTGTGAAAGTGTTTGTTCTACTCTCTGGACACGTGAATAGAAACCTTCGTGTCAACATCTATCGCCACAAGTAGATGAATTATTGTCTAGCAACAAACGAGTCTTTCATCTATTGAAGATATCAAAAGCTGTACGTCTTGCGGCATGTATATTGTAATAATAATAATGAGGAATTTATATACCTATAATCTACAATTATTTTAGGCTTCAATTCAATTTATTTTCTGGTGTGTTAACAAATGAAACTCAGAAAACCCAGATTTGTCATGCCTGGGTACAGAATGTTAGTAGTAGTAGTAAGATTCCTTATATATAATATATATATATATATATATATATATATATAGTAAGGAATAGGTGGACTAGAAGGTAGTACATGTTTATTAGTCAGACGTTTCTGAAATTCGATTTCCATCATCATTGCTAAGAAGTAAAAATAAAAAGTGTACAAATATAGGTAAGAACTGTAGTCGTTGAGGGTAGGTCTTGTACTGATTGATTGATTGATTACACTGGTCAACACTCATTTTATTGCCAATCATATTAGAGTGATTTTGGGGTAACCTTGTGGTGCTGATTCCGAATATGACATCGGTTTTGCTAGATTGGCTCTAATTTATGAGATAATTGGTACCCCATTGAAACACGTAAAAATGCAAAAAATTTAATGTTCAGGCGGAGCCTACTTACAAATCGCATTGAAATTGTCTCAAATCATACAAAAGTAAACACATGAAATACATAATGGCATTTTATTCGGTATAATAACAGATAAACACAGTAAGCTGATTCGCATAATTACAATTAATGTATAGTAAATCTCTGTTTGTACGATTCTCTTTTATGTGGGTTATCAGGACGATCACGTTGGAGGTTCCAGCAATAGTCTGCCATCATGTGTCTGTCCCATCTGCCTTGATACCTTTCCTCCATCACCTTGATATCTTGATGAAACCTCTCCCCTTGTTCCTCGCTAAAATCACCAAGATTATCCGGAAATCTGTGTAAGTGGCTATGGAGAAAGTGTACCTTTATGCTCATATTAGTACCCAACTTAGTTTGTGAGCATGTTTGCACCAGTTCTTCATAATTGTCTGCTTTGTGGTTACCCAAGAAGTTCTTGGCAACTGAGACATAACTGCACCAGGCAGAAGCTTCAACACCATTCATAAATTTTGTGAAATTAGAATCCTTGATAAGTGTACGGATTTGAGGGCCATGAAAGATTCCAGCTTTTAGTTTTTCCATACTTAGTCCAGGGAACGATCTACAAATGTATTTGAAGCAGACTTTGACAGACTGAGGTCCCGTATCAAATCATTGAGTTCGTCTTGGGAGAACTGCTGAGGTGTTGAAATGCTTCCTTCATAGTCACTTCCACTACTACCACCTAAGTCCTGAATTTCTTCAAATTCTGACAACGGAAGGTCGGGCAGTGTGGTAAACACTGGTATGGGAACGTCTTCGCTGTGTGACACAGGTCGCCTTGCTGATTCCAAATTGGGATAATCCCACTTGAGTTTCTTGTATCGATTGAAACCTTTCACATTAACCACACTGTCAACTGACTACTGGTTGGGTGGCCGATGACTTATATACGGAGGGGGAATATTCTAGAATGATCGTGGAGTAAACACTAAGAATATTCGCGTGTCTCACCATCTAGAATGTTCCGGTAGTTTCCCATATGCACGCGTTATGGTTACGTTTCCTATTAATTGAGGGTATTCATTATTTCAAGAACTAGAGCCAAATCGGAAAAACTACTCATTTTGGAATTCAGCAACCCCAAAATACCCTAAATTCGTACGAATTTCCTTGGCAACGAAACAAAAAAAATTTTTTGTTGAGCTGTGTTATGTTTAATGGTGCACCAATCCAGTGTGTTATTACTTATTAACACCCAGGTTTTGTACTAAGGGTATATAGGGATTCGAGTATGCTGAGGTCGGTCGATTGGTATGCTGAAATGATAATTTTGAAATTGGTTGGGAGCAGTGGGTGACTGTGGAGGTGTCAATGATCTCTTATTGATGATTTCGTTGGGTAGAAATGACACGATGCTCATCCACTCTTGTTTGATGTTGGCGAATGGTGCTGCCAATATAGCTCGTATTACAGTGAGTACAAATGAAACAGTAGATATATATTGGATGAGACAGGGAGCTGGGTTTTTTCTTTATGGTTGAGATATGAATTAATGCTATTATTATTGGTGAATACAAATTAATGACTAAACTAAGGGTAAAGTGGGATGAGTAGGTGGCGAAGTTCTGATTGTATTTTGTAACTAATATAGTCATAGCAGGAAGAAAAGTAATGTATATCTTTTTTAACAGTGGGGTCTTTAAGAGGCTTATAAATGTTGTTGAGAAAATTTCTAGTTAGAGAATGTAGTAAATGTTTTGGGAAAGGAATATTAATGCCGAAACTGTGAACGAATTCTATTTCGTTGTGGAAGGATAAGTAGAAGGAACAAAGTGGATATGCACGATGGATTAAGATTTTAATGCTGTTAATTTTATACAGTAAGGGGTGTGGGTTAAGTAGTTTGTATCTAGGTCTGTATATGTAGGTTTTCGATATATGGAAGTGCTGAATTTATTATTTTGTTTTGTTATTGTTATATCTGAAAAGGGTAGGGTGTTGTTATGTTCGTTTTCTTTAGTGATTTTGATGATTTGATGCTGGGAATTGAGATAGTTAATAAAAAGAGGGTCGTGTTTAGCAATGTGAAAGAGTAGAAAGGTGTCATCGACATATATTTTACATAAATGTGTTTGTAATGAGTGGGGTAATGGAGTAGCGAATAGGTTTGTTGGTAAAGTGGAAAAGAAGTAGGTGTCTGCGGTGTCAAGGGTTAGCAGTTTGGTAAATTCCTGTTTCGTTAGGTTGAGGTCTGTGTTCTGATTATGGAAAATAAATTGTTGGTGTCGGTGTCGGTGGTTTCTCTAATTGGCACGTTGTTATAGAGGAATTCTATGTCAAAGCTGTGCATATGGAGGTTGTTTGAATTGCTCAACGTCAGTATTTCTTTGACGAATTCGTAAGAAATGGGGATGGAATATTCATTCTGCATTAGGGGTTAGTTTGGAGTTGGGGGGAATTAGGAATTTTGCTGGGTGTAAATTATGGGTGATGTAGGCAAAAAGGATAGATCTAATAGGTAAATCTGGTATGTGTATTTTAGAGAGGCCGTAAAGAGTGTCTGGGGAGGTGACGGTAGAGTGTTTTTGGTCATAATCATCCTCGGAAATTTTATTTTCATCATATAATATTTGAGGAAACGGATGATTTTATCTTCAAGTTTAGGGAAAGTACTAGAGGCTTGTCATTAATCTTTTTGAATTTGGCGGAGTCGTTGAGGGCTTTATTCAACTTATTATCATCATCTGATTTGTTAAGAACAATGGTATCTTTGCTTTTGTCAGGACGTGAAATTATGATGGAGTCATCCCTGATGATTCTTTTAGGCAAGCGATATCTTACTATTGAATAGGGAGAAAAACTTTATGAGTTTTAAATTTATAAAAGTGTTTATGGGTGATGTATACATAAAGGCTAGGTCTATGGGAAAATTTGGTATCGTCAGCTATTAGGATTCGTTTTAAACTATGAAAAAGTTTTTTAGATGAGAAAGCGTGTTTAAAATAATTTATGTTAAAGTTTGTTAACTTAAAATATAGACCCAAAGAGAGAAGTCTTCTTTCGTTGTTGCTCAAATTCTCTTAGAAAATTGTTTGATCAGGGTTAAGAGCTTGAAGGTTCGATTTCAGGCCCACTTGATTTAATTTTCTCTTATGTCTTAGCTGAATCTGTATGCGTTAGTTATTGGCGTCTTCAGCAATTTGATTTTAGACATTAAATAGATTATAAAACTTGCAGATTCTTTTAGGTGAATTAAAAAAAGAATATATTAAATTTTATTGATGAGGTTAATATTGTTATGCTTAACATATATATATATTATATATATATATATAATATTATATATATATATATATATATAATATATATATGTATATATGTGTATATATATATATATATATTTAGGAGAAATCCAATGACAAGGAGAATGTAAATGCCATGAAAAGTCTTCTTTAATGCGCAACGTTTCGAGCAATACGCTCATCTTCAGGCTGTTTAATAACAATGTGAAATTAAAATCAATATTGAATGAAAAACAAAACAGAAAATTTCTATAACCTATTCGTAAAGACAAATTTTAAAAGACTGAGAAAAGAGGGTCAGTGATGTAAAGTCACTTTTCACAAATGTACCTGTATCTGAAACTATTGCCATTATTTTAGATAGGGTTTTTAGCTCAGTTGATAATTTTCATGGTTTTTCATTGTCTCATTTGAAGGAACTTTTAGAATTGGTCTTCAAACAATGCTATTTCACTTTCAACAATAAGGTTTACCAACAAATTGATGGGGTAGGGATGGGATCACCAGTCGGACCGTTAGCAGCTGACTTTTTTATGACTCATTTAGAAAGTGTAATTTTTAGACAATCTCCCACTCATCTCAAGCCAATTTTCTATCGACGCTTCGTTGATGATTCGATAGCAGTCTTTGATAATGCGGTACAAGCGCAACAATTCTTTAACTTCCTAAATTCTTTGCACCCCAATATAACGTATACAATGGAAACTGAGCAAAATGGCTCCCTCCCCTTCTTAGATCTTTTAATTTCGAAAAACGGTGATTCTATTACTACATCAGTTTACAGGAAACCCACTTTCACTGGTTTGGGCATGAATTTTTTTAGTTTTACTGATTTCAACTATAAGATGTCTTGTATTAAAACTCTCCTGTTCAGAGGATATAATTTGACCTCTAATTTTACCTTACTTAATGAATTTAATAATCTAAGATCATACTTTACTAATAATAGTTTTCCTGTTCAATATGTAGACAAACTAATTAGATCCTTCTTAAATAATGTTTATAGCCCTCAACTTCCATGTATTACAGTGCCGAAGGATATAAAATATTTCTTGGTACCTGAAATGGGTCCTTTGAATAAGGAATTTAAGCTTAAATTTACAAAATTGTTAAGGAAATTTTTTTATCATACTGATTTCCGCATCATATTTATTAATAAAACGTCTTTAGGTAGCTTTTTCTCAGCGAAGGATCGAACCCCTGACTCGTTGCGTAGCGGTGTTGTATATTTATTTACCTGCCCCAGGTGTCTCCTTGGGAATTACATCGGCAGCACTGTTCGCTCTCTCAGGGCTAGATTTTATTCGCATATGGGAATAAGTGGCCGAACAGGTAAAATTTTAAAAACTAAAGAAGCCTCGAGTATTCGTGAACACAGCATTAAATGTAAAATTGATGTCACTTTAGACAATTTTAAAATTCTGGTTGTAATACTTGTCCCAACTCACTAAGAATTTTAGAATCGCTGTTCATTAAAGCATTGTCCCCTAGTCTGAATGTTGACTCATCGGCCGTCCCTCTCAATTTGCTATGATCCCTCCTCCTTCCCCAATTCCTTATAATCCCTCCTTCCCCAATCGCCCTCGCCATCTCTCGTGTTTCCCGTTCTTTGTCTCTGCTCAAATTAGTCAGCCTCGGATACTGCAGTGTAAGGTAGATAGTTCCATTGTTCCAGTGTACTATTGGTAATTTTTCCAGTGTATTAATTTCACATTTACTACATGTATTTAAAAATAACTTCTTAATTTTTATATGTAAATCTGTATAACTTAGAATTTAACCCTCTTTTCTCAGTCTTTTAAAATTTGTCTTTACGAATAGGTTATAGAAATTTTCTGTTTTGTTTTCATTCAATATTGATTTTAATTTCACATTGTTATTAAACAGCCTGAAGATGAGCGTATTGCTCGAAACGTTGCGCATTAAAGAAGACTTTTCATGGCATTTACATTTCTCCTTGTCATTGGATTTCTCCTAAATATTAAATTGAAGCTCTGTAGAAGCAACCCGCATGACTATATATAATATATATATATATATATATAATATATATTATATATATATAAAACATGCCTTTATTATGTGCATATATTGTGATTGTAAAGAAGTCTTTTTATTGCCGTTTCTACAGAAACTGACAACAGAAATACAGACACTGTGGTCGACTGGAAATATAACTTGTACGTTTCATTTCTTCAAGGTAAGAGTTGATTATTGCATACCTAATACGAGGTTAAATAAATTAATCTTTACCAAGGATGCAAAATGTGGTTGTATTAAAGTTGTTAGTCCCTTGACCATGTATTTTACAGATGGGGCTGATGATTCGGAAAGAAACACAGAAATAACAGAGTTACCTCCGAAAAATCCACTAGTCGTTTTCTTTAACTGTTTTAGTTTTTTTTTAAATTTAAGGCATACTTGCTTATTTATTTCAATGTTTTGTATGAAAATTGAATATGAATAAGTTTATTGCTAGACCTTTTTCCAAATGCGTAATATTAATAATACAATGACAAAGCACATACTAAGGATAGAAATATATACAATTAATGAGAAATAATACAGTACTTTCGAAGTTGTGTGAAGCTACAACCAGCCGTTTACATATCATAAATTCCATAGCTTCCAAGACGTACGGTAGGAGTGCTAATAGCTTGGATACTCGGGGTGGTTAATTTTTTAAATCGTTGCATTAGACTGTATATAGACACACAGATTATTTGAGCGGGACCTTTTAATACCAAACTCAATTAGTTCTTAAGTTATCATTTAAGTGGCGTAGTTATAAGAACTTCTCTACTATTTTCTAGAAACGTGAGGCGATGTAAATAACAGAAAACTACATGGATGAAATATACGTCTATGAAGGAAGATATCGATATTTGAATTTACGAAATATAAATTGCAAGTATTCACGTCCATCCTAGTCTTTTGAAAAGGGCTGATATATATATGATAATGTTTGTTGTTCGTGATGATTGTTATCACGTTACTATACCAATGGATTAAAATATAATAGCTTCCCCTTAGCTTAGATATATGAAATTAAAATTAATTTATTTAATAGCTTTTGGATCTATTTCGTAATACAAATATTAGAACAACGCAAAATTTGTTTATGAGTTGATTGTATTTATTTTAATTTTATTTTGTGTGGTATCGTTATTAATATATTAAGCCGAAACGATGAGATCATGGACGGCGTAAAAGAAATCTTTGGTATTTGTCTTACAATACAGTTATTATACATAAAATATACACACACATATATATCAGCAGAAGGCTGGTGTTCCAGAAATGGATCTTCTGCACGAACGCTTCCAGCGTTTGTTTGCTTGTTTTTGCGTTTGTTCTTGTTTGTCTCATGAAAGACTATGAAAGATCCCCTCACACGAGGAATTTTTCTCGTGAAGGTAGGCGAGGATGAATCTTTTTTTTTCAAGGAGGAGTGGGTCAAGGGGCAGCTGCCCTTCATTAAGGACGGTGAGACCCCATAAATAGGTTAGGAACTTAAGTAAGGGGGGCCCTCATAACGAAGGCGAAGGCCTTCAGGGGGCCACTCCAGGGGCAGGATTTTAGACCACCCCAACTTCCTCTGGCCAAACGCGCCTTTCTACACATATATATATATATATATATATATATACGGAGAGAGAAAGAGAGAGAGAGAGATTGTCACAAACCTACAGAAAATATTTTCATAAAATTTAGATAATGTATTTTCTTATTTCATTTACTGAAAATTCAAAATTAGCTAATTTATTTATTATTTATTTTTAATATATTTTTTTAAGTAATAATTTTATAGTTAAAGAAGTTGTAAAACCCTACAATAATAAGATACAAAAATAATAATAATAACAATAATAATAATAATAATCTAATTCCTTTTACATTACTTATAAATCTATAAGATATAAAATATAACATTTATATGGCTTTCCCTTATTTCTAAAATTATAATATCTTCGACAAATATATTGTATCCTTTTCGATGAACAGGTGAGAATAATTGGCAGAAAGGCCAGGTGTAATGTAATTAACAGACAAAAGATGAAAGGCAAATTGGATTCTAGGAGGAAGACGCTGGACAGGAATAATATATACTAATGTGTCATTCACTCCATTTTCCTTCCAATTGGAACAAATATTTCTAAATTTTATGTAATGAATAAATTCAAAAGGTGCCAAATCAAATTTTAAAGGAAAAATCGAATTTGATACCTCCATACTTGCATGTAGTGTATATACAGGGTGGGAGAAAACTCTTTAAGGATTTTATACATACAATTACTTAGTTAACAACATTATGCAGATACATGTTCAAATGATGAAACAACTCATACAAAAAGTGTATAAGAATTTTAGTCATACAAGTATTTTGTTAAAGATTCTCTCTGTGAACTCTTCATTCTTCTTCTGAACATATCGAGTGGGACCCTTTACAGTTGTTCATCTGTTCTGCGGCCAGGAGTTAAAGTTTATCACGCAAATAAGCCCAAAGCCAGAAATCACATGCGGTTATATCAGGTGATCTGGTTGGCCACTCGATGGGAGTTCGCCGCCCAAGCCATCTTCCTTCAAGGTTCGTATTCAGAATCTCACGGGCAGCTGCAGAGTAATGCGGCGGCGCTCCATCATGTTGATAAAGACGATTCCTGCCAACACCATTAGTAAACTGTGGCAAAACTTTCTCTCTTAATATCTGGTTTTCCATTCATCATATCTTTTTATATGTCAAAGGAAACGAGTCCTGAATAACCAATGCACGTCCAAACTATTGGTGTAGTCGTTTTAACAAGTTTACCAGATCGTATTTTGGGATTTTTTTTCGTCCAGTAGTAAACGTTGTGTTTGTGTCTTCAGTTTAACGAGTAAAGGTAACAGTCATCTGAAAATTTGATCCTTCGAACGAAATCTGGATTACTATTGAACTTTTGTCTCATTGTTTCAGCAAACTGCATCCGTCTATCAGAGTCATCGTCGTATATGAGCTGAGAGTAAATGGGATTGTGGTGCCCCTATGATTTCAATATTTTTGTTACTGAAAATTTGGAGATATCAAATTCCTCTGCGACTTTTTTCGTTGAAGTTGTTGGGTCGACTTGAAAAGTGGCCAGGACATTTTCATTGTTGTTGTTTGCTGTCGCCTTTAATGGCCTTCCGCTTCTTGGACGACCTTTTACCAGGTTCCCTGTTTCCAAATCCACTATCGAAGAGTGGCTGCATTTGGTGGTGGTTTATTATATTTTTCTTGAAATAAACGCAAACTTTCTTCACAATTATTATAAGAAATATCCCACGATACAAGATACACTTTTTCTTTATTGCTGTATTCCATCCTTACTGACATGTCGCTGATTGGGGCTAGGGCTTACGGCCTAGAGCCTTCCTGTTCTAGCCTTGGGTTATTCCTGGCCTAATTATTTGTATGTATAAAATCCTTAAAGACTTTCCGGTTCTTTTCAATTTGGCGTACGGCAGATTTTCGCTGAAAATTTGTATACTAATAAATTTTTATATTCTAATAACGAAAATGAAATTATTTTCCTGAAAAAATATGCCCAACATACGAAAAAAATTGCATTTGTATGCGCACTAGTTTGCATGGCGCATGACCGTTATCTAAATTATGTAGTGTTATGTAGTGGGTTTTACAAAACAAAACGCAGATAATATCCTTTATTTATTAAAATTTTTAACATTTAATAATATTTTAATAAATAAATCTTCATTTGCATACCTTTTTCTTCATACGAACTCGCATAAATATGAATCAATCATTTGGCGATGAGTGCCACAATGTCGCTTATTTTTTGGCTTCAAGGTGTGCTCTCTATTGTTTGAGTAGAGCGCCGGAATCTGGATCAATAAAGTTTTCGCTATGGTTAACTTTTTGATGTACGTAATGGTAGCCTTCAATTCTCTCAATATTTTCATATGGTTTCCACATATCACTGATGATGGTTGTGCCTGGTCGTATGTTTGTTTTTATGGAAACCAATAATGTTTCTGCGTTTTTATTTGGAACAGCATACAAAAATACTTCTTTGGTCTCACGGCATATACCACCAAATACCCACTGCTCTGACAGACCTTCCTGTGTCATATTTTCGCTTGCTGAAGTAGGTTTCATCTATTTCCACCATTGTATTTTCTCTACCAATAACTGTTGGATGTTTTAAAATTGACTCCGCACACACCTGTAATTAAATTAATATATTTATTTTTCATTTAGGTTAGGTTAGGTGTATATATAATAGTTAGATCAAGCTTATCTCTCACAATCTTCTTTGGTCTCACGGCATATACCACCAAATACCCACTGCTCTGACAGACCTTCCTGTGTCATATTTTCGCTTGCTGAAGTAGGTTTCATCTATTTCCACCATTGTATTTTCTCTACCAATAACTGTTGGATGTTTTAAAATTGACTCCGCACACACCTGTAATTAATTTAATATATTTATTTTTCATTTAGGTTAGGTTAGGTGTATATATAATAGTTAGATCAAGCTTACCTCTCATAAATAATTGTGAAAATCTACTGTCGTTGTGTGACATATTCCCAGTTCTTTCTTACAATATTTAATTGAAGAATATTCTTGAGCCCAGGAATAAATTAGTAAAATTATTTTCTTTAGCGGAATGGTTGAACCGAAACATCCTCTTTACAACTCCATTTTCTGCAGCGCCATACAGTTTTTTTTTAGTAGGGTTGTTTAACCTCCTTCGCAACATCTAAGGTCATATGACGGAGGGGACCTGCAGCTTTACGTGGGATCCGAACCACGGGTCGCTACATAATCTGGGCGCGGAGGACGGTCTCCCATCCAACTACTACCCAGACCCAGTGTCGCTTAATTTCGCTGATCTCCGGGGAGCGGTGTTACGACATTGGCCACGACGTAGCCCAGCCAGCACCATACAGTATCCTCATTTTTAGTCTTTATAACAATTTCATGCTTTTTTTCTGCGCAGCTTTTCTGATGGAATTATGGCATGATCTTGGAAAAATTTGGTTGCTTCACAATCTGCAATAATGTTTTCAAAAATTCACTGCAAGTTATAGTTATTTGACATGTTTGACATTCTAGGACACAAGCACTATATTACTTCAAAAACTGATTGAAGCAAACGATCTTATATGGTTATCTTTAAAAAACACATGTCGCAATAAATTACTAAGTCATAAGCGTCATGAGCGATGTAAACTAGATAACGGTCATGCACCATGCAAACTAATGCGCATATAAATGCAATTTTTTTGTATATTGCGCATATTTCTCAAGGAAAATAATGTCATTTTCGTTATTAGAATATAAAAATTATTAGTATACAAATTCTCAGTTCGAAAATCTGCAGTACACCAAACTGAAAAGATCCGACTTTTCTTCTACCCGGTGTATATATATATATATATATATATATATATATATGATGAAGAAAACCACGAAGGAAAGGAAACACACAGTGGTTCTCAAGCGCTTTCGTCTAATGACATCCTCAGGAACACTGAAGTAAATAAAGAGTTCAAGACTATATATATATAGGTTACAAAAAAAAAATATATATATAGTAAATATAAAAATAAAAATTGTGGGAGGAGCACACAAATCTGTAAGGAAAACTACCAATTTTAGCACTTTGCCCGAATTCAACACAAGATAAAATGGATTGTTTACAACCAATTTTATAGATAATGCCTGAATGATATATAGGTCACAAAAAAAATAAAAATAAAAAATAAAAATAAATTGAAAAAATAAAAATTGTAAGAGAACACAAATTTATAAGGGAAAATTACCAAAGTTTTAGCACTCTGCCCTTCTTGTCTAAATCTTTTCTGAACGAATTCAAAACATCGGGATCGAGTTGAAAAAGACCTTTGCTCATGTTAAAGTTATTTCGAAGTTGAATAATAGCAGACTCAAGAATATTTCTATTAACAATGTTGCTAGAGTGAAACAAAACTGAAGCATTATTCCAATCAATACAATGGGATAACTCTGACAAATGGACAAAAAGGGCACTGGACGACTGTCCCGTTCTAACGGAATATTGATGCTGTTTTACACGCATGTGCAAATCCTTTCCCGTCTGACCAATGTAAAAGGAATCACATTGTTTACAACCAATTTTATAGATAATGCCTAAATTATTGGTAGGGCTATTTTTTACTATGATATTTTTCACAATATTGTTATATGAAAATTGTACATTAATATCCAAAAGTTTAAGTACATTAGCAATGCCTAAAAAGCCCGGGAAAAATGGAAGTACTAAAATATTCGTTGACAAAGTGCGAGTGATATTATTCACACGATAGAAGGTTCGTTTTGCCTTGTTAAGACAAGATTCCATAAACGCAGGTGGGTAGCACAGATCACTTCCAATACCGTTGATTTTTTCTAATTCGGCATCGATGTATTCCGGACTGGCGATCCTAAGAGCGCTGAGAAACATTGAAGAAAATATGGCCTTCTTAATGGGGGTGTCATGTCCAGAGTAAAAGTGTACGTAGGACAAATTGTTTGTTTTTTTCCGATAGATACTAAACTTAAAACCTGGGTTTTCCCTATGTACACGCACATCCAAAAACGGGATTGAGTTATCTTGTTCCACTTCTAAAGTAAACTTAATGGAAGGGACTTGATCATTTAACTGAAGGAGGAAGTCATCCAGGTCACGATTCATGGGCCAGATACACAAAATATCGTCGACGTACCGCAACCATGGGATGCCAACCCCCAGGATTCTCGGAATGTAAGTAATTTCGAAAAACGCCATATAAATATTGGAGAGGAAGGGCAACAAGGGGTTGCCCATGGCCATCCCCAAAACCTGTTAATAATATTCGCTATTGAAAGTGAATTTACAGTCTTTAATGCAAAGCTTAATAAGTTCCAAAACGATGTGTGCAGGTGGTGGCAGGTCGTACTTATGTAATTCTCGGGAGAGAAAGTCAAGCATATCGTCAATCGGCACTTTTGTAAACAATGAACAAACGTCAAAACTGATCAATCTATCGTTGGTTTCAGTGCGTACATTATTCAATTTTTCAGTAAGATCCATGGAACCTTTTACATGTGAATCAGAGATAGTTCCAAGAATGGGGGACAAGACTTTGACAAGCCATTTGAAGAGTTTATAGGTATTGATTGAAATAATGCTTCAGTTTTGTTTCACTCTAGCAACATTGTTAATAGAAATATTCTTGAGTCTGCTATTATTCAACTTCGAAATAACTTTAACATGAGCAAAGGTCTTTTTCAACTCGATCCCGTTGTTTTGAATTCGTTCAGAATGGATTTAGACAAGAAGGGCAGAGTGCTAAACCTTTGGTAATTTTCCCTTATAAATTTGTATGCTCCTCTTACAATTTTTATTGTTAAATTTATTTTTATTTTTTATTTTTTTATGACCTATATATCATTCAGGCATCATCTATAAAATTGGTTGTAAACAATCCATTTGATCTTGTGTTGAATTCGGACAAAGTGCTAAAATTGGTAGTTTTCCTTACAAATTTGTATGCTCCTCCCACAATTTTTATTTCTATACTTATTATATATATATATTTTTTTTTTGTAACCTATATATAGTCTTGAACTCTTTATTTACTTCAGTGTTCCTGAGGATGTCATTAGACGAAAGCGCTTGAGCACCACTCTGTGTTTCCTTTCCTTCGTGGTTTTATTCATCATAAATATTTTGCACGTGTTACTTTCGTGAAAGAATTTTCATATATATATATATATATATATATATATATATATATATACAGGGCGTCCCAAAAAAATGTATACACACTTTAAATAATTATAAAGGCAGTGTTTATTGAAATACATTTCATTTTCAAAATGTAATAGAATCTACAGACATTATTTAATTGTTTTGTCAACGCCTGTTTTCAAACTGACGTCCGTTCTGGTCCAGCCACTGCTGATAACGCTAAGCAATGGAATCGCAAACATCACGAAACATTTCGTTTGGTATTTGTGTGCATTCTCGTTCAATGGCTGCTCTCAATTCAGCGACTGTTGCAGGTTTTATAGCGTAGACTTTGTCTTTTAAGTATCCCCATAAAAAAAAGTCTAGTGGTGTGAGGTCTGGTGAACGCGGAGGGTATTCTACGAAACCCCTTCGTCCAATCCACATCCACATCGTGCCAAGTACCACTCGCAATACTCCACTCTTCGGTCCGGATCATCATCTTCATTAATAGCATGGACTAATCTTGGAATGTAACTTTTCCATTGACAGCGCTCAAAATGCGTTGGACAGACGATTCTGAAATTCCTACCTCACGACTCGCTTGCCGCACAGATTTTCTTGGACTTTGGTGATACGTTTCCAGTACTCTTTCTTGCTTTGTGGGGCTTGTCGATGTCCGTGGTCTTCCGGAACGCTTCTTGTGGACATTCTGAACAGTTCCATCGGCTTCAAACTTATCTCTAATTCGAGTGATGGTAAGTCGCGTTGGTGGATCTGTTTGAAACTCCCTCCTAAACTGTCTTTGCACTTCAACTGCGTTTTCACACTTCCAGTACCATTTTAGAATGAATTTCCTTTGTTCAAAGCTTAGTCTGACTGCCATTATTAATTCTAATGGGTTTAACTTGGAAAGAAAGAAACATCAATTGAGCTATCAGCTGTTAAAGTGTGTATACATTTTTTTGGGACGCCCTGTATATAATATATATATATATATATATATATATATATATATATATATATATGCTCAGCCGTCTTCAAGTACTAATGGGTTCATAACTTCATATGCTTATACGTACAGTTTCTATTAAATACACGAACGAACATCACCCAGGAAAAGAGCTCAGAGATATGGATGGCTTTCAAACGCTGTAAGCTTGGGAGATCTACTGTATATAATGATCATATATATGGAAGAGCAGTGGCACAAGTCTCTCTCTCTCTCTCTCTCTCTCTCTCTCTCTCTCTCTCTCTCTCAGAACTGTCCATCCATGCACCAAAACCCCATTACTAAAGAAGGAACACCCCTTCATCCTTATGAATTAATTTGTCGATTTAAAGAATCTCGAGCCTTATTACATTTAAAATTACTATATGCATTTTCAGAATTGGACTCGGTGATTTTATAGTCCATAATCACGCATGCGGATAAACTAACGAATTTACTCTACAGGGCATATATATATATATAATTTAGTGGTGGACCGGATGTCAGTTTTTCAACATCTGCGGATGCGGATCTTTAATTTCAATATCCGCGGATGCGGATATTTAGTTAATCTATCATATGATATAGAATTATGAATATATGACAATTTTTTCAAATTTCGTGGTATTACTTTTATGGTAGGCAATGCATAAGAATTAAAATTAATATTTTCATTATGATAAAAATAAAAACTTTCTCAAGAGTTTCAGCCACAGAAAATTCAAAGAAACAAGTTTCATTCAATTTTCGGTGTTACCAGGTATTTATATTTTGAGGTTTATATATTTGTTTGTTCCTTATAATTAATACTTTGCATGAAATGTGCATGACTGGGCCTTATAAGCTACTTTATAAGCTAATTTAATTGTAAATTGCATAATTTATTAGAGGTAATATCCGCAGTCAGAAGTGCGGATGCGGATATATATATATATATATATATATATTATTAATATATATATTATTAATAATAACTATTTGTTTTATTTTAAATAAGAGTACAGTAAAGCCTAAAGCTTAACGGTCAAATAAAATAAAATAAATAGTCCACCTTCACAATAACTTATCTCACTGTAAATTATAAAAGTATCGTATTTATTTTATTTATAATAAAGGTTATTCAATTCAATCTAATACATTTATTCATGAGGAAAACCATCGTGGTCTCTATTTACTTTTGTCATCTCTCTCTCTCTATGTATCTATATCTATATCTACTGTATATAATATATCTATATATATATATATAGATATATATATATATATTATCTATATATCTATCTATATATATATATATATATATATATATATATATATCTATATATATATAGATATATATATATACAGTAGATATAGATATAGATACATAGAGAGAGAGAGATGACAAAAGTAAATAGAGACCACTGGGGAACAAATTTCAAATTTTTGTCTATTGAATTAGATTTGACAGTTAGTTCTAGGTAATTTGGGTGCGCTGAGCACGAATTTTTACTCGGTTTTGCTCTATCAGGTCCTGATTTTGCTCAACACCCCTCCTCTTTCGTCGTATTCATAAAAAGGTTTTTTTCTCAATACTCGCTGTCTTTTTGCAGTTACACATTATGCAACTAGGTTTTTATCTAGGTATTTGTACCTATTGTTATGGTATTGTTGTATTATGTATATTTTTATATGTAACACCCTAAAAATATTTTTAATTTTGTCATTTTTAACCCATTTTAATATTAGTAAATTAAGCTAAAAATATCATAGAATTCTAAAATTTTCTCGAGCGTTCCTGTTCTCTGTAGAGTATTCTAGAAGGACAACTAAAATATATAAAAGCGACTCGTTTCCAGAGTTAATCAGTCAATTCAATCAGTCAGTCAGTCAGTCAGTCAGTTGAGTTAGTTAATTAAGTTTGGGCATTAACATAATTTTGAATTGGCATATGATTTAGTGAGTAATTTTGTCATCGTGATTTAATATACCGGTAGTTGATTTAATTAGACGTAATTTATATTGTACCTACTCATCCGTGTTTCTAGTTTAATTTCATAGATTGTAAGTACCTATTTCATAATAAGTACCTATTTAAACTAATTTTTGTGTTTATTTCAGATTTTCTTAAATTTATATGAATTAAGGGCTTTAAATACCTTTACAAATTGGCAGAACAATCAAGCAATATGTCATCAAGCACTAGAAAGTTCAAATGCAAAAACAACCCTAATTCCTTCTGTTATATATGTGGAAATTTTACACTTCCACATCAACGAGCAAATATAACTGACTTCGTAAAAAGAGCTTACTTAGCTTATTTTGGCATAAAACTGGGGGACCAAGATAAATCGTGGGCTCCACATAAAGCCTGCACTATATGCATTGAAAGACTGCGACATTGGACGAAGGGTTCTGATTCAAAAATACCTTTTGGAGTTCCGATGGTAAGTTTATGATTTCATAAAACTACGTAATTTAATCACTAGTATACTGTAACTTACCTAAATGTAATTGTAACTTAGGTACATAAACAAAAATTTACAGAAAATGTTTATAAGAATCTCAAATATTGCATAAGGTTGAAACACATAGAAATGTTAAATGTTTGGGTGATAACTTTTGATAAAATTCATAAAAACAAGTCTCTCGTCGCTTTTGTTAACGCTTTACAATTTTTTTTCCATATCAGGTGTGGCGAGAGCCTACTAACCACGAGACCGATTGCTACCTTTGCTTTGTCAAGACTTCGGGCTTCACTAAGAAAAATAAACATTGTATCGAGTACCCAAATTTCGACACCGCGATACGACCTGTGCTACATTCAAATGAGATCCCCATTCCAAAATTTAAGGGTCTGCCAACTCAAGAATTAGTTGAAGATGTTCCTGAAAATATTGTTATGCACTTTGAGGAGTCAGACACCGATTTTGACCCCAGCGTATTTGAAAGTCAAAACGATCCGCAAAAGTTTAACCAGGCCGAGTTGAATGATCTTGTAAGGGATCTAAATTTGCCAAAAAAGGCTGCGGAAATTTTAGCTTCAAGACTTAAAGAGAAAACTTGCTTACTTCAAACACATACATTTCATTTTACAGAAAAGAGAAGAAGAACTTGTTAAATATTTTAGAACAGAGGATAGTTTAGTATATTGCTGCGACATAGTTGGTTTGTTAAAGAAGATGGGGGTTGAGTCTTACGATGCAAATGATTGGCGCTTGTTTTTAGACAGTTCGAAAAGAAGTCTTAAGTGTGTGTTGTTGCATAATGGCAATCTATACGGCTCGATACCGATTGGGCACTCAACAAAATTAAAAGAAAAGTATGAACATATAGAAAAGGTTTTAAATCTTATCAAATATAGGGAGCACGAGTGGATCATATGTGTTGACTTAAAAATGGTTAATTTTCTGCTAGGACAACAAGGAGGGTATACTAAATATCCCTGCTTCCTTTGCTTATGGGACAGCAGAGCCAAGGAAGAACATTATTTCAAACAAATCTGGCCAGCACGAACATCACTTACTGTCGGAGAAAAAAACGTAATTAATCCACCTTCAGTGAGCAGAGATAAAATCATATTTCCTCCTCTGCATATAAAACTAGGCCTCATTAAACAATATGTAAAAGCTTTAGATACGAACGGCGAGTGTTTCAAATACATAACTTCAAAATTTCCAAGTTTAAGTTATGAAAAAATCAAGGCGGGAATTTTCGACGGTCCACAAATAAGAACAATAATTAAAGACAGCAATTTTCCTAATGTCATGAATGAACGCGAAAAAAATGGCTGGTTCTCATTCGTGGACTTGATAGAAAACTTTTTAGGCAATTATAGGGCAGATAACTACGAAGAAATCGTAAAAAACTTTTAAGAGACTACAAAGAGTTAGGTTGCAATATGAGCATAAAAATGCATTTTTTGAATAGCCATCTTGACCAATTTCCAAGTAATTTAGGTGATGTAAGTGACGAACAAGGGGAGAGATTCCACCAAGATATCAAAATTATGGAGGAACGGTACCAAGGCCGCTGGGATTCCCACATGATGGCTGATTACTGCTGGTGCTTGAAAAGAGACCTGCCATCAACAAGCAAATACGCTAGAAAGTCTTACAAAAGAAAATTTTTGCCAGTGAAAGCTTCATATCTGTTTGTTTTTTTTTTTAAGTCATTTCTATCGTTATAATGTAATTTTACTGTAGTTTGAACTGCTTGTATTCATGAAACTTGAAAAAAAATTTAACACATGACTTAATTTTTTAGTCCTAATTTGAAAAATCTGGAAAATGGCACATTGGCTGTCGACAAGAATCAGGACCTGATAGAGCCAAACCGAGTTGAAATTCGTATTCAGCGCACCCAAATTACCTAGAATCAAGTGTCAGATATCATTCAGTAAAATACGTGTTGCCCAGTGTAATTAATGAAGAACTGACAAAGGTGTTTCAAAATAAAATAAGACGGGTCCAGGACTGTATTGCTGTTAAAGGACATCACTTCAACACCTTTTATAAGTTCTGATGGTCCCATCCATAACCTGTATCATATATGCAATATATATGTTATACTATTGTATGCTATTAAATAATATAAGTGCACAGTGACTTTCCGAACACCCTGTATATCTATATATATACATATATAATATATATATATATATATATATATATATATATATATATATATCTATATATATATATATATATATATATATATATATACACACACAGAGAGAGAGAGAGAGAGAGAGAGATGACAAAAGTAAATAGAGACCACGATGGTTTTCCTCATGAATAAATGTATTAGATTGAATTGAATAACCTTTATTATAAATAAAATAAATACGATACTTTTATAATTTACAGTGAGATAAGTTATTGTGAAGGTGGACTATTTATTTTATTTTATTTGACCCTTAAGCTTTAGGCTTTACTGTACTCTTATTTAAAATAAAACAAATAGTTATTATTCATAATACATAAATCATGAATAAGTATTATTAATTAAGATATGTATTAATCTTAAATTATAGTTATAGATATAACAAATTTGAGGTCATTATTGAAGGTATTATACCAATACCATACAAAAAAAATCAATATTATACATGAGAGATAAGAACTGAACAATCACGAGTAATGTCTTTAATCCTAGATTACACACGAGAAATAAATAAACAATATTAATATACATTAATCCTAGATTTTTATTAGTAAGCCATTATTAATCGAGATTAACTTGGTTTTCAATGTATTTACATTATTTTTTATATCAGCATTCAAATCATTCCATAGTTTCAATCCATTGAAAATGAATAGTTTTTAGATGAAGACGTTTTGATCTTTTTCTGGTCTGATACGAGTGGATTGGTTCAGGCGGCCAGGGGTGGGGAACCTGCGGCCTTCTGGGTCATCAAGTGCGGCCTTCTGCGGCTTATCGAGATAAATCTTAATTTATATAAAAACCATGAATTCCAAGCAGTTATAATAATATATAACAGAATATATCTACTGAACTCTTACAAAATAGATACTAGCTAATGCTAAAGCATCGCGCCGAATGTAAAGTGAACGAAATATAACTAACTTTATAAATCATTCACACCCATATGTACAAAACACATGTAGACGTAAAAATAAGAAAAATGAACGCACCTTTATGAAATGATGTGTTATTTGCGCCAATTGCCCGCTTCAGTTAAAGCTTTTCCAGAATTCTTTGTACACCTACGTTTTTCAAATCTTCACTTATTTACATTTTTTTAATTACATGAGCAAATTACATACTGCGTAACTACGGAAATACATTTTTTAATACATGCTACGGAAGACGCATTATAATAAATAAGAAAAATTACAAAGTATACAGTATATATGACGTAGGTAGGGTTGCCAGATTTGTCAAATGCCCATGCGGGACAAAAATTTTCTGAGGTTTTTTTTAAGACCAAATTTTTTTTCAAATTGAAACTAGATTTCTTCAACGGTTACAACAAACAAAATTAGAAAAATTTTATTGCAATAATATTTAACAATTAAACATCGTGAATAAATTGAAATTATTATACATAATATTGAAATTCTAAATCAATTCAGCCCTAAAAAATTTGCTTAAAAAAATATTTTTTTGCGGGACATTTTGAACGCGGGATTTTGACGCGGGATTTTGACGCGGGATTTTTGGATCAAATGCGGGACTGTCCTGTAAAATACAGGACGTAAGAACCATAATGTCAGTTGTTGGCAAATGTCAGTCAGTGATTTGATTTCAGTGGTGGTGCACGTGCATGTGTGTCCGTTTATCGATGTGTGTTATTTGCTTTGATTATTTCGCTGCCTTGCTTGTTACCATCAATCAATAATTTATGTTTTCAGATTAAATAAATTTCTTCATTTGCCTCCCCATCATGTCTAAAAAAGTAAAAAGAACGCTGAAAGAAGAAAATAGAGTCTTTAATGACGAATGGGAATTACAATTTTTTGTAGTGTTTAATAGTGGTAAAATGACTTGCTTGCTCTGTGATACCGTAATTTCAACAATAAAGAAATACAATGAGCACCAGCACTATGTTGCTCATAAGGACAATAAATATGCCAAATTAGAGGGTGAGGCTCGAAAGATTGCATTGAATAAATTAAAAGATGGAAAGCAAAAGCAAAGAGAATTATTCCATTCAGTGTTATGCCTACATCAAGGAAATGCTACGACTGAGGCAAGTTATAAAGTAGCATATTTGCTTGGAAAAAAAGGTAAGCCATTTAGCGATGCAGAACTTATAAAGGAATGCATCGTTGAAGTCGTAAGATGCTTAGATCCAGATAAAGTTAGCAAATATAACGACGTACCTCTTTCAAGAAGAACTAATACAGATCGGCAGCATGAGTTAGCTCGCAATGTAACTGAGCAACTTCAAAAAATAATCCAAAAAGAAACTGTATATTACTCAATAGCTTTGGATGAATCGACAGATTCCACTGATTCAGCACAAGTATTGTATTTTGTTCGTGCTGTAACTGAAGATTTTCATTTATTTGAAGAATTGCTCGCTTTAGGCACCCTTAAGGGAAGGACGCGGGGAATTGATATTTTCAACAACTTTAAAGATAAATGTTATGAAGTTGGACTAAATTTTACTAACTTGGTGAGTGTGTGTACAGATGGTGCTCCATCTATGACTGGGAAGAACGAAGGATTTATTGCACATCTTAAAAGAGAACTCTCAGATCCAAATGCACTGATTTCTTTTCATTGCATTTTGCACCAGCAAAATCTCTGTGCCAAATCTGTCATTTTAAATGACACTTTGCAAAAAGTTATAGGTATTGGGAACTATATTCGAGCAAATGCTACGAGGCATCGCCAGTTTCGAAACATGCTCATGATGGATGATGAGATAATCAGTGTAGATTTGCCCTATCATTCGAAAGTGCGCTGGTTATCGCAGGACAAGTATTAGTCAAAATTTTATCTTTGCGAGAGCAAATAATTGACTTTTTTCAAGGAAACAATCAACATTGTGAATTATCAGGTGCAAATTTTCACCGAGATGTTGCGTTTCTATGTGATATAATGTCAAAGCAAAATGAGTTAAATATTTCGCTGCAAGGTAAAACTAAATCTATCTATGATATGTGGCAAAAAATTCTGGCATTTAGAAAGAAGTTGTCGTTTTTCAATCTCTTCTTGCTCAGTCGAAACTTTCAGAAGAACACTTTCCCCAGTTAACAAAAATAATTAATGAAAATGAAGAGTATAACTGTGAATCTTTCGAAAAATACGAATCTGTTTTAGACTCATTAATCAAAGAATACAATGAAAGATTCATTGATTTTGAAAAGCATGATATCACCCTGAACTAGCTTTTCAACCTCACTTAGTTGATGTATCAAAGCACCAGAAGAGTTACAAATGGAGCTTATTGAGTTGTCTGAAGATAATATCCTGAAATCTCTGTTTGATAGTAAGGAAGATCCCGTTGAAATTTGGAAAAAGGCGGTAGAACCCTCGCCTTCGCGAACATGCTCGCCGATTGATTTCGTGCTTTTCTACGACATACCGTTTTGAATCCATTCTCATACTTGACACAAATCAAGAATTCGTTGAGAACACAGATGACAGATGAGCATCTGGAGGACCAATTAAAACTTCAAACCTCCATGTTAGAACCCGATAACACAATGTTGTCTCACCAGAAGCAATCTCAAAGAAGTCATTAATTATTAAAAGGAAGTGAATAAATTATTCGTCTAAAAATGCATGTATACTCCCTGCTAGCTATTAATTTTAAATAATATTAACAAAGGTTTAAAATTACTGTAAAAATAGTCACACTTATTGACTGCGGCCTCATTGAGGGCGGCAAATTTCAATGTGGCCTTCACACATAAAAAGGTTCCACAACCCTGGTTCAGGGGCTACTGGGCGAAAGCCAACTAGGCGACGGGACAAATGGGCGACAACCAATATATATCGTGACCGGAAAATTCGCCGTAAACATTTTCGCCGTAGGAAAATTCGCCGTAAAACATTTTCGCCGTAAACAAATTCGCCGTAAGACAAATCGCCGTAAGGACATTTCGCCGTAAATAAAATAAATTAAAAATTAAAAAAAAAGTTTAACTGAACCCTTATAATAGCCGGTGCTGGTTAAGTTGCGGTCTACCTAGCTTCGAGCAGTCTACCACAATTAAAATTCTTATCTGTACGGCATTGACGATTGGTTAGTTAAGTCGTGATAGTTGGTTAAATAATTTCTTAAATAAATTCCTTATCTTACTTTGAAACTCACTGTACGGCATTGACGATTGGTTAGGTTAAGTCGTGATAGTTTGGTTAAATAAATTTCTTAAATAAATTCCTTATCTTACTTTGAAACTCACTGTACGGCATTGACGATTGGTTAGGTTAAGTCGTGATAGTTTGGTTAAATAAATTTCTTAATAAATTCCTTATCTTACTTTGAAACTCACTGTATGCATTGACGATGGTTAGGTTAAGTCGTGATAGTTGGTAAAATAAATTCTTAAATTCCTTACTTTTTGAAACTCACTGTACGGCATTGACGATTGGTTAGGTTAAGTCGTGATAGTTTGGTTAAATAAATTCTTAAATAATCATCCATTGATTATTTTAAAAAAAATTTACGGCGAAATGTCCTTACGGGCGAATTTGTCTTACGGCGAAAATGTTTACGGCGAAAATGTTTACGGCGAATTTTCCTACGGCGAAATGTTTGCGGCGAAATTTCCTAGAACCAATATATATATATATATATATATAATATATATATATATTATATATATATATATTTACACATTATGTAAATTCATACATTAGATAGAAATTAAAGGTCCAAGTTTGAAAAGACTTTATTACACATAATAAAATATGATAAATCATTAAGATAAAAGAATTATAAAACGTGATTTATATAATTGGGGCAGATTATATAATGTTATGCAGATGGAACAAAATTGTACCCCACACCCTTTAGATAGAGAATCTGACCATTGTCCTTGATTCTTGATAGCGTGCAACCACATTCCTTATTCGTTCATTTCTTGCTACAGTCTTCTTGCATAGGTTTGCCTTATGTTTCGCTGGCCAGTGTTAACCTGAAGTATAGCAGCCTCATTGTCATGCTGTTCCTTCCGTAGTTCGTCCAGCAATGAAAACATCGACACTCTCCTCTTGTTTACCATTTTGTTAAATTTGTTGTGCCAGCCTTCTACCGCGTTATTAGTTCTGGCTTCATCTGCCATTGTTCTTTCATACATATTTCACATCTCAATTGGGTATCGTGGTGGATGTGCTCGTCTTCTACCGCGTGCATGGCGTCCACGTATATAAGTTTTATCGAGATAGTCTGCAACATCCTCAAGTCGTATGAAATCGTCATTGTTTTCGTCATTCAGCTGATCTAACAATAGTTCGAATGCTTCCACAACATCATTGAGAGGGACAAAAGCCAGTCCGATGGCGCTCAGCACCCATTGCTTCACTGCACTATCCTCTTGATTGTATTGGATCTGAAGCCCAACCTCTTGAATTTTCCGGTATATTGACTGTTACGAATTCAACCATAGTTAGGGTTCAGCAAGTAAATTTCAATTGAGTTTAAACTAAACCCTACCAGTACATTCGACTGCTCGGTGGCAACTGGTCGACAACCACCTTGGCGTCGCCTAGTTGGTTGTCGCCTAGTTTGTTGTCGCCTAGTTTGTTGTCGCCTAGTTTGTTGTCGCCTAGTTTGTTGTCGCCTAGTTGGTTGTCGCCCAGTTGTCCTGTCGTCTAGTTGGCTGTCGCCCAGTTGCCACCGAACCATATATATATAGGCTGTATATACTGTAGATATTCAACTATTACATATTCTTATTCGTTGGGATATGAGAAACTAAATATTAAAATTAAATATCTTTCTAATTGAATACCTTGACAGAGTTAGATATCTTGATTTTACACATACTGTATTTACTTTATCTTCTCATTTATTTTTTAAACTTTTGTTTTGCTATATAGGAATATAAATTAACTTTTTTTTTTATGAAAATAAGAAAGGGGACAGTATTTATATGATATAGTGAATTTGTCTTAGTTTTCTCTGGAGCATTTTTAACGTTCCAGATTCTTTTAGCTCCTGATCGAGGGTGTTCCAGAGTTCGGGTCCTGTGAAGCATAAGGATCTAGTCGGACAAGCTAGAGTATAATTTGGTTTTCTGATGTACTTGTTTGACTGTTTTGTGTTAAAGAGGTGTTAAGTTTGGGAAGCTAATATTTTATTTGGGTGATTTTTGTTGCAGTATTATGGACGATTTGATACATACTGTATACGAGACAATGGTTAGTTTTGAGATTTCCGCTAGTTTGAGAAATTTTAACTCGTAGAACATTTTGTCTGTACTTTCATTGTCTGTCCGATTTATAGACGTTTCTAACTATTCTCTTTTTGCATTACCAATAGTGGCTGCATAAATTACTGTCATGTAAGGGGTTCCATAAAACCTTAGCCCCCCCATTTGCAGCTTACATGTTTACTTATATCGAAATAGTTTTTAGTGATTATAAAAATATATAAAATTCTTTATTTATTGCAGGTATTAAAATTACTCTAGCTGATAAAGTGATAATATAATGGCTTCTCAATTAATTGGTGATTCGGAGAGGCAACGTGTGATAGATCGCATACGAGCAATAACATTTCGGGAAGCTCGTGATGCTGGAGCCACCTTTATAACACGTTCATGGGTTGCCAAAAAGTTGCGAAGAAGTGAGGACTTCGTCAAAAGAAATTGGAATAAAACTTTGGATGAATGTGAAATGGATACAACCAAATCTGAGTGCCCAAATTTGCCACTCTCTCAGGAAACAAAGGACATCATTGAAAGCGGTACACGTAAGCGGAAAAACAGCTGTGCTAAACTTTCTAGAGAGATCGAAGTGTTCAGAGGAAAGATCGTTAGTGGTGAGATCATTCGACTGTACCGTCACAGGCAAGGTTTAAAGCCTTGGCATGAACTTCCAAAGCCAAGAAAAACTCAACTTAACATCGATGACAGAATGTGGTTTGCCCATTATTTTGAAGATTGGGATGTGGATGATTTCATACATTTAGCTGTCTCCGATGAATTTTTTGTTTACGTAACACGTCGGCCTAACTACCAAAATGATCGAGTGTGGGCCACAACACCAGATGAAATCGATGACAATGAACATTATCGCGAATTATTAAAAAGTCCAGACTGTGTTGGTGTTTGTTTTGTTCACTGCAAAGAAGCTCATGTGGGTGCTGAAGCCAAATGGTCAGAGTTGGGATGGACAGTATTTTCGTGATATTATTCTATCCCAGCATGTCATTCCTTTTCTAAGAAACCCAAACAATGTTATGGATGTCGATCAGGTCACACTTCTGCACGATAAGGCCCCCTGCTTTAAGGCATTAGCCACTCAACAGTTGTTGCGGAACCATGAGATCGATTTCTTTGGAAATGAAGAATGGCCTGGAAATTCTCCTGACCTGAACGTCTGTGAACACATTGGATCAGTTATAAAGGACAAAGTTGAATGTCTCTTGTTTCAAGAACCTGCAGCAAATCGATTTTCGAAGGATACAATGACGCAACACATTGAAACTGTTTTAGCAAATTTGCTTAACGATCAAGATCTATTCACGTCACTTTTGGCAAGCTACCCAAAGCGAATTCAGGCTGTCTTGGAAGCCAATGGCGGGAATACCAAGTTTTAATTGTTTTTCATTAAATGCAGGATTAAATTCTCTTTTGTAAGGTATGTTTAGTTTTACTGTACCTCTAATGGTTTAGGCCATGGGCGGGGGTGCTAAGGTTTATTGGAACCCCGTACTTCCGGAAGCACTAATGCAATATTGTTGGTGGGGGTATACCATAGTGAAGTGTGTGGCTCTAAGTATTTCTTTGGAAATGCTGCATTAACTCTTGTGATTATGAATGAGACCTTGACCAATTTGTTGCATAGATCTTCAGTGGGCACTTTGAATGAAAGGTTTGTATTCTGGATAATTCCCAGAAGTTTGGGAATTGCGCTTGTGTAGAAGAGCGTTCCGCACAAGATGAGGAAGGAGAAAAACAAATGAAAAATGAGGTACCACCCGGGAATCGAACCCGGGATCATCCGTTTGCCGGTCAGCTATGCTATCACTACATCATGGACTTCGATCAATCAGAAATCGTAATTCTCCTACATACGAGCAGAAACCAATGCCCTGAGGGGCACCTTCGCATGCCGTACATATATACATTTTGTTCGTTCTCCCTCCTCATCTTGTGCAGAACGCTCTTCTACACAAGCGTCGTTCTTTACATTAATTATACTGTGTGTTGTTTGCAGTTAAATATATATATATATATATATATATATATATATATATATATAATACAATATATTTAACCCTTTATCAGGCAGTGTTACTTTATTGATTTTGTTCTGGCTAACGCTAGACGAGTTTATTCAGTCTCGGAAAGACCTCTGTGCAGTAAAGGATTAAGCAAACGTCTCTTAACCATTTACTGCACAAAGGTCTTTTCGAGACTGAATAAAATCGTCTGGCGTTAGCCCGAACAAAATCAGTAAAGTAACACTATACGATGAAGTTTGTTGGCGTTAATCCATACTCACAGTATGTATGTTTTCGAGTTTATTGTTGGTAGTTATTTGGAATGGTATCTTTGAGGTTATGACTGACGTGTCATCTGCATACTGGTAACATGACGAATTATTTAGTGATTGGTGGAAGTCATTTATATAAAGGAGGAACAGGATAGGTGCTAGAATGCATCGAATCATAATAATAATAATAATAATAATAATATTACTAATAATAATGAGTTAATAATTAATAATTAAAAAATATTAATATTATTTTTGGAGCAAACGTTTTCGTAAGTATACTTATCCCATCATCAGTAAAATTTATCTGAGGAATGAAAAATTAATTTATTAAAGTATTTAAGAATAATTTCACGATAATCACCTGTTTAGAGATGTAAATGAAGTGTTTACAAAAATTAAAGAAATTATGTCTCACTCATTAGAAAAGTTTTACATTTGGGATTAGGCAATTAAAATTTGAATTAATTAAAATATACTTTTCTTATTCATAAATTAATTCATTTGATAAATTTCATTAGTTATAATCAGTACATTTTTTAAAAAGTTTTGTTATATTAAAAAAAAATTCTTGATATCTAAAGTTTTTATACTGTTCATCTATTTTTTAATAATTACATTGCCAGTAATATATATGCAGAGTATATATGATAATTACAGTTTATTATATACTGCGAGTTGTGTTCTTAAATATTTCTTTCATTTCCCCAGTTCGCCTTTATTAACAATATATTCAGAGAACATTTTTCCTAACTTTTTACAAAATCATAACATTCCTATAGGGGCTCCTTAATGGATTTGGAACTGAGAATTCGTGACTGTTCATCAGTTTGGTGATATGAGAAGAACCTAACGTCAGGGGAGACGTAAATCTAATGTCAATATATTCCGTGATTCTCGTTTGACGCCAGTTCGAAGGATCGAAGAACGTTTCGACCTTTTTTATTTTTTCATGCCAATGCACCATCCAATTTCTGGCGTTGGACCCGAACGTAGAGTTTAATAAGCATGAAAGATAAAGTTTGGTCTTGAATCTCATTAACGTTAATCAATGCGTAATAAACGGTTCGCGTTATTATTCACGTTATTAATGCATATCGAATTCGTATCAAATTCATGTATAGCGAACGCCACAACAACGAATCGTTTCTCTCACTCGTCAAAACTAAGTCTTCAAGCATGAAATATTTCTTTCCCGTTTCCCACTTTTACATATTCTTTTACCTATTTTGGAGGGCGGAGGGGGGGGGGGGAATGCAGATAATAAAGACAAAAGATTGCGTGCTATTCAACCTGTCTTTATGTGGCACACGTGGCACATGTACCCTCCAATTGGCACCATAAAAATGGTATTAAGCTTGCAATAACCTTCCCTTCTCCATGCACATGATAATCTCATTTTTTATCTTGTACTTAATTATTTTTTTTAGTGTGTGTGTGTGTGTGTGTATTTGCGCGCTCGCGCGCGCGCGTTCATCTTCTTTATATCACTTGGTCTCTTAAGAGTAAAGTTAATATCTTTTACATTTATATTAGTTTCCCTTGTAGAAGAAGACGGCATATTTCATTACACTAATAAAAAGTTGTAATCATAAAAATCCCTCTGATTTTTTCTCCGTCCTCCGACAATTTTTATATTAATATTTAGGGAAGGGGGTCTCTTGGCATCCCTGGAGCATTTCTAGTCCCAATGGTAGGATTTAGATGCCCAAAAACTGCGAAACGAGCTTGCTCATAACGCAACGATGTTACGCATGGTTGAACCCGGCTAATACACACACACACACACACACACACACACATAATATATATATATATATATATATATATATATATATATATATAGAGAGAGAGAGAGAGAGAGAGGAGAGAGAGAGAGAGAGTGTGTGAGTGTGTGTTACAAGGAGTTACAAGGAAAAGAAGTACTCAAAAGGCCTTGCGACCCATACCGAGGCGGTAACAATGGCAACGGGTGCCAGGGAAAATTTCATACACCCTCAAATAGTGTGCAAGATTCGGTTTAACCTTTTCTTGGAAATATTCACAAACGTCTACAAAACGTTTACGGAGATGCTGTTGTTGATCGAAGCTCAGTTGGACGCTGGTCTAAACGTGTGAGATTATCGGAGAGAGGGAGAGCCAGCCTCGCTGGTGAGCCACGCAGCGGTCGCCCGGCATCGGCTGTGATATCTCACACTGTGCAACGTGCTAACAGCATCATTCGATCAAATCGGCGCGTCACATACAAGGAGCTATCACTGCAGCTAGGAATTAGTGAAGGAAGTGTGAATACGATAATTCAGCAACTGGGATACTCAAAAGTGTGTTCACGGTTTGTTCCTCGCGAACTGAAGCCCAAAGAAAAGAAATTGCTTCTAAGTCGTTGGTTCGATACGAGACAGAAGGGAATAACTTCCTTTCACGAACTGTGACTGGGGATGAGACTTGGGTACACCACTTTGAACCTGAAACAAAACGCCAATCCATGGAGTGGGATCACGCAGACGGCGTGGCGGCTCGTGACTTTCAGTTATGGGGGTGCTGCCTCAGAAATTGCGAACAATTGTGTCGATTATATATATATATGAGAGAGAGAGAGAAAGTCGAATAGATAAATAGATAACTATTCACTACTCAGTCATAAAAATAAGTAAAATAGTATCATAAAATCCATTATAGGGTACTTACGCTTAACGGGTAATTTCGAATTTGCCAAAATTTTTATTTATAAACAAATTCCATTCTTCTGTTTTTATTCTGAGCGAAAAAATATTCTAAGAAATGAAAGCTATATATTGTAAATAATCCACTTATTATATAATTAACTTCAATCTCACGACAAAAAATAAATGATAACGAATCATTGATAAATGCAATTCGGGAATTAAATTTCGAATTAGCAAACGATACAGCAACACAACTACCACGTCAAACAAACAAATCGGCACTGTTCTGTCCACAGTGCTTTGGATCCTCTTAAACCCGCGATTCTGACTCGCTCTTCGTACGTCCGCCACCGAGGTTTCAAGCGTTTCGAACAAAATCTGGAACTGTTAAGTACGCAGTTCCACGGGAAGGCTGAAGCTACTTTCGTAATTCATTCGTTCGGCATTGAAATAGTTTAAGGAAAAAAGGATATAATCTGATTTAAAAACTCAAAGTTCATAGAAAAAAAACAATCAGAGAGGCTATTTTAAATATTTAAATATAAAGATCATAAGATCATGGGGCTGCTGCAGTTCCACAGTGCCTACCAACGAGCCGCCCCTGCTCCCCACGCAAGAAAAAGTTCAAAATAGTTTCCTCTGCAAAAAAGATTATGGCCACCATCTTCTGGGACATGAAAGGGGTGATTCTGGTGGACATTATGAAGAAAGGACATAACAATCAACTCAGAGGCATATATTGCTACCCTACAGAGACGTATAAAGCGAGTTCTACTTGAGAGAAAACTGGAAGACGCCCTTCTTTTTGCGCGATAACGCAAGACCACACAACAGTTTGCAAACAAGAGAGGCCATCACGAAAATGCGCTTGACTGTGTTATCCCACCCTCCATACAGCCCGGATCTGGCACCTTCAGATTTCCATTTGTTTGGGCCAATTGTAGGATGCTATTCGTGGAAGAAAGTTTCAGTGACGATGAGGTTGTTGAGGAGGTTAAGAGGTGGCTCCAGCGGAACCCAGCGGACTTTTGCCAGCAAGGAATAAAGGCCCTTGTTTCGAGGTGGAGGGAAGCCGTAGAAAAGGATGGACACTATGTAGAAAAATAAAAACTTGTAAAAAAGGTATGTAACTACTTGTGTACAAAATTTCTGGAACTTACAAGGAAACTTGGAAAGAAAAAAAAAAGGTGGGGCAAAATATATTGAGTGGCCCTCGTATATATACAGTTTTTATACACACACACCCTTTTTTAGATTTCAGTTTTGTAGGGGCACCCAAAAGTTAGTCTTTGGTACCAATAAGAAATCTGTAAAATATTAGCTACCTGCGACATCAATTTCACCGGCCACAAGGAGGTCAAAGATTTTGCCGTTCAGGTCCCCCAAACAATTAAGGAAAAATTTAAAGATTTAAGCGTATCTTCCGTTGTGTTTATGCTTGGAAGATCATTTTTGTTCCATTTGATTTGTCTCTTTATGTTCTTTAACATTTCCTTTATACACTTTTCTCTCATTCCTCACAGAAATTTGAAAAATTTGGTATTTCATGAAAAATACTAACAAAAACTAGGAATTTTTATATCTTTCGTCGAGTTTCTCAACTTTAGTAGATATTTTAGCACCATTTTAAGGTTTCCATTTGTTTAGTTTCACAGATTTAAATTATTTCATAATTATATTATTTAGAGTTTGTTATTTATACTATATTACATTATAATTTATATTTCTTTTTCAGATTATTTGATTGCTTTGATAAATTTTATATTGACTCTGATTCGCTAAAAACATTTAGTCACTAATATAGTCTAATTCTATTCCGACGCCCAAAGCAAAATTAGGCATGGCTCCCATGGCCGTGAATGAATCGTCAAAAAGGCAGACAAGGCATACTTACAGCTAAATCCAATCTTTGGGCCACCAAAGGATCTCTCATTGATTTATTTGCCTTCGTCCAAAGATATACTTCAGTGTTTCCTTTATGTTAGAGAGGAAAGAATTAAGTTAGAATTAAGAATTAAGAATTAAGGGCGGAAAGACCAAGCATCCTATCAAGCATTGCTTCACAGATTTAAACTTAACTCACTGAAGCTCTTTGATATAGCTTCTTGTAAATGTGAAGACTTCCTGACATGTCGTTGTGAGAAAGACCGAAAAGTTCTTGTTCTGGAAAGGGATTTTCTTAATGACCAACGAACGTCTCGAAAAATGATGATTGGATCAGTAGATAAAGTGGTCACTAAAAAGATGGAAAAAAGAAAAAGGCTACACAAAAGTATGAGGAATATACAGCACGGATCTCGAAAGGAATGAAAGAATTTGATACTGCTGCAACTGTTTCGTCAAGTTCCAGCGAAACGGACGAAAGCAGTGAGCCGTTCAAACTCACGACAAAGCCATTAATTAATCTTGGACCTTCACAAATGAGAATGCGGTTGACAACAGTGAGTAGAGAATGTGATCGAAGAGGGGTATCCGACCGTGCTGGGGCAGCTCTTGCATCTGCTGTTTTTCAAGATTTAAAATTAATTAGTAGTGAAGATACTTCTTCAGTGATCGACAAAAGCAAGATAAGACGAGAAAGGAGCAAGATTAGAAAAGATTTCTCTGAAGATACCTCAACTTTCAGTTCAAGAGATCATGTTATGGGTCTCTACTTTGATACCCATAACATGATCACTTGAACTGAAAGTTGAGGTATCTTCAGAGAGATCTTTTCTAATCTTGCTTCTTTCTCGTAAAAGGTAGTAATTATCATTCTAGGATTACTATGGAAGAACATATTGTCCTTTTGAAAGAACCTAGCTCAACTTACAGTATCTCCAGAATTGAGAACAGCAAAAAGCATTTATAAAGGCATTTTGGAGTTCTTGGGATGCAAAAATATCAGTGCTAGAAATATTGTCGCCATTAGCTGTGATGGCACTGCAGTCAATACTGGAATAAAAGGAGGCATATTAAAAAATTTGGAGCAGAACTTAAACAAACCTTTTCATTGGTTTATTTGTTTCATTTTAATGAGTTACCATTGAGGCATTGTACCTCTCTAAAGCTTCTCAGGCTATTACTTCTGGGTATTGCAGCAGTGACTTAGCAAATCTTCAACCTGGGCCAATGGTCCAATCCAGATGGTTGACTACTGCTAACCGCATCCTACGTTTCTCCAAGGGATGCGAAAATCCGATGGATGGCTTAAAAGTGCTGGTAGAATATATCGTCAAAGTTTACGCTCCAATGTGGTTCACGATCAAGACAAAACCTTGGTGCTATGATAGACCTCGTCACCTGTGGCAGATGGTAGCTTATTCAAGATACCTTACAAAGGAGCTTAGAGATATTTTTTATAAAGTTATCATTCGTAACGCCTACTTTGCGTATCAAGAAGACTTTCGTTTTACAATGATTACTGATAACAGGCCAAACATTCGAAAATTGGCAATACGAAGGATCGAAATAGCAAGATCTCAAGCTGAAAAAATGAAAAGCATTCGCGAGTTCAGTGTACCGAAGCTAAATTTCTATGCACTTGACTACACTGATATTATATTTTGGACAGATAGTCCCATCAGGCTTGAGCCACCATTGACAAAACACTTAACGAAAGAGGAGTTGACATCATTGGCTGAGAACACGAGAGAAGAAAAATTAAAACTTTCAATTCCCTTGTCAGACACAAGCAATAGAAAGGAATATCAAACTTGTAACAGAAGGGGCAAGAGCAGTTTATGGAAGTGAGAGGAGAGATGGTTACGTTAAAACCAAAATTGTGTCTCAAGCAATAATGAAATCATTTGAAACCAAGAGAGACTACAAAACTGAATAAGAAGCTTTCTAAATTATTGTGGTGGGTGGGTTAGGGTGGAACTCAAAGAGCAGCCACCTCTACGTGGTGAGTTCTGGGTAATTTAAGCCGAGATATGCATGGCTCGTATCTACTTTAATTAGCGGAGAGCTGCTCCAATAAACCAATATATTTAAAGCCATGCAGCTACTTTTTGAGCTTCTAAAAGAAAACTAAATCACTGAACGACGCTTAACATCAACCAATGAACGAAAGCAATAAAGACTGCTATTTTTTGTTGGTATTTTTCATGAAATACCAAATTTTCCAAATTTTTGTGAGGAATGGGAAAAGGGTGTATAAGAGTAAAGTTGAAGAACATAAATAGACAAATCAAATGAAACAGAAATGATCTTCCTAGCATAAACACAACGGAAGATATGCTTAAATCTTTGAATTTTTCTTTAATTTTTGGGGGCACCTGAAAGGCAAAATTTTTACCTCCTTGCGGCGAGTGAAGTTGATGTCGCAGGTAGCTAATCTTTTACAGATTTCTTATTGGCACCACAGACTAACTTTTGGGTGCTCCTACAAAACTGAATTCTAAAAAAAGTTTTTTTCACTCCACCCTAATGTGTAGTATATTATAAATATTTTTACGATACATGAAATAAGATTGAGTATCATTCTTATAGCTATTATTGGTCCGACTGTGGGAATACTTGAAATAGGAATTCCAGATATGGGAAAAAAACCTTCCTGATTAGAGAAATGGTGGAAAGGGAATGTGACGCAGTTGTGGCCCCGAGAAAGGGGTATTTTGTACGAAAAATCTAACTTGAAGCGAGAACTGCTACGGCGTAAATGGGAATGAATCGATTTGAGAATTACTTCCTTCCAAATTCCCACCTTCCGATTTTTCATTATTGGGCGAAGACCGAAATGTAGGAGTGAGGTTGAGTTGAGAACTAAAGGAATTGAAGTTGAAAGGATAATATAATAGTAAGTTAATACATACTATATATTAGGTTAATATAGGTCCGCTGGCAACACAGTTCTCAATGTTCTGATGAAGTTGGTCTAACGTATGAGGGTTGTTGGCATGCACTTTTTCTTTCATGAACATCAACGAAAAAAATTCAAGAGGTAATAAATCTGGTGAGCGTGGTGGCCACAGGTTCTTTGAACTGATTCTCTCACCGAAGAATTCCTTCAACATTCTCACGGTTGCTTTAGCAGTGTGAGCCGTTCCTCCATCCTTCTGAAGTAGCGTAGTGGACTGCCTCACCAACTCTTGGTATCGTTCTGCATTTAATGTTTCAGTAAAGAACAGAGGTCCAGGTAGGCATCGACGGTAGATCGCACATCGAACACCAATTTGTTAGAATGTAGAGGCACTTCGTGAGTGGCGTGTGGATTTTCAGAACTCTCTATTCTGTTGTTCTGGCTATTAACATACTCAATGAGGTTAAACCATGTCTTATCCGCAAAACACTGTATTCAAAGCACCTACCCATTCCGAATTAAATTACGGAACCACTGACAGTAACGAATCAGCTTCTCACCATTATTTGCATTAAGTTCATGAACAACTTGACTTCGGTAAGAATGGAGTTTCAGCTTCCTAGTTGCTTTTTGTACACTTCCATATGACATGAATTTGTTGTCATGATTTTCTTGAAGACTTACATGGAGAATTCTGCAAACATTGCCTCATCTCATGTAACGTAACATCTGTTAATACTGAGGGACGACCGGAACATTGCCCACATCACGAAAACTTGGTGATATATTCATATTTGGTGATATATTCATATTTGGGTCCTATCTGCTTAGCAGATAGCTGGTGAGATAAACTATATTTTGGGGCTTCTTTGCTAGTGACCCGTTGCCCACATCATGAAATGAAAAACTAGTACTTGTCATTTACCATTACTTATATGGATTATAGTGGATTTAATTTTCCCAGAAATGTTCCTTGTTCCATGCACAGTCTGTGTAACATAAAAGTTTCTCAGGGTACCATTTTGGGTTGTATCATATACAGTATATATATATATATATATATATATATATATATATATGGCGTCGCGAGTACCAGGGGCGAACTCGCCAAACCAGTTTTGCAATAGACGCGTTTAAACTTTGAGACAATCGAGTACGAGAAGCACATAGCCTAAATATAGGCATTGAAAATAACTACATTTTGAGCGTACGAGGGGGGTATTTGACTATACCAAGTTGTCTGTGCATCGGGTGAAGTTGAACTATTCATTCGTGGAAAAATCGCCAATGTGGCGAGTGCGCAAACCCTCCAAGGAAAAGAAAAATGATTCGAAGGCTTTTCGTGTATTCAGAAGTACAACTCGTCAGGGAATGACTTCTGAATACACGAAAGGCCTTGGAATCATTTTTCTTTTCTTTGTAAGTTTGCATCATTCATTCATTTCACGTGTTTAATTGTGAAATTCATCCTATATACAGTATATATATATATATATATATGTTAAACACAGACCGTGCATGAAACAAGGAACTCTTCTGGGAAATTACATCCACTATAGTTCGAATAAGTAATGATGAATGACAAATACAATAGTTTTTTCCTTTTTCATGATGGAAAGCCCAACGTGGGCATCATGAAAAAGAAAAAATTATAGTATTTGTCATTTATCATTACTTATTCGAACTATAGTGGATGTAATTTCCCAGAAGAGTTCCTTGTTCCATGCACGGTCTGTGTTTAACATATAAGTTTCTCAGGGGACCATTCTGAGTTTGTGTGTATATATATATATATATATATATATACACACACAGATTTTTTTTATCTCAACGCGTACGTTTACCGTCTACATTATTCTAAAAAATCAAGGTGTAAATTAGTGCCTTTAGGTTTATAGTAAAAAAAATTCGGCATAACATAAAAAAATAACCAAAAAAATAATATAAAACTTAACACAAAACAACAATAACTTTCTTTAAGAATTAAAAAAAATTCTAATAATTACTTTGGACTTGACTGAATTCACGAATTGGCGTAATAATGTAAACAAATTGGGGTCTAATTCATTAATGAAAAGAATTTTAGGCTCGGTCAAAACTAGGCTAGTGCAGGCTTATTTTTCATTACTTGACACACTATATTTTTTACACATCTACCCAAGTTCACGATTCACAACTTCATTCGTTACTAATTAAGTTCTGTTTGGGAAAATTGTTAATATTCCATAATTATATCATAATGGGCTAATTTCTAAAATAAGCATTTTCTCGGAGTAATCAGGGTATGAGACATAATCACAATTCGGACTTTAACTTACTACATTAGTTAGGGTGTAGGCTTAGGCCTGCTTTCTTAGACTTCAGGCTGTAGGCCTGTTTGTTCATCCTTAAATCCTACTTTTATATAACAATATTTGTTTTGATGTATCCATTCCATTTTAAAATATTGTTAGGTGTGCAACAGTAGAATGGGCGAAAAAGGAGAGAGTGCAATGCGATTGCAATGTTGCGCTATCCAGATATTTTTGACAGTTGGCTTAGAAATCCGTCAGCCGTTTCAGAAGGCAGCCATTTGGTATAATTAAATGTCGTGTACAACCAAAAGAATTAAATAAAACACCATTACATCATTCCGTTTATTTAGACGAATTAATGGATTCAATTTCATGAAATATATAGAAAATAAATATACAATCAAACAATGGTGTGTATATATATATATATATGATCAAAAATATAATAGCATAAGAAATAAGAACGAAGAATATATAACCAAAATAGAAAATAAATATACAATCAAACGATGGAATATATATGATCAATAAATAATATAATAGCATAAGAAATACGAACGAGGAATATATATATATATATATATATATATACTGTACGTATATATATATTAATTATATATATATATATATATAATACTGTACGTATATAATATATATATATATATATATATTATATATATATATATATAATATATATATATATAATAAAAAATACAAAACGATGTAGTATAACCAAAAATATATTAGTACAAGAAAAAAATATATTCACAAAACGAAGGAGTATAATCAGCAGCATATTAGTACATGAAATATATATATATACAGGGCTATTCAAAGTGATTCATCCGATTTCAACTGAGAATACTTCCGTACCTATCAACCGTGCATCAACTGGGCATACACCACATGAAAGAGGAAATCTCCGAGTTTTACAAGATCACCGCGAGAGGGCTCCAAAGTCACGTCGTGGCCTAGCCTAGCAACAAACAGTCAGTGTGAAAATGGCGTCCGCACAGCAGAAGGCGTTTTGTGTGTTGCAGTTTTCGAGCTGTAAATCGGTAGTCACAGTGCAGCGTGAGTTTCGTCGACGTTACAGAACAGATCCACCGGGTGCTCAGAGCATCCGTCGGTGGTATCGGCAGTTCGAGGAAACAGGATGTTTGTGTAAAGGCAAGTCCACAGGACGACCGCGCGTGTCTGAGGATAATGTGCAAAGAATCAGAGAGAGTTTCCAATGTAGCCCGAGGAAATCAACAAACCGCGCCAGTCGAGAATTGGGACTTCCTCAGACGACTGTTTGGCGTGTTTTGAGACGGCGCTTGCATATGAAGCCATACAGGTTGCAACTGTTGCAGGCTCTACGGCCGGGGGACAAGTTAAAACCACAGAACTTTTGCGATCTTATGCAGGAGGCTATGGAGGATGACGAATTTGCTCCCCGCCTGGTGTTCAGTGACGAAGCAACTTTTCATTTAAGTGGCAAGGTGAACCGTCACAACCTTCGCATATGGGGCACGCAACAACCACATGCACAATCGAGCACGAGCGCGACTCACCTAAAGTTAACACCTTCTGTGCCATTTCCCGGCAAAGGTTTACGGCCCTTCTTTTTCATGGAAAACACAGTGACTGGTCACTCCTATCTGGATATGCTGCAGAACTGGTTATTTCCCCAATTGAACGAAGATTCCGGCGACTACATTTCCCAGCAAGATGGGGCGCCGCCTCATTGGCATTTGGATGTTCGCCGTTTTCTCAACGAAGTGCTCACTCGCCGTTGATTGGTCGCAGTGGGCCCCATGACTTGGTGCTCCACAGCTGGCCCCCTAGGTCGCCGGATCTACACCGTGCGACTTCTTCCTTGGGGTACGTTAAGGATACTGTGTACGTGCCACCGTTGCCCACATCTTGGAAGCTCCGAACTCGCATTGTTACTGCCGTAGAGTCAGTGACAACGGACATGCTGGAGCGAGTATGGGAGGAATTCGACTATCGTGTCGACGTTGCTCGTGTAACTAGGGGAAGTCACATAGAACATTTATGAGGTGAGAGACAAAATTTGGACAGTTTTTCTTTTGGTTGATGTATCACAAATCACTCTGTATTTGTAACATTAAAAAATATTCTCATTTGAAATCAGGTGAATCATTTTGAATAGCCCTGTATATATATATATATATATATATATATTATAATATATATATATATATATATATACACACACACACACACAATTATATTAAATAATTAAATATATTGAAAATAAATATACATCAAAATACTTTATGTTCTACGGCCCAAAACACTAAACTCACACGTGATCGAGTCTACAGTCACATCATTATTGCTTTGCACTACACAATAAATACGTCCAACCATTACTTCACCGCTCAAGGTGTGCGGTCGCGTATACTCGATATAAATGGCCTTCATATAGTTCAATACTATTTTTGTGCCCACTTTACATTCGGTTGGCAAGTTATCTTTAAACACGGCTAGAATACAATCAAAAGCACGCACAAAGAGGTCATTGCTATCCACAACATCATCATTAAATACAAGTTTATAAACATTACTTTCCATTCGAGGGTTTTTTCTTACCATCCCGAACTTTTCAATCGTGAACTCTTCTTCACTCTGCATAACGGCAAATGAAATAATCTCCCAAGTCGTAACGACAGCTACTCATTATATAGAGATACAGCTCCTCAGGGTGAACAGTGTAGGCGAACTCTGCCCTATACCGCTCGAGTGCTTTGTACAAAGTTCGTGATATTTCGAAGAGTCTAAACCTTTTAAATATGCATCCAGCTCTAGACCATTCTCGCCTTGTTCATTCCTACATTCGATAAATCAGTCGAGCGGTGTATGTGTATTCAAGAACCGTGTCAAAATAAATCATATCTGTAACACGAGCGTCTAATATAGGCTTCAGCTTGCGGAATCCGACGATTTCAAACATTCTGTCGATGATGAAACGGTTCCGCGTAGGGACAAGAACTGTTATTATCAGATGCATTCTTCCACATCAGACGTATATCAATGCACGGCTGATCGTTATTTATACACAACGTGCAAAGAACGGCATATAAGGGGGCATCACTAATCTGTTCTCTTCTTGTATCTACACCTGCAGGTACTTTTTAACGGTCCTCACCCCACTTCTCAACTATCACGAAGACTCTACTAATCTCCTCAGCACTTAAATAAATAACATTACGTTTGCTTACATGCCTGCAAATCGTTTCAAGTACATAGTTAATGGTGCCGGTTTCACGCCCGAACACGCGCAATGACTTCGAAAAGGACACATCGTACGCGGCATTGAGAATGCTTCTCAAAAGAAGTTCCATCGTATTCGCACGTCCAATCGGTTCAAGCTCTGAGATGACTATGAGCTACAGGTGGGCGGATCGGCTCGACGGGCGGAGTGAGTCACGCCGATGAAACGTGTACGGGTTTGTTCGATCTCGTATGTTTCGGATGTGTGATGTACACGGGTGGGCGGCTCGATGGAGGAGTGAGTCACACCATAAACTGCTGAAGCGTGTACGGGTTTGTTCGAATGCTTGTGCCCCATTATACTGGGCAAACAGAATTTTCCGCTACATGAAGCAATACCGGTTTTAATGTTTTATCACTCACCAGACGTTCATTTCCGCAAACTAAACATCTTCACAATCCGGTGCACTATTTGAGAGAAACATGTCCATATTTATCCTTTTTGTTTAACAATCGATACTCGTCTCTAAGTATATATATATACACTTAAGATTCTTCATGATGACAAGATTTACATTCTCAACTGTTGGGTACGAGTACTCGGTATGATGTAACATGACATAATATCGCTTGTTATACCACACGTCAACAAGACTCACTGTCCATAACCGTTGCTTATCTTCTGAACGTGGTTTCTTCTACTTCGCGGTATATGTGAGCCTTTATAAAGGTTAGGAACACAACATACTTCAATACATCACTTGTACTACGAAATCCTACAATGGCCTTGCCAGAATAGCCGTAGAGTATTTGAACATCTTGGTCCTTCACACGGTTCAATGTAGCCTTAAAAGTGTCAAAGGAGGGTGGAATAGGGAGTTTTTCAGTATCCACCACATCTTGGCACTTTCCGAATACCACTTCATAAACGTTGAACACGCAATATTAAAGGTGGCCATTACTATTTTTCGTCTATGCAGGAGAATACACGTCTGAGCTCAAGGGTATGCAGAGGTTAACTGAGCACGCAGGGATAGAGATATGCTCAGGTATGGTAGGAGACACGCGACTGATCTTACAGTGAGCGGAGCTTAGCCTTTTTCCTGTACACACACGCGCACACACACGCACGCATGCAAAGGAGAAATGAAACCTTAATTGAAGCAAATATACGTGATAAATAAACATATCGTTAACAATACAATTCTTAACAACTGACCACACAGGGATAGAGATATGCTTGGGTATGGTAGGAGACACGCGACCGATCTTACAGTGGGCGGAGCTTAGCCTTTTTCCTGTACACACACACACACACACACACGCGCACGCACGCAAAGGAGAAAATGAAACCTTAATTGAAGCAAATATACGTGATAAATAAACATGTCGTTAACAATAGACATATATAAATACAATCAAGGATTAAGGTAGCCAAATGGTACGGTATCATAGGTACCAGGCACCTGGTAACGCTTCCTATATGTGTTACGGCATACCTTCGTGCCCCTAAGTTCCTTCACACACCCCAGTTTCTGCACCTTTAAACTGTGGGTCCCCACAGTCAGTGGGCGTGGCTGGTCGCCCTCATCTTCCAAGCACACTAGATCCTTCAACGAGTCAAAGTTAACGACTCGACGGTTCGCATGGTTAATCGTGATACCCTTAGCCTTCACGATATATTTCATATCATCCCCCACCCTCACCCGTACCCCATAGGTTTTTGGTCTTCTTGATACAAATTAGTCTGCGTATGCACCATCACCATACTCATCCTTGATCTAGTCAGTTAACTGTCCGAGGAATTCCCCACTAGCTGGCATGTATTCACCCTCCCTCCTGTGAATATCACGCTATCTGTGTCAGCGTACAGCACCCTCCATCCAAGAGAGTGCAGTAGACCCCAAAGTTCGATGCGGGCGGAGGCCGTTGTGAAGCTGGCTACAGGGATGTTTGTAACCCGTGAGGTATCTGTGGCCAGTTCGGTGATGATGTACTTTATTATGTAAGTATCACCTACATTCACGATCTCCATAACCTCTTTATCGGGAGCGTTAGCATAATCCCAGTCTTCACTATAACTTTGTACCAAATGAACGTCCCCTTTGCCAGTATTCTGTGCAAATTTACCCCAAAGACTGTTTAGACAACTTTGCACTAAAGCGCTGGCCAGGATTCTTAACAATTTAGGAACGGCCAAGCTGTATACCTTCATGGGCTCGGTAACGCTGAATACAGGGTGTACATAAAGTCAGGATCTATTTTTGTGAAGCACTTGGAAATTATATGGAATTCAATCATAAAATGATAAAGTGGTAACATTTATTAAATAATTAAGAGTAGGATTGGACGTGATGCCCATCAGTATCTCTGCACAGCTCAAATCGTTCCGCAGCATTTCTAAACACATTCTGGAGCATTTGCGGGGTTATGTTATCTGCAGCAGTTCGTATACGTGTACGTAAGTTTTCAAGACTCGTAATCTTCGTCTGATAGACGTGCGATTTGATAAAGCCCCATGCAAAGAAATCTAAAGGGGTTAAATCTGGTGATCTCGCTGGCCAAGGTCTGTTGCTTCCGCGTCCGATCCAGCGATTTGGAAAACGTCCATTTAGATAATCCTGAACAATTTTGGCATTGTGACAAGGAGCACCATCATGTTGATAGACGACGGCACTAACAATCCTATCCCCGTCGTCTATCAACATGATGGTGCTCCTTGTCACTATGCCAAAATTGTTCAGGATTATCTAAATGGACGTTTTCCAAATTGCTGGATCGGACGCGGAAGCAACAGACCTTGGCCAGCGAGATCACCAGATTTAACCCCTTTAGATTTCTTTGCATGGGGCTTTATCAAATCGCACGTCTATCAGACGAAGATTACGAGTCTTGAAAACTTACGTACACGTATACGAACTGATGCAGATAACATAACCCCGCAAATGCTCCAGAATGTGTTTAGAAATGCTGCGGAACGATTTGAGCTGTGCAGGGATACTGATGGGCGTCACGTCGAATCCTACTCTTAATTATTTAATAAATGTTACCACTTTATCATTTTATGATTGAATTCCATATAATTACCAAGTGCTTCACAAAAATAGATCCTGACTTTATGTACACCCTGTATAAGCCGTTTTTTCATCTTCGGTATCAACCCTTCGCGGATATCCTGATGCTTCTACTTTATCCTTCAAAAAAGCGTTTATATATGGTGTGTAAAGGTTGGGTAGCTTCTGGAACCTCCACACCTCATGTATCTTCAATATTCTGTACCCATGGCGAACGGCTAGGGCCAGCTCAGGGCTTTTATATACACCTCTGATCTTACGCTGGCTGGTTGTATGGTTAGAATCACCGTTGTTCTCCTCCGCGCACTTCACGCACAGGGGAAACATGCGCTTGTGGTCTATAACGACGGGTAAGATCGGCATCCATAATTCGCGAGGGGGGAGCACGTCTACGAAAGAGGGTCCAAAGTAGCGCTCATTCAAGTCAGCTGAAAACTCCTCGATGGTTGATATGGTGGGACCCACCATTTTTTCAGGCGCACCTTCGGGATACGGATTGTTCTTTATCACGTAGGAGTATAAAGAGCAGAAGTCGTAGTAATGGAGGTTCACGCCCTCCGTAGGAGGAAAGTATAGCTTGAATGGGTTTGTACACCCTTCAAACAAGCTGTCACCACATTTGAGGGGTTCGAGCACTATTGAACGTTTGATGGCCCTTAATTCTTCAAGGTACTGGTCATCTGTTTCCATCCGTGCATCATACTCATGCTCCCACACGATCTTGTGAGTGAACTGGGAGCCTATAAGTTGATCACGGTTACGGGTCCATGTGAGGCTGTCGGCGGGGGATCTTCCATAGGTCCCCTGTGACGGCACATCAGCGCGCGGGCATCCATGCCACCAGCAGCCGTTAAAGGAATACACAGTCTTCTCACCAGTGGCTGGATCCTCACTTAGGCCATCAACCCAAAAAACACGACCATTGACCTTAACGGGTACTTCACCCGTGTTGCGGGCATGTTTTATATATACCCCGGTCTGTTGCTGTAGGTGTATGAGCCAGTAAATAGCCTTGTGCCCATAACTGCGGGGGTTGTTTCTGTGAATGACTGCTAAGGTGTCTTTAGGCATGAAGTTATTCTTGAACACTGTAAAACATAATGAGGCGATCGTGGTCGCGACTTGCAGCGGATCGCATTTGAAACGGGCTATGTACATCCTTCTAAAGGCTGAAACATACCTAAGCACACGCACATCATTCACGCAATAACGTTCACATTCATCAGCTATATTGTATGGACTAGCTTCATTAAAACTGTTGTAGTAGCGGTCAAAATCTTCACGCTCACTATCACTCATGTTGGTGTAGTTAAAGTAATGTTTGGGTGGAGGTAGTCCTACGTAATTCAAAGTTTCGTTAGTGAGGAATGTGTAAGGGAAATACCCTTTTGAAACTTCAGCGGCTACGCCCATGACCTTGGGTAGCTTTGCTAATTTACAAGGTGTGAACAGCAGGGTGTCTTTAAACTGTACATTACCTCTTATCTGCATCTGTATTAGTTTGTTGCCTCTTTTCAAGGGATCACCTGTAAATATCGCAGACGACTCGTGTTCAAGCAACTCCTTATAAAGGAACTGTGTCAAATTTCGCCCCGTTATGGGCAAGAAATACACAGTCATTTTTTGAACTTGTCCGCTAATTTGACAATATAGGATACAAAGAGTTTCACAGGGCTGCGTGTGCATTCGTTTTAAAAACGTTTGTCCGTTTTCCACATTTGTGGCACTCCACACTCGATCTCCATGCACTCATCACAGATAGTCTGACTTACGAGTAAATGTGGAATAACCTCTTTTTTCAGCGTTCGTGTAAGTTTCTATATCGTAGTACACGGTTATACAAGGGCTATTTTTAGGCTTAGCATCTTTCATATAACATACATGCTTCACTCCATCCGCCTTATATTTTTCATGACATGTAGAACAGTGAATTTCATCGCATTTATGTTTGAAATTCCCCCAATTATCCATCATGTGAAACATACCGCACTTACAAATCCTCATTTTCCTGCAAGTGCCATTGATTTATGGAGTTCAAAGCATTTATTATTGAAAAATGTACGTCTACACACATTACATTCCCTCTTCTCGGTTTCAACTACACGACTTTCACATTTGGGGCTTTTACACTGCTCACATACCATGTAGCAATCCTTACAATGTTTCACCATATCATCAGCAAACTCGAGACATCCCTTACACAAATCATGATGCCTTCCATATTTTCGACTTTTATCATAACTGGCGTAGAGAGCCCTTATGTTACGGATGGGGAGATACGATGTTCCTGACAATCCTAAAATAAGTAGAGGTCTTGTACGATCTCTCACGCTGCTTTTAAAAACATACACAGTCCTACGACGATCATCCATTCCAAATACGACTATACGTGCATTCATTTCCTGCTCGGCCCTTCTCAGTTCTTCAGGACCCATATTACACTCAAACTCAAGCTTACAATCTGAAGCCAGTTTACGGGCACGCTGCACAACCGTAGGCAGCCAAATTTTTTGCGTCCATGTATTTAGCACAGTGAACATATGAGCTAAGACTATTGCTATAAAGCCACAACCACGATCGACGTTTAAATGCTTTCTGTAAATAACCGGAGAATTGAAATTAAGAGTATAAGGTGTGGCACTATGACCCGCAACCCGGAATACTCTGTCAATATCTACCATGAAGTTGTCCATATTGAAGGCTGTACTACTTTGAGAGGCTTGCATTATACGGCCCAAGATATATTCTATGTCTACAGCCGCCAAACGTCTGAACGGTATTACTACCCAAAAATCATCTACGTCCCCGTCATCTGACCCGAACCTGAAGGACAACCTCGTCCGGACTTCACGTTCGTCGCGGTTCTGAAGGGCAAACTCCACAATACGTTCAACTACGCGTCGCAGTCCGTTGGTATACAGGGATCCAGGGTCAACCCTGACCACGTACCGATTTCTAGTCAGGGCAGGGGTGGGGTAGCGGTGCGCACCAACTCGAATGTTATACCATCCTCCACAGTATGAGAAGCTGCTGTGGAGGAAGTACCCGGAACTGAACAATAATGGGGCATATTTGAGGAAGGTACTATTGTGGGGGTTGTGTCGTAAGACGTAGAGGGTTGGGGCTCTATTACTGGGGTCTAACAACCGGCAATCCTGGCACGCTTTATACCTGACGTGGAGGGTCTTCATCATGCTTCCGCTTTGAACTGTCGCATGCTACAGGTGTCGCTGGTGAGGGTTCGTCAGCGGGGAAGGATTCTGTAGCTACACGGCATCGGGTTCATCTGTGATATCGATGATGGGGGCTGTACATCGTCGTCATTCACGGTTCTGTGGAAGAAGAAAACAAAATATAAGGAGCAGCACTCAAAATTTGTAATATTTTGTAAATGACCCACTTAGGGTGTGACGTGTTAGAGATGGAATCTGTAGAAAAATTCAGGTTCACAAGCCCCTCCACATGTATTATATCTGGCCCTACAGGATGTGGAAAAACTGTATTTATGCTTAAAATCATTAAAGATAAGGGGGAGATGTTCTCAAAATTTGTGCATAAAGTAATATGGTGCTATTCGACGTATCAGTCAGTGTTCAACGAGTACCAAGATGAAATTTTGTTCCACAAGGTGTATATGACGTTAATTCGTTAAAAGGTAATGAGCATACAGTTATTGTAATTGACGATCTCATGTTGGAAATGGATAAAACGTTTGCCGAGACATTTACAGTGTTCTCCCACCATCTTAACATAAGCGTATTCTTCATCAACCAGAATCTATTTTTCAAAAATAGATACATGCGCGATGTGTCGCTAAATACACAATATCTAGTCTTATTCGCACAACGTAGAGATGTGTCACAAATTGGGGTATTAGCCAATCAAATGTTCCCGAATCAGCGTAAGGAGTTTTTGGAGGTTTATAAAGAAGCCACAAGCCAGCGTTATGGATATTTGCTTTGTGACCTTCACCCGCGAAACACGTTTAGGGTGCTTCTAAGAACGAATATATTCCCAAACGAACCTGAAACGGTGTATATTCCAGAATGACAAATAGGCTGAAGAAATATCGTGAATTAATAAAAATCTATCAACGATTGCCCCGGGCACTGCAACAGATGTTTGTTAAAAATATCGACTCCGACTTTTTAAAATGCATCTGTGAAATCTGTCTTAATGTTATAAAATGTAATGTGCCAATGAAACCCCTCAGAAGGCTCGCTTACGTCGTTACAAGAACATAATACGAGCGCTCGCTCATAAAAGTCAAACTGTGGGAAGAAAAAGCGAATTATTGTACAAAGAGGAGGATCATTCCTACCCATCTTATTTTCAGTTTTGGGTCCTTTACTGACTAGATTAATATAATGAAGAAGGTGGTAGTGATTCCGCACGAGGTGTATGCTTCATTGCAAAGTTCAAAGATTCCAGACACGGCTCTAGAACCCCGTAAAAGTAGGCTTAAAAGAATGGAAAGCGAGTTGCTAGCCCTATTAAACAGTGAAAAGTCACCTGATGAGAAAAGGATCTTGTACCAAGAGGCTTTGCAGAAATTTCTTCATGAGTACGAAGATTATAAGAATCCGACAGAGCTCCCCGTGGTTATTAGGCACAGCGCGAGCAGCGCTGAGCATGGCGACACAGGACCTGGGCCCGACGTTAGAGATGACCAACCAAAGAAAACGGAACAACACATCGAACATGTATTAAAAAGCAGTCTCCCACATACATTGAGGAATAAAGGCTTAAGTCTTTATAATCTATTGAGTGAGGACCCCATCATACAGTGGGCCGATACAGGCGAGGTCATTGTTGAAGGAACAAGGGTACAAGGATCCAACATCGTTGATATTGTTCATGATCTGGTGAGAAAGTGGGACAGGCCCTCACCAACAGGATGAAAGCATATTAAAGCAAGACTACAATAAATAAATGTCCCCAAAACATTGATAGGTAATCTGAATAGGTTAAAAGACTGGATCAAGTCTCGCATGTGTCACAACTGAGTACGCCATCGCCCCCAGCTGTAGCATCTCTAAAGAGGAGAAAGAAGAGAACAAATGTCCAACCTTATCCACGTGTCTCTAAAATACACAAATGACCAACATATTAAGTAAACACTATTATGAGATTTCTAACCCCGCTTCCTATGGCGGCGTTAATGGACTGTACAGAGATGTTTAAGGAGTACGAAAAAAAGATGTTGAGAGGTTTTTGCGGGAGCAGGATGCTTATACACTTGATGAACCGGTGAGAAAAAGGTTTAAAACGGCGAAGACAACAGCGGCTTCGATTGACTCTATTTGGCAAGCGAATTTAACAGACATGCAAAGATATTCAGTGTATAATGATGGTTACCGCTACATCCTATTCATAACAGATGTATTCTCTAGATATCTGTGGCTAATTCCACTGAAAAATAAATTGCCTGAAACAGATGCTAAAGCGACCAAAATGTTAATGCTAAAAGAAGATAGGGTTCCTGGCTATTTTTGTACGGATATGGGGAAAGAATTTATAGGTCGCGCTTTTCAGAGCATGCTGACAGAGTTTAATATCAGTTACTACACTAGCACTTCTATACATAAGGCCTCTTTAGCTGAAAGAGTTCAACGTACCATAAAGGAGCACCGCCTCCACATTCTACACATTTCAAAATCAATGATTATGTAAGGCTATCACGTTCGGGAAATAAATACGAGAAGGGATTTGAGCAAGGATGGACACGTGAGATTTTTAAAGTTAGTGCAATAAGACCTAAAGGAGAGGTAATGATGTATTACGTTGAAGATTTGAATGGGGAAGAGATCGCTGGAGGCTTTTACCGCGAGGAGTTGCAGAAAGTGACATTTAATTTAGGAAAAAGTATGTTTAAAATTGAAAAAATTTTAGGCAGCAAAGGTTCAGGAAAGAGAAAAATGTAGCTGTTGAAATGGCTGGGTTACTCAGAAAGCTTCAACACCTATATAAAACCTGCTGCAATAATGAAGCTTAAATAGTATACAACATGGCGCCTAGCCACTTCTATGTCACACTCCCTTCCTCTTCTTCTCTCTCTGTACATCCTAACAACACCCTTGCCAGCTTTGTGACAGAACTCCACGGACCCATTGAATTGGAGCGTGATTCGTATGAGGTGGGTTTATGTGAACTCCTGTTAGTCACCAAATTTTAACTCTTGAAAATTAGCAAATCATATTCCTGATCCTTAGAAGAATCGATGAGTGCGAAAAATTAGACATAACCTTAGACAATACTATGCGATCAGTCCTGTTCGGTGAGGTACAGTACTATAGCACAAATGTAACGCTAGGAATCGGTCATTATGACAGCCATGGACAGTGTGACGAGGTTAAACAAGAGTCTTGAAAAGTCATACCTGACGAACGATTTACTTTTTGAAGTCGTAAACATAGACACGTCTGCATGCACATTGAAGTTAAAATCAACGCTTAGTAGAAATATTAAAGAAAAAGAGCAGTTCACAATTGTGGCTGAAAGCCGATATAGCGCAGCTCTCCAAAGAGATACCTTCACGAGGCACAGCATGACTTGTCCAGCTTAATGTATCAGTTGAAGATGGAGAAATTGGGTGAAAGCTCTCCATCCCCAGACATGTGCTATATTTACAGCAATATCGTGGAGCATCAATTTGTTGGTGACACCCAAGCGCGCCTGCTGCGCATTGTACACATCCCCAACCATAGAGGGAAAAGTTTGAGCATTACATATCACAAGCCCCATTATGTGAATGTTGCAACTAATCTATTAATTAACATCTCGATATAAGCACACCGGACAAAAAATTAGTCACCCCTCTCAGAATGTACCTAATAACGTGTGACGGCGCCTCTGGCCTTGATAACCGCACGAATCTGGCGAGGCAGAGACTCTACGAGGTTGTGCATGTACTGAACATCGATTTGCTGCCACTCGTTCATCAGCCGGTCCCGAAGTTCCGCCAGAGTCCGTGGGTGTCTATTCCTGCGCTTCACTTTCTGTTTCCAGCCTGAACAACACCTTCGACGCATTCAGGATTAAAGGCTTCATTGGACCTGCGATGTACTCGTCGCCTCCCATCATTGGAGAACAAACAAAAACGGGACTCATCGGACCAAATTACACGTTTCCAATCTGCCGCAGTCCGGTTTTTGTGCCTCTGAGCCCATTTATAACGTGCCAATTTGTGACTTGCTGTTAACAGCGGCCTCTTCCGTGGTACCCTGCTCCAGATGTCCATCGCATGCAGTTCTCGTCGCAATGTCCGTTCGGAAATTGGTCGCTGGAGAACCTCATTGGTTTCTTGGAGGAATTGTTCTCTGGTTTGAAAACGATTTGCAGTTACTAGACGAGAAACATGGCGGCGGCCCCTATTGTCGAGAATTGTTTTCCGGCCACAGTTACCCCATCGATTGTCAGTTGATTGCGAACTACACCACTCTTTGTAAACTCGCTGGACAGTACGCGTTGACACACCAACAAATTGGGCTACTTCAGACATTTTGTGTCCGTGGGCTCTGCCAAACACGATGGCTCCTTTTTGCCACTAAGTAACGTCTGCCTCACGACACATTTTGCAGACTATATCCAACACACACTTTGTTCTTCACCATCTCACGAAACAGATCTGATCCTGTGTGCTACGTCACCTCTACTTGTCACTTACCAATGCTACACCAGCGCCCTCTGTGTGACCTTGAACTTCCTACTATCGGTGCTATTAAGGGTGACTAATTTTTTGTCCGGTGTGCTTATATAAGAACGATTGAGGGGAAAACCTTCCCATTCAGTGATGGGAGCTTAACAGTAAAGCTACACTTTCGTCGGGTATAATGACCCGAAAGCCTTTCACAGTCTATCGAGAGGTGAAATATCAGCGTGGGAGTGGGCTTGGATCCATTTTTTCACCCACACTACGCACCGCTGTCCGACTGTTAAAGAGGGGGGCTAGATACCTAGCGATGAAGGCGTTAGAATCAGGTTTTAATGTAGCAGAAGATATAATGGGTGGAACTAAACCTAAAGAAGCTCTAAAAAACATTTAAAACATACATGGGACGAAATCATCAAAGATGCAAAGAGAAAAATGCGTGGTGGTGGAAAAAAGAGAGCTGCCAGGAAGAAGGGGTTACCATCACGTCGCGCTAAACGTAAAAGGAAATAAAAAAAGAAGTGCTCTAAGCGTATGAAGCCTATGGCTGATCAATTTTTTAACTGATATAAGTGAGGACACTACTCTCAGGAATCATAGGCCTATTAATAGTTGTCGAGAGAGGTGGTACTATATCTGACTCGTCATGGCGCGTTTCACCCATCCGTGTAGTTCACAATGCTGTAAATCGGAACTGTCCCTCTTTGATATGCCCCCCACTCAGGTCTCTATTGAGCAAAGTGACTTTATTACAATTAACCCATTAAACACAATTAGTTCGCCGAGTGCCCCTATAGAATTCGTGATACCCAGCTCAGGCCCTTACTTTTTTGACCCGAGCTGCTTGCACATGTACGCTAAACTGCGTATAGCCCATTCAGATAGAACGGACTACGATGATAGTTACTCTGCATACCCAGAAACCAACTTTCTACACTCCATATTCAGCCAGTGTAAGGTGTATTTAAATTAGGTTAACATCTCGGCAGGAACGGGGTATTATCACCTACGAGCCTATCTGGAAAATGTCCTTAACTTTTCAAAAGAAGCAAAGGACACCTTTTTAACCGCCGAGGGCTATTACCAGACTAAAGTTGAAAGAGGTATAAAGGCTAAATTTAAAAATTCTAAAAAAAAGATATACCGAGTGTTTTGGCCTTCTTCATACAGACTTCACATTCCAGGAGAAACTGCTTATGAACGGCATCGATCTGAAACTAAAGCTCAACCGCACGAGTCCTGAGATCTGCATAAATCGGGGTCTGATCAAGAAGAGGGCGCGAAACCCGTTGTGAGTCACATAATGGAGACGTATTTGCGTGTACGCTGAGTGAAACTAAGTTCAACAAAACAAATAGAAATTGAGAAAGACTTAATACACGCCACAGTAAAATACCCAATTAACAGGGTACAGATCAAACTATACACGGTGCCCGCCGGGTTGGCCTCGAAGCAACTAGAAAACGTGGCCCTTGGAGTTCTACCTAAAAGGATATTATACACGGTGCCCGCCGGGATGGCCTCGAAGCAACTAGAAAACGTGGCCATTGGAGTTCTACCTAAAAGGATATTAATTGGAATGCAGGACGCTTCGACGAATGAAAAATATAAAAAGAGTGCCTTTAAATTTGAGAATTTCGGGTTTAAAAATATGACTATACGTAAATGGCATCGCTTTTGGAGGGGTTATGATTACGGACTACTCATCAGACGCTGTGTTCCCGCTCTGCGCGAGAGCTTATAGTGGTCTGGCTCATAATGCAGGTGCATGTGACGAGCTTGGGTTTGGCGTAACGCAGAAAGAGTTTGTCGAAGAATTTAACATTTATTCATTTGACATTACCCCTGACTTGTCTGCTAGTATAAATACGCCCGCTCTGCGCGAGAGCTTATAGTAGTCTGGCTCATAATGCAGGTGCATGTGACGAGCTTGGGTTTGGCGTAACGCAGAAAGAGTTTGTCGAAGAATTTAACATTTATTCATTTGATATTACCCCTGACTTGTCTACTAGTGTAAATACGCACTTAAGTCCACAACAGAGTGGGAATATCTCAGTCAGGTTGGAATTTGCCAAGCTTATAGACGCGACTATTAGTGTACTCGTGTACCTCGAATCAAAAGCACTAATAGAAGTTAACCGTTTCAGGAACGTGGTCACATACTTTTAAAATGGACATACACTCCAGAGAGTAATGAAAAGTGACCGAATCACACGCTCCAAATTTGTCGGCGTGTTTGCGAAGAATGAAATATTGAAATTGCCAACTACTAGAAACTGGTACAGGATTATCGTGAACACACCGACATTGTGGTGGGGTGAGGGGATTAATTGGTTTGCAATCTATTTTAAAAATAGGAAAAGAATGTACTATTTTGACTCACTCGGCACTCAGCCTGGAATGATCCTGTTATAGTAAAATAACCGAGCAGATACATGTACCTGAGATTGTATGGAACCCGTACCGCTTTGAAGGATATTTTAGTAACACGTGCAGCCTGTATTGCCTTTCATTTCTCCTGCACATGTCACTTGGGAAGGGATTTATTAATTTTTAAAAATTATTCCATTTGTGCGACACTGAAATGAATGACGAGTTGGTATGCAGAAATAAAAAAAAGGTTCCCATATGTTAGCACCCGCTGTATTGTGTAAAAGTGTATATCTATATTGTGTAAAGGCATATTTGTCGCCATTAAGACTTATTTAATGGACACTGGTTCCGCTTTGCACGTGTTTTCTACCATTTAATAATGCGTTCTTAACCCAATAAAAATACTTACATTACTTCCTCGACGACCTGGCATTCGTTGGACCGGATGTGAGCCAATCCCGCAACCTCTGTATTCAATTCGCTGGGTTGGTTTTGCGGTAAAGCTTCTATATCATTTATTCCCCTTTCATCAAAACGAAAAGTAGCTATAACATGTTTAAGTTCAGCATCGGTCCTTTAATGAGAAGTTAACATGATTAGTTCATGCTGAATTAAATAAAGCTACATGTAACTGAAATTAAACTAGTTTAATTAAAGAGATACAATAAGGGAAAATCCCGATTAGGACGCCTAGCAAATTGTAATCACAAAGCAGATATCCTGACAGGTTTCAAAAGTAAGAGTGCTAAAACAACGGCTGCTGGCACCGGGTCTCGAACCCGGGCCCGCAGGCAATTCTTAAAAGTTTTTAATATTTTTAAAAACCTATCCGTAGAACTTTCTATAAATTTTTAAATTATCGAGAAATGTACAACGAAAGCCACACTCTATATATATATACATGCCGAAATAACCGCGAAGGAAACAGAGAATGAGACAATAATTAAAAGCAAGTACACTAATTTATAGCTCAAGATTAAGATTAGCCTGGTGTGCTACACTTCGTCTGCCTGCAACGGGTCTCGAGCCCGCAGACAATTCTTAAAAGTTTTTAATATTTCTAGAATCCTATCTGTAGAATTTTTTATAAATTATCGAAAAATATACAACTAAAGCCACATCATATATATATATATATATATATATATATATATATATATATATATATATATGCCGAAATAACCGCGAAGAAACAGAGAATTACAAAATAAATAAAAATATTTTTCAAAACGCATTTATTGTGGCCTTAACACTGAATGAACCACGGTGTATATATAATCACAAATTAAACACTTACATCTCTGCAAAGTCGTTAGCGAGAAAATCGTTCTCGCTGCCACAAATTTCTGCAATGGATTGCGTGGATAGAAGTTCATTCTGGTCCAGAACGTTGAAAAGATAAATTGCAGACAGCGATGGGATATCCTCGGTTTCAAACAATTCGGGAGAGTTGTAGAGCTGGCTCATGGTGGGGTATTTTAAAAGCACTGAGCGGAAAAACATGAAATGAAGGCCTGAGATGAAAGTGGCCCCTTTTATAAACGGGGTCGTGATTGTAAATACCCGAATCGCGAGCTTCCTATTGGCTATCAGTGAATTTTGGGCGGAACTTGACGCAAAGGCCAGCCTAGTCTCCAAACAGAGGTTCTGGGCGCCGCCCAACAGGGTTGTGATTGGCTGCCCCGTGAAATATAGGGCGCGTCAGATATTCCCATTCGTCGAGAGAGAAATGCGGTTTTTTGATCTTGTATTCTGCCCTGATGAGATGGGTGGAGAAGAGAACAACCATTTATATATGAGGAACTTGACGAGGTTGGAAGATAAGTTTGTGAATCGATTTATTGTACTCCATCTATAATAGGTTCGGAAAAATTTATTTCCTCTGAAAACGTCAGAAAATTGGAAGGTAATTTCAAAATCAATTATCCATGAATGGAAAAGGGAAAAAATCATCAGTGCGCAAAGTTCGAAACAATTCTCGCAGCTGCAAAAGTTTATTGGGGGTCCCAGATTTCGCGAACGATACAATAAATAAATTTAAAAAATTGACATAGTATTCCGGGTTGCGGGTCATTAACCCCCAAAGTTTATATTCTCGAACAGAACGCTGTTTTATATATATATATATATATATATATATATATATATATATCCACAAATATTTATGGCCTTTTATTGTTCAGCTGTTTACTTCATTTAATTAGGAAATGTCCAGGAGAGACTTCGTTTATACTGCCCGACCTTCCCTCCATTTCCCCCAAGCTTTACACTCCAACTTAGCCCTAATTTTAAACGGGATATATATATATATATATATATATATATATATATAAGAGAGAGAAAGCGCGAGAGAGAGGTTTGTACATATATAGGATCACCTTTGCTCTCGATGGCTTCGGCCCGAATTGTTCATTCTGGCGAAGGCCAAACTTTTCACTCCCCTAGAGAGAGAGAGCGCGCGAGAGAGAGAGGGATCCCTGCTAGGGCACCCTGGTTACCCATTTATCTACCACTCGTGGAAGGATGTTTACACTCCACCTTAGACCTACTGTTTAACACGGATCATTAGGAACCCTGGTTTCCCATTTATCTACCAACCGTGGAAGGACGCGCCGCCACCGGGTCTCGAACCCGGCGCATATAATCGCGCATATAGTTGTGTGTGCGTAATATTTTATGGGCGTCTAGGCGGGTGTGCACGTGCCCGAAAGAAGTATACACTGTGCCAACTGGCTGATAATGCCTGGAGGCACTGGCTGATTAGGGGCCTATAAGACAGCGGACGCTCGGCTGAAGCCTTAATAATAAATCGTTAGGAATCTGCTGATTCTTCAAAGTTCGTTGACTCTTCTCTTGATGGTAATTTTCACGAGTCAGCAATGGAGAATTTTGAATACGAAATAATAAATTTGGTTTTCTTTTTGTCATGCAGGCCCAATGCCTACATATGGGGTTCTATGTATGGTGATTAATTTCATTCCCAATAGGCTATGTCGCCAATCCCGAGGCAATTTTGTAGATATTTAATTCAATTAATTAATAATTTATATTTAATAAAGAAGTAAAGGTACCACGTACGATACCATGTTGTAAGCATATATAGTTTTTCCATAACTTATATAATTGTGCTTTGGTGCTAAACGGATAATGCATTAATTACTCTCATTTTTCAGGTTATGGCTAGAAGTACTCGCTCATCTGCAGAAACGTGGGTTCTAGGAAAGCCCAGCAACGAGTTATCAACTGCAAGGCTACCCACATGTGGTGATGTGCTTCGTTTGGTTCAGTTTCACCACCATGAACAGTCTAAGACGTTGAAAGAGTGCTACAACTTGGCCTGCAAAGAGGCCCAGCAAGTATGGCAAGAATTCCTACAAAGCTGCAGAGTGAAAGAGAGCATGTTCCAAGAGATTCTCTCAGAGCTTTACGACGTTGCCTCGAAGGACGCCTTGAAGGTGATAGACAATGAAGAACCGCCGATTCCTGATGATGTAAGGACAAGACGTCTTTTCCTGCAGTATGGCAGACCCTGACAAGATTAATTTTGCCATGGAATACCGCAGTAGATGTCGACAGGAGAAAGATGCTGACAAAGCTCTAAGGTACAAAGAATATGAGGCTGCATTCCAGGCTGGAGCTGCTGCTCTTCCATCATCCAGCACATCCTCTTCATCCGCTGAAGAATTCAACGCTGAAAACGATGATTATCGTCCGTCGACTTCGACCGGAAGAGCAGATGTACACTCTATCCTCCGAAACAAAAAATATCTTCACATCACCAAATGTGATTGCTGCTCTTGATCGCGTCAACCTTCCCGATCGAGGAGCAGTCTTCGTTGCTGGATCAGTCGCTCAAGCCCTGGGCTATGATATTTCTGCAATGACTCTTTCACGCAGCTCCATCCGTCGTTCAAGAAGGCAAGCAAGGCAGGCAGCAGCCAAAGAGGATCAAGCTTCGTTTTCTGTCGAAGGACCCCTTCTTCTTCACTAGGATGGGAAACTACTCCCCGACATCGGCGGCAAAGGAAACAGCCTAACGAACCGCGGTAATCGTTATGGGAAATGGAATGGAAAAACTCCTACCCGTGCCAAAAATACAACGAACTACAGGAGAAAAACAGGCCAAGGCTTGCATTTCGACGATTGATGACTGGAATCTTCGCGGTGATATCCAAGGCCTCGTATTTGACACAGCTGCGTCTAATACTGGCCTTCACAAGGGAGCCTGTACCATGATTGAAAAAGCAGTAGGGAGGGAACTTGTCTGGATCGCTTGTCGACATCATATCCTTGAAGTCGTCTTGTCAAACACTTGCAACTCACTTATTGGACCCACAGGTTTCCCGGAAATGACTTTCTTTAAACGTTTTCAGAAAAAATGGCCATCACTTCAGAAGGATTCCTTCATGAAGGCTTCAAACAACCTATTCAGAGATCCAAAGATGTTGCAGCTTCGAGAGGAAATGATCCAGTACTTCACAAAGGCACTGGAGTCTAAACAATCGCGTGATGACTACGAGGAATTGCTACGACTCTGCCTCACCTTCCTCGGGTGCCGTGATGAGAAAGAAGTCAAGGTCCGCGCTCCAGGACCAACTCACCATGCATGCTGGATGGCCAAGGCCATCTACGTCCTCAAAATTTATCTGTTCAAGTATCAATTACAGCTGACAGCACATGAGACGGAGAATATCACCGAGCTCTCTCTGTTTGTCGCTTTGGTCTACTCACGTTTTTGGAACGAAGCCCCCGTCGGAATCAACGATCCTTTCAACGATATTCTGCTTCTTAAAATCTTGCTAAAGTACCCAAATCAGACCATTTCCAAAGCAGCATCCACAATTCTTCAATGGCACCTGTGGTATCTTGGAGAACGGAAGATGGTCGTAAAACGGAAGATGGTCGTAAACCTCCAACGTAACGAGAATACCACTGTTACTCGTCGATTGGAGTTTGAAGGAAACATTGAAGATTTGAATTTGTATGAAATGGTCACCAAAAGGACCCTGGGAATCTTCAATCTGTTAAAGAAAGAAAGAAGGAAAGCAGCTAAGGATACCTTCCGGAGGACCGATCCCAATTCCTGGACGGAGAATGATTGCTTTCAAGAGTTTCGACGCATAGCGATCAACCTAAAAGTTGCAATGATTCGGCGGAGAGGGATATCGCCCTTATTAAGGCATATAATACATCTTTGACGAAGGATAAAAAACAAAAACAATTCATCCTCCGATTAGTAGCAAAACATCGCCAAGAATACTCATCGTCTTCGAAGGAGTCAATGATGAAGCGTTAATCTAAGTAATGATGTATATTATAAACGAATGATAAATGTAATTTTCTATCAAATATCATTTTTGTTCTTTAAAAATTAATCTGTTTTCTTTAAGTTATTCTGTTTTCTAAAAAAAAATAAGCTCTTTTTGAGATTTAATCTGTTTTCAAACAAATAAACTAGTATTTGCCCTTGTTTTTCATTTTTTAACCCAGAAGATCAATGTACTAGAAAATTAGTAAAATGAAATTCATAGCGACCAGTAAATATCATTCAATTAGGCTGAAATTTGGCATGGAGATGTTTGAGAGATAGAGGAGCAGGAGCAGCCATGTGGAGGTAAAAAATTAAAAAAATTAATTTTTTGGACCACCCTAATATATATATATATATATTACGGTTTTTTTGCGAAATCAGTTTCTTTGCAAATTCTCGGGTCAGTTTGCAAAGAAACCAAAACAATAGTAATTTTACAAATTGACCTTAAATGTTTGATCATTTTGCAAAAAAACAAAAATCGGTCAATTTGTAAAATCACCAATAATCTTGTCGGTGTATTTGCAAAATCTCTTGTTCTAATACTGTAGAACCTTCTAGCTCCTAACCTAACCTAAACACAATGACACTGTTGGTTAGGTTAGGTTAGGTTAGGAACTAGAAAGTTCTACAGTATTAGAACAAGAGATTTTGCTAATACACCGACAAGATTATTGATGATTTTGCAAATTGACCGATTTTGTGTGTGTTTGGGAAATGACCAAACATTTAAGGTCATTTTGTAAAATTACTATGGTTTTGGTTTCTTTGTAAACTGACCGAAGAATCTACAAAAACACGGATTTCGCAAAAAACCCGTGTCATATATATATATATAGAGTTATGTTATTTATAATATATATATATATATATATACATATATATATATATATATATATATATGTGTATATATATATATGAAAATTATTTCACGAAAGTGACACCTGAAAAATATTTATGATGAATAAAACCACGAAGGGAAAAGAAATACAAAGTGGTGCACAAGCGCTTTCGTTTAATGACATCCTCAGGAACACTGAGTGTTCCTGAGGATGTCATTAGACGAAAGCGCTTGAGCACCCATTTGTGTTTCTTTTCCCTTCGTGGTTTTATTCATCATGTATATATATATATATATATATATATATATATATATATATAATATGGGAATGAAATCCCTGAGGTTTTTTTTCATTCCCATCATGAAACGAACATGTTATGTGCTTTGAAAAGTGGACGCTCAATTCTGCCAGTTGAGGTTTAAGTTTTGTTTTTTGGCTAAAAATATAATAGTTACCCCTTTTTCTTTGATGTATTAAATCCGACATGAACGCAACGAGTCTTTTGCTTATATTGAGGTTCTAAATATAGCGGGGCTAGGCTGCTTTAAGCCCTAGATCCTGTCCTAAAGCTGGATCCTATCTGCTTTGCAGATAGCTGGTGAGGGAACCTATATTTTTGGGACCTCTTTGCGAGTGACCCGTTGCCCACGTCGGGCTAACATCATCAAAAAGAGAAAAGTATAGTGTTTTTCATTTACCATTACTTATTCGGACTATAGTGAATTTAATTTTCCCAAAAGTGTTCCTTGTTCCATGCACGGTCCATACACCGGGTGTCCCAATAAAATGTTTGCACATCATATTAACTTATGGGTGATCCAGATAAATGGGACCCATAAAAAAAAGCCAAATATTCTTAATATTTAATTCCTTTCATAAAAACTATATATCATTCGAAAGAGTAGAGTTACAAGTTTATTATGAAATATTTATTTTTTTAAAATGACTCCTTTCAAATGTGCTCCATTAGTTGCCAAGCATTCCAGTGTTCTCGCTTGTAAGTTCTGCATCACTTTTGCAAGAGTGTGCGGTGGTATGGCCTGTATCTCATTTGTGATGGCGGCCTTCAATTCTTGCAAGGTCGTTGGGTTATTTCTGTAGACCCTACTCTTTAAATATCCCCAGAGATAATAATCTAAGGGAGAAAAATCCGGAGACCTTGCGGGCCATTCAACGTCTCCAAATCTTGAGATTAACTCGCCTGGAAACGTTTGACGCAAAACTGCCATGCAGTTCCTCGTGGTATGGCAGGTAGCTCCGTCTTGTTGGAACCAGTGGTTTTCTAGACAAAGATCTCTTAATTTAGGAATAAGGAAATCGGTCAACATTTTTTCGTAGCGATCACCATTTACAGTGACTGTGTTTCCGGTGGAATCCTCGAAAAAGTACGGCCCTATGATCTGAGATGCAGTAAGACCACACCAAACAGTTACACGCTGACTATGCAACGGGACTTCGGTAATATTCAATGGATTTTCTGTTGCCCAGAAACGACAATTTTGTTTGTTTACAGTTCCATTCAAGTGAAAATGGGCTTCGTCTGACATAATCAAAGTTGCTAGAAAATTGGTGGTGTCATTTACCTTCTGTTGGATCCATTGACAGAATTGTCGTCTTCGTGCGAAATCTCCATCGTTTAGTTGTTGCACTGTTTGAATTTTATATGGAAAGAGCATTAAATTTTGTTTGAATATACGGTGTGTTGTTCCATATCCAACTCCTAACAGCTGAGAAGCACGTCTGATGCTTATGTTAGGATTATCCTGTACAATTTCATGAGTTCTGTTAATGATCTCGTCTATCCTTGCTGTGCGCACTCTTCCAGTTGGTTTTCTTTTTCCAATGCTGCCAGTTAGGGAAAAATTTCTGACACACCGACGGATTACTTTCTTAGAAGGTGATTTTGACATCTGAAAATTTGTCTTGAAAGATCTTTGAGCTGAAACTACATACACTTCTTCCATGCTCATAATATTGCTGTTATGAAACGCAGCTGTTCCACAGTCCATGCAGTCATCTTGAAGGGTTAGTTTTAACTAACACTTTTATTTTGTTTTGTATCTTATCTTGTCTTGTATTGTCAAAACCTATACAATCCTGTACAAACTTGTAACTATCCTCTTTCGAATGATGCGTATGATTTTATAAAAGGACTTATACTTTAAGAGTTACAGGGGTTTCTTTTGGGTCCCATTTCTCTGGATCACCCTTATATATATATATATATATATATATATATATATATATATATATATATATATATATCAACATGCACACTTTAGATGATAGTAATATGCGCTAATGTATTAGTATATTTATAGTACTTAGTATTAGTAGTATAGTAATGGTGTATTGTACTTAAATAACAGTAGTATCCCTTGTTACAGGAAATGGCGGCGTTGCAGTTATCGTTTGAGAACGTAAGTGGATTCTGAAGCACTACTGGAAATCGGAGAATGTGGCTGAGGTACAGAAACATTGGAGAAATGAGTTTGGAGCATTACCACCATCACGGGTAACAATTACAAGATTACGTGATAAGTTTGAGACTAACGGAACAGTGCAAAACGTCAACAAAGGCCGATCTGGAAGACGTCGCACTTCAATTGACAACGAAAGTGTTGAGACCGTGTTACAGGCCTTCACAAACTCTCCAAATAAGTCTACAAGGCAATCTTCTCGTGAGACTGGTGTTTCTAAATCCAGCGTTCATCGCATTTTGCGACGTGAAAAATAGAAACCGTACATACCTAGACTGCTCCATGCAATGAATGAGGACGATCTAGATCGTCGAAAAGAATTTTGTGATTGGTTTTTGCACATGTCTGATGAAAAACAATCTTTTCCTGATTTCATTGTTTGGTCTGAAGCCACTTTTAAACTTAATGGTACTATCAATCGACACAACTGTGTGTACTGGGCCATCGAAAATCCAAACGTAACAGAAGAACGAGCACTTAATCAACCAGGAGTGTCAGTGTAGTGTGGTCTGTCTTCCAGAGGACTGATATGGCCATTTTTCTTTGAGGACACTGTCACAGGTGCTGCTTACTTATCAATGCTGCAAGACAACATTGTACCTTCAATCAGAGCTCTTTTTTTGGAAGAAGAGTGTTACTTCCAACAGGATGGCGCGCCACCACATTACCACAATGACGTTAGAAATTTTCTCAATGTTTGTTTTCCTAGAAGATGGATAGGACGTAGGGGATGTACGGAGTATCCACCACGATCTCCTGACTTAACCTTAGACTTTTACTTGTGGAGCACTCTGAAGAACACTGTGTATGCTGAAAAACCAAGGACACTACAGGCCTTGAGACATGAAACTGAAATAGTATTTATAATATATATATATATATATATATATATATATATATATATATATATATATATATATATGGGATGAATTTCATAATTAAACACGTGAAATAAATGAATAATGCAAACCCACACGGAAAAGAAAAAAATGATTCCAAGGTCTTTCGTGTATTCAGAAGTACACCTTATCACCCTGACAAAGGTGTACTTCTGAATACACGAAAGGCCTTGGAATCATTTTTCTTTTTCCTTGTGGATTTGCTTCATATATATAACACTGAATTTAAAAGAGACAGTATTCTAGGCATATACAATATTTTTCAGGATCGAACGTGCATTTTATGTCAATATTCATCAAGGTTGATCATTCGTTTTACAACAATATTCATCCTTTACATCTGAATTATATATTATTTGAAAAGTTACGACAAGAGTTTTGAAAAGTTACATAACGTGTGTAATATATATGTTATATTATATATACGTATAGAAATTTACAAGTTTATGCCGAACATTTCATACAAGCTTTCGATTAAATTTATTTATAGGAACTGCAACCAGAAGGGAGAGATTGATCTCTGTAGCGAACTTAGTGATGCCGACCACGCGACTAACGACGACGAACTCGACCTAGTGCATTCAGAATAACCCATCTTAAACTACCAGATCATACAAGTTTACTTTTTTTACGGTTCAGGGGCAACTGGGCTACAGCCAACTAGGCGACGGGACAAATGGGCGACGACCAACTAGCCGACAGGACAACTGGGTGACAACCAACCAGGCGACAACAAACTAGGCGACAACAAACTAGGCGACAACCAACTAGGCGACAACCAACTAGGCGACAACCAACTAGGCGACGCCAAGGTGGCTGTCGACCAGTTGCCACCGAGCAGTCGAGTGTACTTGTAGGGTTTAGTTTCACCCTTTGACGACCGGTATACGTTTCTTTGAACTTAAACGTTGGTGTTATTGGTATTCACAATTAGATATGTTAGTAACTATAGTCACTTAAATGACCCATTTTGGTGTTAATTTTCCAACAACTAAACGATACCTATATAAACATTTAGATGTATTTGTAGAAACGTTGCATTACTGTACAATTTATATTATTATTTCGCTGGGACACATATGTCCCGTGGTCCTCAAAGGGTTAAACTCAATTAAAATTTACTTTCTGAACCCTAACCATGGCTGAATTCGTAACCTCACGAAGAAGCAAAGATAAACTTGTTCACGCAGGATTTATTTACACAAGGGACAGGACAAGAGGGAATAACACCTATTGGAAATGTGATCAAAGGAAAATATGTAATGGTAGAGCAGTGTCAGTCGGCAATGACGATAAAATGGAGGTGCGAATAACTAAAGAACATACGCACGCACCACGACCAGTTGCCACCGAGCAGTCGAGTGTACTGGTAGGGTTTAGTTTATTTATATATATATATATTTATTTATTTATGTATACATTATGTATATTCATACATTAGATAGAAATTAAAGGTCCAAGTTTGAAAAGACTTTATTACACATAAAATAAAATATGATAAATCATTACGATAAAAGAATTATAAAACGTGATTTATATAATTGGGGCAGATTATATAATTGTTATGCAGATGGAACAAACTTGTACCCCACACCCTTTAGATAGGGTAGAATCTGACCATTGTCCTTGAATTCTTGATAGCGTGCAACCAGATTCCTTATTCGTTCATTTCATGCTACAGTCTTCTTGCATAGGTTTTGCCTTATGTTTCGCTTGCCAGTGTTAACCTGAAGTATAGCAGCCTCAGTGTCATGCTGTTCCTTCCGTAGTTCGTCCAGCAATGAAAACATCGACAGTCTCCTCTTGTTTACCATTTTGTTAAATTTGTTGTGCCAGCCTTCTACCGCGTTATTAGTTCTGGCTTCATCTGCCATTGTTCTTTCATACATATTTCACATCTCAATTGGGTATCGTGGTGGATGTGCTCGTCTTCTACCGCGTGCAGGGCGTCCACGTATACAAGTTTTATCTAGATAGTCTGCAACATCCTCAAGTCGTATGAAATCGTCATTGTTTTCGTCATTCAGCTCGAACAATAGTTCGAATGCTTCCACAACATCATTGAGAGGGACAAAAGCCAGTCCGATGGCGCTCAGCACCCATTGCTTCACTGCACTATCCTCTTGATTGTATTGGATCTGAAGCCCAACCTCTTGAATTTTCCGGTATATTGACTGTCCGAAATGAAACAGGCACAGACATATCTGGGCGTGGGGAAACACATTTTGGCAGACGTTTATAGTGGCTTTTTCGAAAGCCATCATAATTAATGATGGTCGTCTTTCTATGTTTGGAATTTGCAATTTTATTGCAGTTTCGTGAAGCCTTTGTAAAATGTCCAAGTAATTCTCTTCTCGTTTATTTTGTGTGAGGACGTATACAAGAGGAAATACCGTCCCTGCCACTTTTCCATGCACTGTCCAAAGCTGGTAAAACATGTTTGGCACTACTTGAAAGGTTCCATCAATATACCACATATTTGAGGAAAACAGGTAACGGAGATTGTCATCAGTAGCAAATATAATGATTCTGCTTCGGGTGTCTCCCTCACAGTCATCATTTATGTTATTGTCATGTAAAAGAAAGCGACGACCAGATATTGTACTTTCGTAATGTTGAACTATCTCTAAGTCTGTGATGTTCTGAGGGTTACTTGGCCGAACTGAGGCCCTGCTTCTGTTTACCATTCGGCGAAGGGACTGACGTTCGGGTAAAGATGATATTGCAGCGCCAGATATGCCTTCAAGTTCCTCGCGGATGAGTGTAGCTGGATGTGCCGCCGGCTGTTCCACAGCTTTACGCTTCAAGTTTGTTTTCACACTTTGCACTGTAGCTTCTTCGCATCGTGATGCGTACGTATGTTCCTTAGTTATTCGTACCTCAATTTTATCGTCATTGCCTACTGACACTGCTCTGCCATTACATATTTTCCTTTGATCACATTTTCAATATGTGTTATTCCCTCTTGTCCTTTCCCTTGTGTAAATAAATCCAGCGTGAACAAGTTTATCTTTGCTTCTTTGTGAGGTTACGAATTCATCCATGGTTAGGGTTCAGAAAGTAAATTTCAGTTGAGTTTAAACTAAACCCTACCAGTACACTCGACTGCTCAGTGGCAACTGGTCGACAGCCACCTTGGGGTCGCCTAGTTGGTTGTCTCCTAGTTTGTTGTCGCCTAGTTGGTTGTCGCCTAGTTGTCCTGTCGGCTAGATGGTCGTCGCCCATTTGTCCCGTCGCCTAGTTGGCTGTCGCCCAGTTGCCACCGAACCTTTTTTTACAATTAAACAAGTGCATAGACTCATCTATTTATTTATAAACATCGTTACATACAGCGATGCCTTTTCTTCTAAATATTTTTTTCTCATAGTATGAACGCACGTGATCATTTGGAACAAGTAATGGTAAATGGGAATCTGCACGACACCGATTTGTTCGAAGTAGAAAGGATTATTTGTGCTTCTTTGTAAGTAAATGTATTTTGTACAATATCTCACGAGTGCACGAACCCCAATCCTTTATAAAATATTTTTCTTAGAAAACAAAACACGGTTTACTATTATTTTCTATTGTTTCAAAAGTGTATATATTATATATATATATATATATATATATACACAGGGGTTGGAAAAATAATATGAACACTTGATAATGGCGGTTTTTATTCTTAATATGGAGTTGGTCCTCCTTTAGCGGCAATAACAGCTGCAATGCGTCGGGGAATTGATTCATACAGCTTTTGGACAGTGGCTAGAGGAATCCTGAGCCATTCTTCGAGCAAACCCTGCTCCAGTTCCTCCAGAGACGCCGGCGTTGGGAATCGGCTTCTGACCTGCTGCTCCAACTGACACCACAGATGCTCGATAATGTTAAGATCCGGGGATTGTGGAGGCCAATTCAAGCGTTCTACTTCACTAACATGTTCTTCAAACCAGTTTTTAACGACCCCAGCGGTGTGGATTGGTGCATTATCATCCTGGAAGACGGCGCCGCCATTGGGAAACAGCGTTTGGACCATGGGATGGACCTGGTTAGCCCTACCATGCAGTACTACAGCTGGGCTAAGAGTATTCCACGATATTGCTGCCCAAACCATCACAGATCCGCCTCCATGCTTAACGGTTGGGGTCAGGCAGTCGGGGTCATAAGCATCTTTAGGCTGTCTCCAGACGTAAACTCGACCGGAACATGGAAATAGCGTAAAGGAGGATTCGTCGGAGTAGACTACATTCTTCCACCGGTCCATTGACCAATTCTTATGGTCATTACACCATTTTCTGCGCCGCTCAATGTTGATGTGCGAAAGGAAGGGTTTGGCAATTGCAGCCCTCCCCTGGTATCCAGCTCCAGGGAGCTCGCGACGTAGAGTTCTGGTCGATACCGGGCTTGCAAGATGCTGGTTAAGCTCTGCAGTCACTTTTGGAGCTGTGGTCTTATGGTTCTTTGTCACAATGCGCTTTAGCATCCGGCGGTCTCGATCACACAGCTTCTTCTTGCGTCCACTATTGCATTTGTCGGTGCTTGTCTTTCCATGGTTTTGGTATGCAGACATGACCATAGAGACAGTTCCTCTGGATACATTGAACATCTGAGCGGTTTTCGTCACCGATGCACCAGCCATCCGCGCTCCGACAATTTGCCCTTTTTGGAAGTCTGACAGGTCTTTCATAATTGCTAATTCATAATTCACTCAGATCTGTAAAAACAACGTGAGGGTTATAACCTGACGTATACACTCTCTGTTACGCATTTAAATAGGTTTGCCAGTCATTTGACCGTTTACTTTGTGTCTGAGCAGTCCGTAAAGATAACCGGTGAAATCGGCGGGTGTTCATATTATTTTGTCTAACCCCTGTATATGTATAATATATATATATATAACTTTCAGATTGAAATCTTATGGCTTTCCAAACAATTTATACGTATGACTTCCATTTACCGATTTTTATGAAGCACTCCAGAGAGATTAATTTCTGTAGACAATGGATTGCTAGCGACCACTTGAATGACCACGAACAATTCGACTTAGTACGTTCAGCATATCCCATCTTCAGTTAAGAGACTATGAAAGTTTTCTTTTTAACATCTGATTAAATGTGACTACAATTATAAATTTATAAACATTACTTGTCGCGATGCCTTTATTCTAAATAATTTCTTCTGTAAAAGTAACGGCGCACGCACTCATTTGGAGCAAATAATAGCGAAAGCAATACTTCTGAGGCTATATAAGTACATATTCATTGTTATTTACATTTTTCTATTCATTATTTTTATTTTCATTTGTGCAGGAAGCGCCATTCTTTCTTGGAAAAAGCAACTTAATAAATATGTTCCTGTTGATTCAAGATAGCGTTACCATATATATATATATATATATATATATATATATATATATATATATATATTATATATCAGGAACAAAATTTTTTGGTTTTATTCAGATTATTTTAAATAAAAAATCAGATACTCGCTTATTAAATTAGAAGTTACATTGGTGTACAAATATACTGTAAAATATTTTATTAGTTCAATCATGCAGAGAATATGTATTTCAGACTTACACTTGTGATGATTATAGACTTAAGAATTAATAACTCTCTCCAGAGTTTACAATGTACGTAAGAAATCTAAATCTAAATAAAAATTTTCATTCTTGCTGCCTCATACACAGGTTTTTAGTTACAAACGGAAAGAGATAATTTATTTGATTGAAGACAAATTATTGTTTTCAGCGTGAATTGAATTTTGTAAAAATTTCCAAAAAGTCAACATAAGAATAACCCTTTGATATGTACAGCAAAAACATCAAGCAGTATTGACTACGTACATTACTCTAAACGCTCTGATGCCTATAAGGATTCGATATAATGCTTGGTGTATATACTAGAGCCACTCAATATATTTTCTCCCACCTTTTTTTTTCTTTCCAAGTTTCCTTGTGAGTTCCAGAAATTTTGTACACAAGTAATTACATAACTTTTTTACAAGTTTTTATTTTTCCACATAGTCTCCATCCTTTTCTACGGCTTTTCTTCACCTCGAAACAAGAGCCTTTATTCTTTGCTGGTAAAAGTCCACTAGGTTCCGCTGTAGCCACCTCTTAACCTCCTCAACAACCTCATCGTCACTCTGAAACTTTCTTCCACGAATAGCATCCTTCATTCGCCCAAACAAATGGAAGTCTGAAGGTGCCAGATCCGGGCAAACTGTTGTGTGGTCTTGCGTTATCGTGCAAAAAGAAGGACGTCTTCCAGTTTTCTCTCCGGTCGAACTCGCTTTATACGTCTCTGGAGTCTCTGTATGGTAGAAATATATGCCTTTGAGTTGACTGTTTGTCCTTTCTTCATAATGTTCACCAGAATCACCCCTTTCATGTCCCAGAAGATGGTGGCCATAACCTATATTGCAGAGGGAGCCATTTTGAACCTTTCCTTGCGTGGGAAGTCTGCGTGATGCCACTCCATGGATTGGCGTTTTGTTTCAGGTTCAAAGTGGTGTACCCAAGTCTTATCCCCAGTCACAATTCGTGAAAGGAAGTCATCCCCTTCTGTCTCGTATCGAACCAACGCCTCGGATGCAATTTCTTTTCTTTGGGCTTTGTGATATCTTCAGTCAGTTCGCGAAGAACAAACCGTAAACACACTTTTGAGTATCCCAGTTGCTGAATTATCGTATTCACACTTCCTTCACTAATTCCTAGCTGCAGTGATAGCTCCTTGTATGTGACGCGCCGACTTGATCGAATGATGCTGTTAGCACGTTGCACAGTGTGATATCAAAACCGATGCCGGGCGACCGCTGCGTGGCTCATCATCGAGGTTGGCTCTCCATTTCTCCGATGATCTCACACGTTTAGACCAGTGTCCAACTGTGCTTCGATTAACAACAGCATCTCCGTAAACGTTTTGAAGACGTTTGTGAATATTTCCAAATGTTTCCTTCTCTGTGGTTAAGAACTCAATAACAGCTCTGTTTACGACGCACATCACTGTCAGACTCCATTTTCGAAACTGCGTTAGCCATCAGTTTTATACAAGGGCGTTTAAAAGCGGTTTTATAGGAGGGGAGTTTCAAACTGGAAAAATCTGGTTATGTGAAGGGCAGAAACTTCAAACTTATAGCCCGAAAGACATTTCAGCCCCATGGCCTATTATTCAGCTAAGAAAAAAGGGTGGGGCAAAATATGTTGAGTGCCCCTAGTACAATTGTTTTATGAATTTCGCGATACTTGGATTATAAAAGGTGACATCCCAAGCGAATCATAGTAAGAGCATATTTGTTTTCTCTTTCTGAAATACTTACCCATCTAATGAATTTCCGATCCTCTCGAGATATCGGTATTAAATATAAATCCGACGGTGTCTTTCTTCTTGGACAAATCCAACACTTCATGTTCTGTGTATGTACCTACTAAATTTTTTTCTTATAATCCTTCTTCATAACCCTCTGAACTATGATCTCGTCCATTAAAATTCTGCTATCACTGAGCTAAACCGGTCAATTTCAATGAGGCCTTGGGCTTCTAGATAGAGTAATACACTAATAAGTTTTCTTATAGGCTTACGAAATTCGGATGTTTTGTTTCATGAACTGTAAAAAAAATTTAAAATACATTTTTCTAGTGTATTTTTATCCACTAATTTCGAAAATAACATTCTTTTTTTGGAGAAACGAAAAAATTATAATAATTTGCGTTCGAAGTACTAATCAAAGCGTAGCGTACGTAATTATATACAGGTAAGTTGTCTAGATGAGAAACTAAACTAATCTTAACTATACTTAACCTAATTTAACCTGATCTAACAACCAAATCTAACCTAACTAACCTACAACCAAACCTAACCTAACACAACCAAACCGAAAATGAAGATCTGTTTAAGAAAATGCTGAAAGATATTTCTAACTTTTCATTTGAAAAAGCCTAGTCAAGGCTTTTTCTCCCCAAAATGAATAGTACTTTAACGACAAATTTTTATAATTTTTTGTTTCTAAAAAAAAAAAAAGAAGTTATTTTTGAAAATAGCGGATAAATCTACACTATAAAAATGTATTTTTATTTAAAAATTTTACAGTTCATAAAAGTGAAAAGACCCCTAATGTCTAATTTCAACGTCAAATACCCCTGATTTTGAAGATTTAATTGCGTGCAAGCTTCCGAGCAGTGATCAGCCGAAATGTCGAAAACGTAGACATTAGTCCTGTTTATATAGTCATCTAGTGATATCCCTATTCCAACATCATTACATCTGTTTGTACCAAGAAATAAGTTGTGGAAGGCACGGGAACACTGAAATTTCATCGTCAGTCGACTATATTGTGTTTCTAGACCTCTACAGACAGAGGCAACATTCACCATTGATTCAAGTTAAAATTTTCAAACTTGAATGAGAATTTTTATATTTGCCTGAAACAGTATTATAGTCAACCATTCTCACTAGTACTACCCTCTGTGGTAAATTTCCAAAAAACATTGTCAAGCTCTTTCGAAGATAAGCCAGGCGTGACAGTAAACATTTCCAGATGGGTGCGTTTTATAGGGTACTGAGCCGTCGTTCTCAACAAAGATCTTTCATTCTCCATTTCTTTAACTGCGGATAATTTTACGCGTCATACACTGAGATGAGTCTCAATAATGTGTGGAACCACTGGTTTAGAGGCCTCTTCTCCCTCCTGATCATTGTATGCTAAAATTAGTTTCAGGGTAGATTGGGTAATCATCCTCACAATCTGTCCCATCAGAGTGGGCTCTTCGCCATATATTGCTGCGATCGTAAGAGAATTAGCCTGCGCTGGGTATAACGAACTCTATGGGAGTGGTCCACAATTCAACAGTACTGCGGGGATTACGGTGATGTAATCGGATCTCTGAGTAGATGGAATGATAAAATGCGAGAGTTCAAATTTATAGTACTCGTCGCTGTATGGGTGGACTCCCTGTGTTATGTTGAACTATTTGGAGCGAATAACGAACCCTACCTCAGACTGTAGAACCACAATTACCCACGAACCATATCTGTACAATATTGGCGTTAATATCATTTAAAGAAGGTTTGGTTTTACTCCTCGACTTGACGTTTACATCACCATCTTTTTTAGCCCCTTTACCGCGCATTCTCCTTTTCACATTTTTTGTTAGCGTCAACAATAATCTCACTTTTTGTTCGACGTAATTTTCTTTTCGAAAGTCCTTTAGGTGTGATACCAGCCATCACATCTTCAACCGTGTTAATACCTGATTAGGGAACCTTTCGATTGTAGTGATTTGTTTATTAAAGGGCCTATTTGGCCGATATATTAAGAGTGCAACAGGTAATTAAGTATCTGTCCAGCTATAACAGTTGACTTTTCCACCGACACAACCTTAAGGATTGACGAAATAACGTACCGGTAGGCTTATTTTTATGTTTATTAAAATAACTAAATTATTTTAGAATTACAGGTTTTTAGGGCAAGGCCGAACGTTAATACATAAAACAGCACCGAGAGAGAGAGAATCTGGTAATTTGCGATTTACACTAAACTGACAAGCTATACTTACAAAATTTTGAGAGCCCCAAAAACCTGTGATCCTGACTGAACAAAATCTAGAATTCAACTCCCTGTATGTAGGATCTTATGACACCCTTGTAGAGGGTTTTACCCCACTTCTTTCCCCAATTCCCCCAATTCCAACCGAAACACCCACAAAAAATTATAGAAACCGTTACATTCTCTGATAAGTTACATTTAACAGACATCTTAAATTTATCTTTCCAAAACGACTATATAAAAAAAACTATATTAAAAAGTTTAATTTGAAATACTTATAAAACTGCTATATTAACAATGTTCATTACAAACATTTCTCTCGGTGCCATTTATTAAATTTATTACAAATCATTACAATCATTACACTAATTTATTACAAATCATTACAATCATTACAATCATTACACCTAATTTCTGGACGTTGTTTAAATTACAATCCGCAAGCTGACAACGGACTTCTTAAATTTTCAATCGCAGCTCTCCTGCTCACTTCGCTAGAATGAAAGGGGTTGCATCACTATACAACAGGTCAACACGCTTGAGGTTGGTTTTGCTCTCTCTCCAAATGGCGGGAAAAAACAAGAGAGACGTCCAATTCTAAGAGGATCTGGGGGGGAGGGGCGGATACATACTGAAAGTGGAACCACGCACCGGAATTGGACGGAATTTGCAGTTCTAGAAGTCGACGAAGAAACTCGCCTCTCTCATCTCGACTTTTGTCGGTGAACACTGCTCTTCCTACACCCAGCTGAAAGACTCTCTTACTGGCAATAATCAAACGATCACTTCGCCTTAGGCGGTTTCACAACGAACCTACTGTATGTCTGTATGGACAGTAAAGCCTTAGACTACTCGTTCAAACTCTCGTGGTTTGCCTATCGAGTGCTAAAACACATATTTAGCGAAGCATCGAGCAGCGTGACCAGCGACTGCTCGAAAAATACCAGTAGACCATCTTCGACCGAAACTCTCCTGCGCCAAGTCCCTGTGCATTCGGTTTCTCTTCTCTCACTCTTCTCTTCTCCTCTCTCTCTCTCATCTCATCCCTTTTCATCGGTGATCGCTCACCTATCGGGTCAACTAAACTCAATGGATGGAATTCGGATCCAACTTAGTTGCTTCGAAATCGAGCCTCTCGAAATTTTGACAAAAAAAATATCAAAGTTTATACCGCTACTGATTATCACTTTTCATATTTAATTTACAAATTTACTCGACCCTTCACTTCGAAACAATAACTATAATTTGCTCTGGCCAAATTCACGGAAAACTATTAAAAATTGTACAGAATTCACAAAAATTTAATAACTTATGGCAGTTACATCGGAGAAGATAACAAAAAATCATGAAACGCAACGAAACAATACTGCATAGTAGAAATATAAAAGCGCCCCTGCATAGTAACCGTTATTATAATTTAAAAAATATTATTATTCAAACTACCTTCAGAAATTACATCGATACATTTATATACAAAAGACAAAAATGAAACCCCAGGAAGTTCATATCATCAATTCCGAAAATCAATGAACCCTCTTACACTTTGGGGGGGGGAGGCACACATAGATACCACAAAAACGTTACTGGCCATCTAAAAGGCTCCATTTCTGGTCAACACTCAAGCTAAAGTTTCAATTGCACGAGTAAACCCAAATGAAGTTTTAAAAATAACACAATTTTCCAAAATAGTCATTAAATAAAACAAAATTTAAATATTAATCCCGAAAATTAATTTAATATATTAATTCCAACCTGCAACGCTAAATTTCATAGGAAGAAAACTCGTAATTTACAAATTACATCTGAGAGACAACTCTCTCCTTCAACACAAAACCAAGTATGGTTTGTAAATTACAAGAATTCCAGTAATTTATCGTTTCCAAGTGAAACTAAATACAAATTTTCATCGTTATTCTAAATAAGAACAGATATTATGAACCCAAAACTTACACCACAACCTACTACCTAAACAGAAATTAAAACAAATTATTGCATAATGAAGAGTGTTCGCTTTGTTTGTAAGCGAGCCTCTATAAAAATATTCCTAACCGAATGAAACTGCATTACATCTCGACATAATTTTGTAATATTTTCTATGCAAACGCGCGAACGTAAAAAAATTTTCATTATTTATACCAAATTTAAAATATCAACCCAAAACACCCTTTATCGCACTAAAATCTAAATTCAGAATAAAAATGTAACCATTGCCATTGAAATGGAAGAAAAAAATAGATAAAAATCGGCCCACCAATAAAAATAAAAATGAATGAATATATAAAAAGTAAAAAAAAAACAGAAATTAATTTATCAAAAGAATTTACTACAACAAATCCTATATTTCAAATAAACATATTATAATAATTTCCAGATGTCGTAAAATATGTGTTCTAAAACTTGAGACATGCCAACGTAACCCACACTTATATAGGCCCACAAAATAAAAATAAAAATCACTGCCGCAGTTTTAAATCTATAATTAATAAATTCAACGTTACGCTTGGAAAGAACGATTTAGAATTTAATTCATAACATTTGTGCTTAATTAAGGAAAATCCTATGATTATTTATGTTGAATCAAATAAAAAAAATTTAAATAACTGTCTAAGAAAATATTTATAATAAATTAAAAAGTACTATAATTTAATACTCAATACACATAAAAATAACTTGATGGTGGCATACAATAATACAGTAGTTATAAACATTTTCGAACAATATTTTATGATAGGCCTACAGGAAGACTTTGTAAGATAGCTACTGTGTTGTACTAAAAAAATTGTATTCTACAAAAAAAGAAATGGTGAAATAATTCAATAATCAATAAAAAAAAAACAAAATTATATAACTTTAAAGTAAGAATTTTCAATCTAATAATAATGCATGCGTTATATGACAGGGCCGTAAAGAATCAGAAACCTAATAAAATATGCACGGTTATGAAAGTATGTACTTATTTATAATATGCCTATAATAAAACTATGAATGGAATGAAGAACAAGGAAATTGCTAGTGTTCTTGGACGAACCATCCCAAAACACGGAGTTGAATTCTAAATACTGTATGCATGATTCAAGAATCTGAATATAGGCCTTCAAGTTTGAAAGACAGCTAGTCAGTTCGAGAAATCGCGCACCATACTCTCTCTCCTAATTAAAACACACACAAATTACTCGTTTCTAAGACTGAAGAAAGCACTTCATATTGGATTGTGTCAGTTAGAGAAATCGGCATTTGAAAATAATCGAACAAATGTTTTGCTCTGTCGTTTATTTTAATGTTGAAACCTTAATATAACGGCTATTTTCGACTTATGATTAGTTATCGCCTCCTTAAATTATACGCGCGTTTTTTTCGTTTGGTTTTGTAACTGCAGATTGGCTGCCTGGCGAATTCGGCGGATTAGGTCTGCTTAACATAGAAACCTGTTCATCATTAAAATTTGAGTCTTCGGGTAGGCTTCTCTTATAAACGCTCTCTTTATCTTGTTGGCATGCGTCAAAACAGCATTTAACTGATCACTTTAGCCTGTCTAATTGAGACGCTGTTCCCTCGTTCCTTTTCCAAACGATATCTCCAACTTGTAAGTCAATTTTGGTTGTGTTTTTATTGTATAACTCTTTATTTGCATCGTGACGTTTTTCGGAGTTTTCTTTTACGGATGTAAAGGCTCTATTTAATCTGAGCAACATTTCCACCGCATAATTTTCATCCAAGGAGTAATTTAATCGCTGTTTTCCTAAAAAGCTCGCAAATAGGAATTCTGGATCTCGGCCATGAAACAAAAAATGGGATGTTTTTAATACTGGTCTGATAGGACGTGTTCAACGCTAAACAAACAAATGGTAGCTGCTTATCCCGTTTTGTCTTTCAACGTAGGAGTTACCGGTCGGCTTAAATGGGACAGTCAATTTTAATTTAATTTGCAAGTTTGCGCATACTTCCGTAAAAAGAGCATTTTTTAATTCAGTACCGTTGTCTAAAGTACATTCAGTAAAAGAGGAATTACTGCAAATAAAATTCGTAAAAGCCTCAGTTCCGTATCAGCAGATTTATTTGGCAGAGCAGTCACCCAAACATATCGGGTAAAGTTATCAACAAAAACTAATGCATATTCATTTCCCTCATAAGATTTTGGCAATTGTATTAAGTCTATGGAAAGACGTTGAATATGCTTATCAATAGGAGGGAACGTTCCTAATTCTGCCGTTTGTTGACCGTGCGATCGGCGCAATTGACATGGTACACACGTTTTTGTGTACTCTTTAATGTCCTTGATCATATTTGGCCAATAAAAATTTGATCTCGTTCTTTCTAAGGTCCTCAAGAAACCCTGTTGACACGCTACAAGAGAGTCGTGAGTTAACTGTAGGACAGCTATGACAAAAGGTTTTGGTACGACAAGTTGATTTCTAATATGCGCTATGTTCTTATGAATTTCCGGGACCCTATATAATATGCCTTCGTCTAAATAGTATAAGTGGCTTTCACTCGGTTTCCGAAGAGGTGCATTAAAATCGCCGTTCAGATACTGTATAATGGGTTTCGAAAATTTATCCTCTGACTGCTCTTTCTGTACGGTTTCTAAATCGAACTGAAAAACTGATTGAACACATTCGTCTGAGCCTACCGCGTTAATATTTAAGGCTGGGCCTACTGGAAGCGTCTCTTTTTCCGTTGTACGTGAGAGGTAGTCGGCTAAAATATTTGCTTTTCCGAGTAAGTAAAGAAATTGGAAGTCAAAAGTTGTCGTAACCATGAAGTTTGCATGCAGAAATCTTTTGTAAAATAAGTGCAGAAATTCTAGTTTTAAGATTTCGTTGTGTACATCTCTGAAAGCAAGGTGGTTTGGCTTATAAATATTCATGAACGAATAAATCAGAAATGTTTCAGATTGTTTAACGTTTGTTCTATCTTAATTCGGATTCTCAGGGAAGTGATAAAGCCGAACCACGTTGGGACAGACGTTTATCACCGAGACCCGACCCCAACGGGAAGGGCAATCCAACGGATTTGGGTGTATATGCGAAATGGTTGGGTTCCTCTTTCGCTGGGTCGAAAATTTTTGGATTCGTTTCGATGGATGGTGCGACTTTTGTAAGGCATATTCGAAGACGCTTGCTAAAATTGAACCACGACGTGAGTCATAAAATTGGGGTTATCGAGTCTGTTAACTATATTTAAATGTATTTTTGGGAAGAAGGAGGGGTTTATACTCGGAAGTCAGGTCCAGCTCCAATCAGTGGTCCCAGGATCCTGGGAAACGTAGCAAAGACGCCTTCTTTCCCTCTTGTATGGGTAATAACCTTCTGGGGGACGGCCTTGGGAGAAACAAATGGTTTGATAGGCTTTCAGAACATTGGAAGGCGGGGTCCTTCAAAATTGTAAAGTAAATTCGAAAATTGTTAAGTCAGTTGGTAGTCGTCCTCCTTGAAATTAACTGTGGCTAAATAAACCCTATTAGACTTGTGGTGTAAGGAAAATCTAGAAGTCTCATGATTGAAATTAAGAACTTGTATTGCATTTCATTCGTTTACGCGGAACTTGTGCATAAGAATTTTATTGTTGGCGACCTTAACCGAGAACTTGGTTGGATCTTAATTAATGTTAGCCAACGGACCAAGAATTTTGTAAACTGTCCATTAATTTAATTTGGTTCAAATTAAATGCTAAACGGGGTACGTCTGTGCCCTAGTTTACTGAACCCATCAATTTGGGTTCGGAAGGAAGTCCCGTTATTTGGTAGATTGTCGTTTTGGTTTTGGGCGGGCCGTAAATCTGTGGTCCTTACGCAGCACAATTGAGAGTAATTTGTCACCTGCAGTCGTAAGTAGAATAATTCTTCAATTCTCTTGGTCGATTGTGACCACTTCATTTCTCGTTATTTGTTTTGTTGCACTAAAATATAAAGCCCCTCTATATAAATTACTTAAATTCAGATAACTGAACGTTTTTCTTTGGATTCATAAGTGGATTGTATTGTACAGAAAATTGGTAAATTTAATTGATTTGAATTCAGATCACTGTGAACTTTGTCTGTGAATTTATAATTGGATTGTATTGTATGAAAAATTGGTAAATTTACTTCAGATTAAATTTCCTAAATTCATGCACTGTTTCGAGTGACATTTAATAAATTTATAAGAGGGCGTGTGTTGTTTTAGACACCTTGCAATAGGGTCAATTATCATTCAAAGATTGAATCCAAAGTAGGCTTTCAGTAAGCCGAATGGAACTTACGCCTATCAATTTAAAGGGCCATCCGTCTGGATAGGCCGAGTCATCCTGAACGAAAATAAGAAATAATTTGAAATAGAATTAAAGGGTAGCGCACGAACGTAGAAAATATTTGGAACAGTAATTCGTTGAAATAATTGGGAACAGTAAAAAGTGTCGCTAACAGTGATTACAGTTTTAAAGGTTTTGAAATAAAAATAAATAAACAAGCTTCGCGATGTCCGTAAAGAACGGGAATATAACGAACGGGGAAGAAAGCGTAATTAACATTAGTGATACCGAACCAACGAACTTAAACGAAATAAGTACAGAAAGTTTGGAAAATTTAAAAAGGATAAATTTTGCCAACATTATTCGGTTACTCAAGGAATGCAAGGAATTAGAGAAAGAAATAAACCGAAGAGGGTCGAAACGGGAAGACCTTGTAATGATTACTCCCCAGCTGGAGTATTGGGACAACTGAAGGTCGGGGGTTCGTCCCCGAAGAATCTCTCTAGTTCCTCCCGTTACAGAAGAAGAACTTTCGAGGCAGGAAAGGGTTGGGTGGAGACCAGAGAACCCAGAAGACATCCCAAAGAACCCTTGCAGAAGTGCACACACCACAAGAGACGAGAAACACCGCACCAACGAAGACCGGCAGAAGAATATAGAAACCGTCGTACAGGTATTAAAGAGTACTAGCTTACCTTTGCAACGTGAACAGGCAGTAAGGGGTCCTGAGCAAACAACGTTTGGACACATTGGAAAGAAGTTCGCCGAGGTTTATGTGCGAACGGGCACAAGAGAACCCAGGAACCAGCCCAAACGCCGTCAGGAAGGAAAAAGGTGAGACACTCAACATAATTGCCCCAAGATTATTAAGTTCAGGTAATGTCTTGGTTCAGGCTAATCCCATAAGGAGACATATTAAAGTGGGCATACCTAAGGACGCGTTGAAGACCGTTATGCCGGAGTATGCTTGTAATTGCATCAAAGGAACATCCTTTCGGGACTATTGGATGGAATCAACCCAGTTTTCGGTAAACAACACAAGCTTAGGACTAAGAGATGAAGAGGTCCTAAGAGAAGAAACGCCACACGACAGAAGCCGAAGACTGCAGAAACTGCAAAATCCTCCCACATCCTGGGACTACAACTCACAACATCCAGAAGAAAGAACAGCCACGAAGGAGGACAACATCAAAGATGTGGAGGTGAACGACGGAGACAAGTCCATCAAGAGAGGAGAGCCCAGAAGGAAGCGATGTGACACGAGTCACAGGAGGAATAACACAACTCAAGAATGTTACTACAACCCCACGAGAAACCAGAAGCGAAAACAAACCAAGTCAAATGAAAACAGCGACTCCAAAGAGGAAACAATGGAAGAAAGTGGCCGGAGCCAGTGCAAGATTTGCCAGCAAATGGGACATTGGGAAGAAGCGTGCCCTCGAGCAAACCTTCAGCGGGACTGGAAGGAGAAGCCTCCCGAATAGCTTCAGAGGAAGTAGCGGCGAGTCCGTCGGCTAGGACTGATCACCAGTACCTCGCTCAACAAGCTTCCACCGCGCGTGATGATGGTGGAGCTTCCGTCACATCGACATAAGCTAGGCACAAGAACATCGGGAGCCTTCTTTGGACAGTTGCCAACTTCTCAGTACACAGTTGCACCGGCCCCGCCCATTCATGTAAGGGGAGTAGAAGTAAGTTTGACTATGGGAAGAAGGGGTTGAAGAATTCTTTTGTGTCTGTATAATTCCAGAGGCTCAGCAAGACTTGACTAAGGCGTGTTGTTTCGGAGGATATAAAGACGAAACAAAGGTAACTTTGAAGAGAAAAGAGTCGTCACTCTGAACGAAGAGGTAACCAGACCAGGAATGGGAGCAGACAGAATAAAGAAGCCAGTAGGATTCTGACAAGGAGGGTCAGAATGAAACCCGGGGACGCAGTTCCCGTGGACGTCTATTCTCCGCTGCACGGGATGTGCGGTGAGGCTCGGGGAAATTTAAAAATGTTACCGAGCATGATCCCAAAGGGAAGTTGAATGATATGGAAATAGACAGTGAAGAAAATTGGGGGATATGGGTTCCCCTGGACGTCTATTCTCCGCTGCATGGGATATGCAGTGAGGCTCGAGGATACTTGGAGAAGTTGTCGAACAGAATTCCAAAGGGAAGTTAAATGATATGGGAATAGACAGTGAAGAAGAATTGGGGATATGGGTTCCCCTGGACGTCTATTCTCCGCTGCATGGGATATGCGGTGAGGCTCGAGGATACTGGGAGAAGTTGTCGAGCAGAAGCCCAAAGGGAAGTTAAAGGAAAAGAGAATAGACAGAAGAAAATTTGGGGTATGGTTTCCCCTGGACGTCTACTCTCCGCTGCAATAGGTGTGCAGTGAGGCTCAGCGTGATTTGCAAGTATCACAGAGCGGAAATCTCAACGGGAAGTTAACACTTTCCAAGGAGGCGGTAAAGTTACTTTTGAGAAATAAAAGTGACGACTGACGAGTACTACCTTGAAGACAAGATGACATCGGCATGGTGGTTGAGGCAATGAGAACGGGGAGGTTAGTCGGAACAGCTGCTCGATTCCTCGCCCGAAAAGAAAAAGTGGAACAAGTGGAACAAGTGTCACTGTGAGAAAGAGTCGAAAGTCCACAAGTGACTAAGAAGAGCGTAACACACCTCAAGACGCATGCTCACCGATGTCCGTCGTTCTCAAAAGGCAGAAGACCGACGAGGGAAAGAAAAGATTAATTACTACCGTCACAGGTAAAGTGCCAGGACCACGTGATCACCAGGAATGAAGAGTGACCACAGGAGTCCAGAGTGGAAGTGATTGAAGAAAAGAAGCGTAGGGCCCTGAGGTTCTGTGTAGACTATATACCTTGGGACCCATCGGCAGCAACGACAAATATCCATTACCCATCATTGATGAAACCTTGGCCAAGCTGCACGGGACTCATTACTTCTCGAGCATGGATTTACGCTCGGGATATTGGCAGTTGGCCATTCTCGACGATAGCATCTCGAAAACTGCCTTCTCCACGGGAAGCGGTCATTTCGAGTTCAGGGTGGTCCCGTTTGGGTTGTCCAATAGTCAACCAGTGTTCCAAAGAGTAATGAATTTTATTTTTCGGGAGCAACTGGACAAGGAAGTGCTGTTTTACTTGGACGACCCCATTGTCCTTGGAAGGTCCTTAGAAGAACATGACGACAGTATACGACAAGCCTTGGGTAGCCTACGCACCGCCAACTTAAAGGTAAAGTTGGAAAAATGTCAGTTATTACAGTCCCAGGTGGGGTATTTAGGCCATGTGGTCACCAGGAACGGGGTGAAGCCACAGGAATCCAAAGAAGAGGCCATCAAAACTCCCAGGGGCCAAACAACAAGACGGAACTGAAGCAATTTTTAGGTCTCGCCTCCTACTACCGAAAGTTTATAAAGGGATTCAGTCAGATTGCGCGACCTCTTAATGAAGTGTCTACCAAGGAGTCTTGGAGATGGAACACTCCGCAAGAGACCGCATGGCAATCCCTCAAAGACACTCTAACAACTGACATCGTATTGGCGTACCCAAATTTTGATCAAGAGTTCATCTTGAACACGGACGCGAGTCAAGTAGCCAACGGGGGAGTACAGTACTCGCGCAGGAACAGGAAGGAATAGAAAAACCAATCCGCTTCCTCTCCAGAACACTAACGGGCGCGGAACTAAATTATTCCACCTACGAGAATGAGCTGATGGCCATCGTCTTTTCATTGAAGAAGGCTCGGCCCCTCATATTTGGTCAGAGGGTCATCGTCCGCTCTGACCATAAGCCGTTGAAGTGGCTTCCGAGGGAAGGACACCGAGAGCCCAATGGAAGATTAGCGCGTTGGGTTATGACACTGCAAGACTGCGACGTTCTCATCGAGTACGTAAAGGGCAAACTCAACAGAGTAGCCGATTGGTTGTCCCGCCCGCCTGGAGTGACTAAGGAGGTTGTGAACGCAATATACGAAAAAGCGATCATAAATCGCAAGGTAATAAGCAAACACCAGCAGAAGGACGTTGAAATAGCGGCAATTCGAACAGCCATCGAAGAAGGAAAGGCTTTCAGCTGGCCCGTATCCAAGCCCATCCAGCCGTCGAGATTCAAACTAATGAGGAACCTGCTGGTTTACGTCGATGCGAACGGAAGAGAGGTCATCGCAGTTCCTAAAAAGTTGAGAGAACAGCTCATTTGGAACGCACACACGGACGTCGGGAGCACTCATCCGGGAGCTGCAGGGACTACAGAAATCCTACGGGACCTCTATTTTTGGCCAGGTATGGTTCAACAGGTACGGCAGGTAGTCCAAACGTGCGACACATGCGCGCGAAACAAACAGACGCGGAAAGTGACTGTGGAAACAATGCCTTGTGTGCGAGGCCACAGTCCTTGGGAACTTCTGCACGGGGACTTAGTTGGCCCACTTCCTCCGACTGGGGAAGGCAGCAATTATATCCTCACGTGTGCGGACAGTTTCAGCAAGTTTACCATCCTGGCAGCAATAAAGGACAAGACGGCCCGGGAGGTGGCGGACAAGTTTCATCGTTTAATATTGTGCAAACTGGGCGCCCCTTCAGCAGTAGTATCCGACCAAGGCAAGGAGTTCTGGAACTCTACCTTGCAGGAGCTCTTCAGGGTTTGGGAAGAACAACACCAACGGACCGCCGCATACCATCCCCAAAGCAACGGGAAGATCGAACGTCTGAATAAAGAGTTATGCATCAAACTCCGCATACGTTGTGAAGAAACTGGACGAGACGGATAAAATCCTCGACACAGTGGAATTGTCCCTGAACATCCGAGTGCACCGAGCCACGGGGTATTCTCCATTCTTCTTGATGTACGGGTGAACCCCCAATGTACCTTTAAAGCAATTTCGCATGCCACAGGAGGCGTGCGTGAGCCCGTACAACCCAGAGGAATAAGCCGAAGACCGAAAGAGGAGTCTGAGCGAAATCTACCGCCGAGTGGAGGAGTTCATGCGGAGATACGAGAAGGCTAACGGAATCAAGGAATTGAAGCCGTTCGAAGAAAAGGCGCCCCATGGCTTGGTGTACATTGATTACCCACGACCGGGCAGAGGCAAGTTGGAGCCCCGGTACGAGGGTCCATACATCATCATCGAACAGAAGACTCCAGTCACTTATCTCCTGCATCACATGATCACTGGACATCAGATAGTGATCCATCGAGACCGCATCCGCCGCAGCATCGAGGCCGGCCCCGTGGGACGTCGAGCGACAAGGCGGGGCTGACGGCGCAGGGGATGAGATGGAGGAAGGACCACCGCCCCTCCCCTCTGGAGATCCTCCCTCGACACCGGAGAAACATCAACAGGGGGAAGTGAACCGGAGTGCGCTTCTTGCCCGCTGGCAGGACCGAGTGGCGGAATGGGATCCATCGGGCGCCTCCGAGCTACTTCCTCCCCGAGAGCTTCGCCCAGGGAACGGAGGAACATCGACCCGTGGAGGTGAACCGGAGTGCACCTCCTGCCCCCTGGCAGGACCGAGTGGCGGGCAGGAGCCGCCGGGTGCTTCCGAACTACCTCCTCGCGGGGACCTTATGGGAATAGGGTCCCCCGGACAAGGCAGACAGGCTGCTTTCACAGGGCCACCGGTTGAGCGTCCGTACGTTCTTAGGCCCCGACCTCGAGTACACTACGAAGAAACCGAGGATGACTAAAATAAAATGTGTCAGTGTTAGTGTTCCAATAAAGGGGACAAATAAAATGTGTCAGTGTTAGTGTCCCAATAAAGGGGACAAGTAAATGGAAATTTTTTGTGAAAATTGGGAGTAAAGTTTTGTGTAAAATTGAGTAAAGTGATGATACCCGACCCTAGTTAAGAAAGTTTGCATCAGAGTGCAAATTTAAAGGAAGGGAGGGATGTCGTAACCATGAAGTTTGCATGCAGAAATCTTTTGTAAAATAAGTGCAGAAATTCTAGTTTTAAGATTTCGTTGTGTACATCTCTGAAAGCAAGGTGGTTTGGCTTATAAATATTCATGAACGAATAAATCAGAAATGTTTCAGATTGTTTAACGTTTGTTCTATCTTAATTCGGATTCTCAGGGAAGTGATAAAGCCGAACCACGTTGGGACAGAGGTTTATCACCGAGACCCGACCCCAACGGGAAGGGCAATCCAACGGATTTGGGTGTATATGCGAAATGGTTGGGTTCCTCTTTCGCTGGGTCGAAAATTTTTGGATTCGTTTCGATGGATGGTGCGACTTTTGTAAGGCATATTCGAAGACGCTTGCTAAAATTGAACCACGACGTGAGTCATAAAATTGGGGTTATCGAATCTGTTACCTATATTTAAATGTATTTTTGGGAAGAAGGAGGGGTTTATACTCGGAAGTCAGGTCCAGCTCCAATCAGTGGTCCCAGGATCCTGGGAAACGTAGCAAAGACGCCTTCTTTCCCTCTTGTATGGGTAATAACCTTCTGGGGGACGGCCTTGGGAGAAACAAATGGTTTGATAGGCTTTCAGAACATTGGAAGGCGGGGTCCTTCAAAATTGTAAAGTAAATTCGAAAATTGTTAAGTCAGTTGGTAGTCGTCCTCCTTGAAATTAACTGTGGCTAAATAAACCCTATTAGACTTGTGGTGTAAGGAAAATCTAGAAGTCTCATGATTGAAATTAAGAACTTGTATTGCATTTCATTCGTTTACGCGAACTTGTGCATAAGAATTTTATTGTTGGCGACCTTAACCGAGAACTTGGTTGGATCTTAATTAATGTTAGCCAACGGACCAAGAATTTTGTAAACTGTCCTTAATTTAATTTGGTTCAAATTAAATGCTAAACGGGGTACGTCTGTGCCCTAGTTTACTGAACCCATCAATTTGGGTTCGGAAGGAAGTCCCGTTATTTGGTAGATTGTCGTTTTGGTTTTGGGCGGGCCGTAAATCTGTGGTCCTTACGCAGCACAATTGAGAGTAATTTGTCACCTGCAGTCGTAAGTAGAATAATTCTTTAATTCTCTTGGTCGACTGTGACCACTTCATTTCTCGTTATTTGTTTTGTTGCACTAAAATATAAAGCCCCTCTATATAAATGACTTAAATTCAGATAACTGAACGTTTTTCTTTGGATTCATAAGTGGATTGTATTGTACAGAAAATTGGTAATTTATTGATATTAAAATTCAGATCACTGTGAACTTTGTCTGTGAATTTATAATTGGATTGTATTGTATGAAAAATTGGTAAATTTACTTCAGATTAAATTTCCTAAATTCATATACTGTTTCGAGTGACATTTAATAAATTTATAAGAGGGCGTGTGTTGTTTTAGACACCTTGCAATAGGGTCAATTATCATTCAAAGATTGAATCCAAAGTAGGCTTTCAGTAAGCCGAATGGAACCTACGCCTATCAATTTAAAGGGCCATCCGTCTGGATAGGCCGAGTCATCCTGAACGAAAATAAGAAATAATTTGAAATAGAATTAAAGGGTAGCGCCCAACTTAAAGGGTGTCAGTGAAGTGAATTAACATAATTAAAAGGGTGTCCAGCACCATAAATAAACAAACGGGTTGGGCACTACATAAATGGTGTCAGAAGTTGCAAAAGAAAGAAAAGTGCGCACACCTAAGTAAAAGAGTTGCGCACAACAAAGTATTTAACTGTAGTGCCCATCTACACAATTTTGGATTTTTATTGTTCTTATTAAATATGTACGCTAATGGCCTGTGGTATGAATGAACATGAAATTTTACGCCCGTCATATAATGCGCGAAGTTATTAACTCCCTCAATTACGGCCATTACTTCCTTCTCTACAGTATTGTCGATTTCGAGACTTCAGAATCTTTAACTTTCCTAGAAAAATAAGCAATGGGCATAGGGATTTCTGTCTCAGTTATAGTGTTATCTGACATCTGCGTTAAAACTGCACCGAGTCCTTTATTTGACACGTCTATGTATAAGTGGAATGGTTTGGTAAAATCAGGACTTTGTAAAATGGGAGCCTCAATTAATTTCTGCTTTAATGTGTCAAATGCGATTTGATATGATCTTTTCCATTTAAATTTATTGTTCTGTCGCGTTAATTCGGTCAAAGGTCCCGCAATAACTGAAAAATCCTTGATGAAACGATGATAAAAGCCTATTGGCCCTAAAAATTGTTTAACTTTTCATATTGTGGTAGGTGGTGAGACCTCTTGAATACAAGTCAATTTCTCAGATGATGGGGAAATGCCATGCCTAGAAACCTCATGGCCAGGAAATTTTACCATATTCTTCGCAAAACTACATTTTGACAAGCCCAGTTTTAAATTGTAAGTTTCAAGCTGCGTTAATACTTTATCTAAATTGCTCAAATGATGTTCAAAGTTTTGGCCTGTGACGATAATGTCATCAATAAACGAATGCCATATGTTATCCTGAATTTGTTTTTATGAAATCCGATTTATAGTTCGTGAGAATATAGCCAGCCCATTGGTCGCTCCGTTTGGCAATTTTCTATATTCAAATAGGCCATTAGGTGCCATAAATGCAGTCTTTTGACGATCTTCCAAATTAAGGGTTATTTGATAGTAACCATGCTTTAAATCTAAAGTGGAAAACACTGTTGAACCATTTAGGCTATCAATTATGTTGTCCGATCTATTAATTAAGTATCTTTCTTCGTAATTGCGTTCAGTTTACGAAGATCAACGACTAATCTCGTCCCCCCATTTTGTTTTTTCACTAAGAGAATCGGTGATCGCCAGGCACTTTCGGACGGTTGAACGACCCCCATTTTTAGCATATTTTGAATGTGCTGTTCCACTAAAGCGCGCGACGAGTACGGTAATCTGTACTGAGGAGAGACGATAGACCCGCTATTACCAGTTTCTATTGAACAAAGAACGTCAGGCACTTCACCTAGGTCGAATTCATTTAAGGAAATGGCGTTCCTATGGTTACGTAAAAGGTTTAGTAACGTAGATTTTTTAGTGTCATCCAAATGAGACAATTCCAATTGTTGGAACTGTGTTTCTAATTCTGTATCAGGGGTCACCGACGTAACACAAACTGAATGAGAAGGAACGTCAGTCTGAGGGTGCATTTCCTCTTGTACAATATGTATTTGGCCTAATACTGAATGAAACCGAATTTTGAAATTTTTACTCGAATAATTATAAATTGCTAAAGGAGCTCTTCCCTTTTATGCGTAGGCCAAAGTGGGGGGAAATTCGATGTCTGACCGTAACTTGAGGAGTCTTTTAAAACGCAGGTATTATTGGGAATATTATGTATTTTAACAAAGTATCGCGCCGACGTGAACGCAGGAATATCAAAATCTTTTGGAGCCATTGCAAAGTGTATTTGGGAATGTTTTGAAATTTTGACTACATTTACTTGAATCGATGGGATTTCGTTGGACAATGATGGGAAAAATGTTTTAAATAATTTGATAGACTGAATATCTGAATTTGCCTTATATTTTATAATCGCACTGGCTCGTTTTAATAAGTCTGATCCAAAAAGTAACGCACCCGGAAATGAAGCATCGTTAACAATAACAAAATTATAATAGTAAAATTTGTCATCTTTCATATTAATTGGCAGTCGAATTGGCAGATCTCAGGATTTTATTACATGAATTGACCTTGAACCCCTGATTTACAAAATTAGAGTCAACCGAACTCTTAATTATCGAAATATCACTACCAGAATCTATAAGAGTACGGTAAACATTATGATGCATTTGAACGCGAATAATGGGGCATGCATATTTCGCAGGTAGAGTAGGCTTCGCATTAAGTATGGGGCGTAGTGGTTGAGCAGATTTAGTGAGGGTTTTTGTCGGCGAAATGTGAATTGTTGAAGTTGGTCGTTGTTTCGTAATAGGCTTGGGAGGGCCTATTACGTCCGTTGCCTTTTTGTAGGGGGTCCATTTCCTAAAAAAGTGGGGCACGTACTACGCGTATGCCCCAACATGTTGCAATGAAAGCAAGTGCCTCTCGGTGGGTTACCAATACATTCCGTCAAAGAATGACCCTGAATGCAGCAAAATAGGCAGTATTTTCGTTTTGGATTTATCGTGGGCAACTGTGACGCGTTGACAGGGGGTAAAGTGTTAGGGAGAATCGGTTGCGGGGGAGGGTAATGGAAGTAGTTAGAGGGGGGGGATATTCGGTGGCATTGTTGATAATTCGCATTCAGATGGGTCAAATTTTTTGCCAGGGTATCGACATCTTTCGGGTCGAATGTTGACGGTAATGCCTTCAGGACATTCCGTTTCACGGCTAAGCTGGTTAACATTAAAGCTACTTCGTCTTTCGAAAATTTTCTGCTTTTGTCAAAAGCTCCGCAGATTTTATTCTTTACGATAGTAGAATATTCGGGGAACAACATATGAGGAGTGATTTGAAGGTTTCCAATAGAATTAAATAACAACAGAAACCTTTGTTCGGTGTGTCTTGACGATAAGGCGTTCCGTAAGTCCTCTATCGTGCAAGACTCCGAGTCCGGAAGCGTATCTATTACTTTGTACAGTTGCGACCCTTCCAACTTGTCAAGAATGATCGTTACCTGATCCCACTCGCTAATTTTCTTTAAATTTGCTTTCCACGTAAACGTGAAAATACGTTTCGATATCATCTTTATCTAAATTTAGGGCGGGTGTACGTTTCTCAAACTCTAAAAGGATTTGCGGAGACACCGTTAAAAGGTAATTAGTGCGGGGCTGGCTATTTCCATTACGCCTACCAGCCATGTTAGAAGAGCTACATGTACTCGTATGTATCTTATGGGGGAAAAAAAAATGAAGTGCCCGAAAGGAGAATCTCTAAAAATTAAAACCGAACGAGACGAAGGGCCGTTTAAAGTTTATAACCCTCCCTTCGTATCGGTGATCTTGTGGAGATGGAGTATAATGGGGTCGGGGAATCGAGGGAGAGCCTGAGGTAACCACTCGAGAGGTTTAAGGTGAAACAAAATGTCAGAAGCTACACAATCTGAGCGTGATTTTTTTTCATTTTCTTTGTCAAAAGCCTACCCCCTAGACAACTATATATAAATATTTACAAGGGTACCAAAATTTTCTATATAACCAGATCTATGTTAACCAAAATAGATCGAAAGAAAAAGATGTAACATTAATTGGAAGAACACACACACAAATTTTCATTTCCTATTGATAAGACACGAAATAATGCAAAAGCCTACTTTAATAATGGAGTGCGTGGGTTCGTATTATTAAATTGATAATAATTTAATAAGATTAGCTGCCATCAGAAATGTAGTGATTTGTTTATTGAAGGGCCTATTTGGCCGATATATTAAGAGTGCAACATGTAATTAAGTATCTGTCCAGCTATAACAGTTGACTTTTCCACCGACACAACCTTAAGGATTGACGAAATAACGTACTGGTAGGCTTATTTTTATGTTTATTAAAATAAATAAATTATTTTAGATTTACGGTTTTTAGGGCAAGGCCGAACGTTAATGCATAAAACAGCACCGAGAGAGAGAGAATCTGGTAATTTGCGAGTTACACTAAACTGACAAGCTATACTTACAAAATTTTGAGAGCCCCAAAAACCTGTGATCCTGACTGAACAAAATCTAGAATTCAACTCCCCGTATGTAGGATCTTATGGCACCCTTGTAGAGGGTTTTCCCCCACTTCTTCCCCCAATTCCCCCATTCCCAACCGAAACACCCACAAAAAAATATAAAAACCGTTACATTCTCTGATAAGTTACATTTAACAGACATCTTAAATTTATCTTTTCTAAACGACTATATAAAAAAAACTATATTAAAAAGTTTAATTTGAAATACTTATAAAACTGCTATATTAACAATGTTCATTACAAACATTTCTCTCGGTGCCACTTATTAAATTTATTACAAATCATTACAATCATTACACTAATTTATTACAAATCCTTACAATCAATACACTAATTTATTATAAATCCTTACAATCATTACACGATATTTAGCATCACTCTTTAGCAAGGGGACAGCCGTTCATAGTATAGAAAAAAGATCGAACCAAGTTCATTACCGCGTTGGTATTTCACACCACGGTACAGGACTAAAGGATTTTGCATCATACTAAAATACACAGAAAGCAAAGTTTCATTGTTAAAGTCCCGTAACCGAATGGATAGTTTTGACCTACAACCGTTCTTATATGTATCACAATACTGTTTCGTAGGTTAGAAACAATTTTGATAGATTACACAGCTCAACAAAAAAAATTTTTTGTTTCGTTGCCAAGGAAATTCGTACGAATTTAGGGTATTTTGGGGTTGCTGAATTCCAAAATGAGTAGTTTTTCCGATTTGGCTCTAGTTCTTGAAATAATGAATACCCTCAATTAATAGGAAACGTAACCATAACGCGTGCATATGGGAAACTACCGGAACATTCTAGATGGTGAGACACGCGAATATTCTTAGTGTTTACTCCGCGATCATTCTAGAATATTCCCCCTCCGTATATAAGTCATCGGCCACCCAACCAGTAGTCAGTTGACAGTGTGGTTAATGTGAAAGGTTTCAATCGATACAAGAAACTCAAGTGGGATTATCCCAATTTGGAATCAGCAAGGCGACCTGTGTCACACAGCGAAGACGTTCCCATACCAGTGTTTACCACACTGCCCGACCTTCCGTTGTCAGAATTTGAAGAAATTCAGGACTTAGGTAGTAGTAGTGGAAGTGACTATGAAGGAAGCACTTCAACACCTCAGCAGTTCTCCCAAGACGAACTCAATGATCTGATACGGGACCTCAGTCTGTCAAAGTCTGCTTCAAATACATTTGTAGATCGTTCCCTGGACTAAGTATGGAAAAACTAAAAGCTGGAATCTTTGATGGCCCTCAAATCCGTACACTTAAGTATCAAGGATTCTAATTTCACAAAATTTATGAATGGTGTTGAAGCTTCTGCCTGATGCAGTTATGTCTCAGTTGTCAAGAACTTCTTGGGTAACCACAAAGCAGACAATTATGAAGAACTGGTGCAAAACATGCTCACAAACTTTGAAAAGTTGGGTACTAATATGAGCATAAAGGTACACTTTCTCCATAGCCACTTACACAGATTTCCGGATAATCTTGGTGATTTTAGCGAAGAACAAGGGGAGAGGTTTCATCAAGATATCAAGGTGATGGAGGAAAGGTATCAAGGCAGATGGGACAGACACATGATGGCAGACTATTGCTGGAACCTCCAACGTGATTGTCCTGATAACACACATAAAAGAGAATCGTACAGACAGAGATTTACTATACATTAATTGTAATTATGCGAATCAGCTTACTGTGTTTATCTGTTATTATACCGAATAAAATGCCATTATGTATTTCATGTGTTTACTTTTGTATGATTTGAGACAATTTCAATGCGATTTGTAAGTAGGCTCCGCCTGAACATTAAATTTTTTGCATTTTTACGTGTTTCAATGGGGTACCAATTATCTCATAAATTAGAGCCAATCCAGCAAAACCGATGTCATATTCGGAATCAGCACCACAAAGTTACCCCAAGATCACTCTAATATGATTGGCAATAAAATGAGTGTTGACCAGTGTTATACGTCATGCAAAAAAAAAATTCCACCATGATTAAGTGTATGCACAACGCGTAGTAAACGCACCTGACTGTCCCCAACAAATTGATGTTCCACGATCTTACTGGAAATGTAGCACATAGGAGGTCTGTCTAGCAAAGTTTCCATCTTTAGGTGGTATAATAAGCTTGCCTTATCATCCTGTAGTTCCTGAAAAGTATTTCTTTGGAAAGTAAACTTCACCTTCCATTGCCCCGAATATTTCTTTTCGCTTCTGAGCTTAACAATAGGGCAGGTTCCGATTCTGCAATACATGCTACGCGGATGATTTCGAAAACTTGAGCACTTGTAAGTTTAGACTTATCGAAGCTCTTATTTAGATCTCTTACAATATCATCCGTGCTGTCATAATGGACAGGGTCTAGTGTTATTTCTGTGCTATAGTACTGTACACTACTGTTCCCTGCTGAACACAGAGTTTTGTTCTTTTCCACTCCCGCTTTCTGAACTTCATCGCGTTTCCTGAGAACCATATAAACGATCTGTTTCTTCAGTGCTGAAGAATTCAGTTGCAATTCACACAAACTCACCTCGTATAACTCGCGTTCCAAATCACTATGCCTATGCAGATCTGTTGTGAAGCTGGCCAGAGTATTGTCAGAGTACGTGCACAGCAAAGCTGAGGAGGGTAGTGTAACGTAGGACTGGTCAGAGGTCACGTTGTGTACTATCAGAGTCTCATTAATGCACTAGCTTTTATATAGGAGTTGAAACTATGGGTAACCAAGCTATTTTACCAAGTACCTTTTTCGTTTCCGTGAACCTTTGCTTCCTAAGATTTTTTTCAATTTTAAATGTCGTTTTCTCTAAATTGAACGTAACCTTCTGAAGTTCCTCACCGTAGAAACCATCCACAAAATTTTCACCGTTTAGATCTTCAACATAGTACCTAACCAGTTAATTACCTCTCCTTTAGGATTGATGGACGAAACTAAAAAATTTCTGTTTCCACCCTTGTTCAAAACCTTTCCTGAAATTTCCTTCTGGTCGTGAAACACATATAATCTCCGATTTTGAAACATTTTACCAAGGGTGATGTTCTGGTCCTATTTTCTGGTTCTGTATACACCCATTTTTCAAAAACTTCATTAGGCGATGTCCTAATCATCCCAGGATAAGAGCGATTTGAGAATGATGCTAAGTGACTCAGTGTTTATGTATGTATGTATTTTTGTGCATAAAATAGCAAGCCTTGAGCTCATTAATGGTTAGCGATACCCTTTCGGCTGAAGACGCTTTATGCACTGAGTTGCTGCTATATTAACTAATATTAAATTTCGCCATGTTTTGAAAAGAACGACCTATAAACTTTCCCTGAATATGTAGAGAAATAGGCTGGAATTCTATTTTCTTTTGACATCAAAGACTTTGTAGTTTTCCAAAACCTTCTTCGCACTGGCTTATGTTCTTTTAAGTCTGTTTTTACTGTGGTCTCAAGATGTTTCGTCCTTTGTTTTTTGTAGTGAAGTGACTGAAACTGAAAATAGGACAGGCAGGAATGAACCACTTTTTTGTAGATGTTTTTTCTTTGGCACAGATTGTCTTTTAAGAGTAAGTGTTCGTATTATGTTCTTGTAACGACGTAGTCATTGGGACATTACATCTTATAACATTGAGACAGGCTTTGCAAATACATTTTAGAAAGATATTTTTTTACGTTTCTCATTCTGGTATACTGTATATATTGTTTCAGCCTCGTTGGGAAATATATATCATATATTGGTTTTCTTAATAAAGAATATAATAATGTTTAATAAAAAATTTAATAATGTTTTGTATGATACTAATTTAAGTAAAATTAAATTGTTTGAAATATAAAACACTATTTGGCAACACTCGAAATGCTCTGAGGCCGAAGGCATGCCCTAACGGCAGTCCTTGGACGGGGTGTGTCCCAGTTAAGGTGTTCACTAATATGTGATTGTGATTGTAAAAAATTTTAAAAATGTATCTATCTCCACGATCAAATATTAGCGATGGATCCGCATTCGCTTTACCCCGACTTGTTAATTGTTTCGGCATAAATAAAAAGTCAGTAAACTGTAATGATCGTTCGTAATTTCTCCCGGTCCCTTTGTTCGAAATCTTAATGGAGGCCACGCCATCCGGCTACTCGCCTACCGCGTTCGTATAAGACACAGCGAAAACGAGAGAAAAGCATTAAAACGAGTGATAAGAGTAGAAAGAGGGGATAATGAAAAGAAAGCGAAAAGAAAGAAAGAAAGAGTAAAGACGTCCCTTAAAATTCTCTACGTATATCTGTACGTAGAAGTACCCTAAAAGTGTTACGCTGACAAAGATTACAGAGCAAATACCCGTATCGTCGACTCGTTGTTTCTTTATAAACTCCAAAAAAAACTTGACGCTGTCTAAGAAATATTTGACCTGCTAATACACCTATTTGTGATATATTTCGACGTTGAGCAAGTAAGACAAGATACTGCGTGTTTAAAGAAACATCCCGTATATACACGTTCTTGAAAATATGTTTTAGTTGATGAAGAACACGCTTATGTTAATATGGTGGGAGAATACTGTAAACGTCTTAGCAATCGTTTTTTTCATTTCTAGCATAAGATCACAATCAGAATCACCGTATGTTTTTCATTCTTTAATGAACCAACATCATAAATCCCTGTAACGAATAAGACAATCATTGTAATCGTAAAAAATAGGCTAGTAGGCCATACAGAGCTGTGTACAAGTTTTGAGAACTAGGTATCTTTATCTTTCATAATTTTTTAGCATGAACACAGTTTTACAACATCATGTGACACCACTTATAAAATATGTTGATGGACTTGTGAACCTGAATTTTTGTAGACTCCATCTTTTGTGTGACACGTTCTACAGTGATGATTTTACCAAATATAATGATGTTTTGAAAATCCTTCTTTATATTTACTAATCTTCTCTTGTTCTTTTTTAGAATGATGAATGGTACCTCCATCCAGTAAGAACTTGTGGAACTTGACGAGATTTCAGAAAGAACTCGAGACTTCTCACTGAAACCTTCAACTTCCGTGGCTGATGATGGGAGAGATCGTGGGACCGGTCTGGAACCCGCCATCTCGGATGTTGGAAGACTCACTCGAGGAACCAGCCAGGAACCTTTTATCTACGCAGGAGTTAAGCGTCCATTGCTGGAGGATTCTGTAAATTCCTCAACATCAGGTATGACATCAAACCACTGAAGACTAGAGTCGTACAGCACTGAGGACACAATGTCACCACTAACACCAGCCCTTTCGTCACCAATCCCACACACTTCAAAGAACTTAAATGGTCCAGCCTCACCCCGACCTTCAGAATCTTTCGCACCTCAACATGGCCGTTCTTCTGTCCCATCTACATCCCACACAGAAACATAAACAACTCATCATTCAGACGAGGGTGTATCAATCAAACTGTTACACATTGTGAGCAATACCCACGTACTGCTTAGGAACAGAGAGAACATTAGTGTTAATCCACGGATCAGAATGTAGTTCGTCGCATCGTCGCATATGCCCTTCAACGCAATGAGAGATGGGAGGCCCGAGTGAGGTTGGCACTTGATTTTGAGCCAAATGATGGGGATGGCAATCTGTTTTGTGTAATGTTCTACCTCATAACGCTGCAAAGTTTGATGCACAGTTTCTGCATAACGAGCTGCTTCACCATAAGTCATCAGAAATATTCACGGGCGACCCCTTGAAGAGAGTTAATAAACTCATGCAAATGCAGCTAAGGAATAATGTACAGTTCAAAGACACACTGTTGTTCACGCCTTGTAAGTTAGCTAAGATAGGTGATGGGGTGGATGAAGAGATTTCCAAAAGGTATTTCCTCTACACTTTTCTCACTCGCGACACTTTAAACTACAGTGAACTACCACCACCCAAACATTACTTTAACTACGACAGTAAGAGTGTGAGTGAACGAGAAGACTTTAATCGTTCTTACAACATTTTCAATGAAGATAATCCGTACAACATAGTGAATGAGTGTGAACATTATTGTGTGAAAGATGTACGTGTACTTAGATATGCTTCCAAACCTTTAGAAGCATGCACATTACCCGATTCAACTGCGATTCGCTACAGGCTGCAACCTGTGCTTTACTGTCTGTATTCATAAACATTTTCATGCCAAAGGACACACTTGCTCATACCACTTATACCACGAAACAATCCGCGCAGTTACTTTTATAAATTCCTTTACTGGCTCACACACTTACAACAGCAGTCAAGTGTGCACATGAAACACGCACGCAACACGGGAAAAGTGGCCATCAAGATTAACGGTCGTACTTTTTGGGCAGACGGGTTGAGTGAGGACCCCACACCGGTGAGAAGACATTGTACTCTTTCCATGTCTGTCTTTGGCACGGATGCCCATGTGTAAGTTATCGCAGGTAACTTACCCCCGCTAATAGTCTGGCATGGACCCGTACTTGAGATCAACTTATAAGCTTACAGCTCACTCACAAGATGATATGGGAACACGAGTATGAGTGGATGCAAACCAACGACCAATACAGTGACGAGATAAGGGGTATCAAACGTTCAATGGTAGTGGATCCTATCAAGTGTGGTGACAGTTTGTTTGGAGGGCGTACAAACCCATTCGAACTATACTTTTCACTTACAGAGGGCGTAAAGATTTACTACATTGACTTTTGCTCGTTATACCCCACCATGATGAAAAACTCATGGGACCTGCCATACCAACCATCGAAGAGTTCTCAAACAATTTAAACGAGACGATTTTCGTCTATCATTCGTTGACGTACTTTCCTTTCGTGATTTATGGATGCCCATCTTACCCGTTGCTACAGATCACAAGCTTGTGTTTCCCTTGTGTGTGAAGTGTGCAGAGGAGAAGAATGGAGAGTGTAATCACACAATCAAACAGAGGAAGATCCGCAACATTTTTAAAACACTGAATTGGACGTAGCCGTTCATCACGGTTACAGAATATTAAAGACTAGTTTTGACAAAGTATAGGATTTCGCTAAGGCTGGCGAGAAAGAGGTTCTTGAAATTATACACGTAGACAATACATAATAATACATTAATAGAACTGAGCTGGCTACAGACATCCCACATCACAAACATTCTTGTGGCTAGTTTTACATCGGCTTACGGATGCATCAAGCTTTAGGGGGCTAATGCATTCTCCGAGTGGACAGGTCCTGTACGCCGATACGTCAGTGTGGTGTTTACGGCGAAGGAGGGTGAACATATGCCTCATATAGGCGAGTTTCTTGAATTCGCTGACGAGATCAAGTACGAGTATGGGGACAATGCTTACGCTGACCATTTTGTTTCATCCGGACCAGAAACATGCGGAAAATGTGTGAGGGTCGGTGATGAATTTAAATACATTTTGAAGGCGAAGGGAATTACTTTGAACCCAACAAACCGTCAAATCATGAACTTCACATCACTCAAAGTTCTGGTGTGCCTGGAGGATCCTGAAGATGGTGATGATGCCATGCCTCCTCATCTGATTGAGGAAACGCATAATTTTCGGGTTCAGAAACTAGTTGGCGTGAAGGAGCTAGAGGGGTGAAGGTGTGTCGCAACACATACAGGAAGCAATAGCAATTATCTGGGACTTATGATAGTGATACTGTCCCCTTTGGTTACCGCGGTGAGTAATTAGTCGGCGTACATATTTTGACTTAATCTATTGACGATCTTTTTCAAAATTATTACTATTTATTTCCTAAATTATTTTTAAGGCTTAACGCACTTATTTACTTATTATTATTAATATTGTTAAATGTTTATTTATTTGTAAGTGTTTATTTTATATTTTATTTAATTCGTGCTCTTTAAATAAATTATTTTGTGTTTCAGACTGTGTGTATCATTTTCTTTTAACCTTTGAATGTGTGTGTGTGTGTGTGTGTGTGTGTGTGTGTGTGTAACATTCCCTTCCCTTCGACACGTGAAAACCAGACTCTGGATTATGAAACTAGTTGACGAATGGTGCAATAAATCTTATTACGTCATGTTACGCCTGGACCTATAGTATATCTTATTATGTCTTGTTACGCCTGAACCTATAGTATATCATATTACGTCATGCTACACTGATTACAGCCCCGCAACAAAATACCTGAATCTAGTGATTAGGGATAATTTAAAATACTTTTACCACTACATCAAAGTTTTCCACAATGAGGCGTCTAGTGAGGAACGGATGTAGACAAGAAGGGTAGAACGCTAAAGCTTTGGCAAACTTGTATGCTACTCTAATAACTTTTATTTTTCAATTTATTTTTATATATATCAAAATTAGACAAAAAGGGCAGAGTGCTAAAACCTGGGCAGATTTCCAGTATAAATTGGTAGCACGCGATGTAGCCGCGATGTATACTGAGGCCGACGTAGTCATTTTGAACAGTTATTGTAAATTCATGAATAAAAACTTTAGCAGCTATTTGTTCGCTTATTCTTATTTTTAAACATTCAAACATCTATAGCTCCATAACCGTTAAGAATCGGACCTATGTTTATCTGTAGTTTTTGACTGGGAATGACCTCAGCTATAACCTCCCGAAGTTATGACATTTCTTTGTGACTCACCCGATATATATATATATATATATATATATATATATATATATATATATATATATATATATATATATATATATATAAGGTGGGAGAAAAGTCTAGAAGAATCTTAGTCCATACAAATATTTTGTTAAAGTGTAATTAAATGGTCAAAGAGTTCTCCATCAGCTATGATACATTTGTGGATTCTCTCTGTGAAACACTTCATTCTTCTTCTGAACATATCGTGTGAGGTCCTTCACAGTTCTTCATCTATTCTGCGGCCAAGGGCATTCACATTTGGATAGATGAAACCAGGAGTGTAGAGTTTGTCACGCAAATAAGTCCAAAGCCAGGAATCACATGGGTTAAATCAGGTGATCTGGCTGGCCATTCGATAGAACCTAGTCGCCCAAGCCATCTTCCTTCAAGGTTTGTATTCAGAATCTCACAAGCAGCTGCAGGGCAATGTGGCGGCGCTCCATATTCCTGTCAACGCCATTAGTAAACTGTGGCAAAACTTTGTCTCTTAATGGTACTTTTTATAGCTGGAAGTGGGGCTTCCACCTGAAGCCAAACACTTCAACTATGTCTGAACTTGGCCTAGCGTTCGTTTAAGGAGAGTGACCGTTCCTTTTAATGCCCCTGTTTGGATTTCTGTGGCCTGGGGCTGTCCTGGGATCGAATTCAGGTAAGTTGGTAGGTTGTTCTTCATCATACCTGTTGCCTCAACTATGATAAACGCCTGGTATTTGGTGATTTTCTCCCTTTCCGCTCTATTAAGGCCGTAGTCATTTGGGACACTGACCTCAATAAGTAAGGCACCCCTTTCCCTCTTGTCTAGGCTGACCATATTTCCTTGAGACAAAAACAGGACATTGGGATGGCAAAAAAGGGACGGGGTTATGTATTATTCTGTATTCATGAAAAAGTAAGTACATAAACCGGGACAAAATTGAAATTTTTATTAAAACGACGGGACGGCCAGGAAATATAAAACAAACGGTACTGTCCCGTTCAAAACGGTACGTATGGTCAGCCTACTCTTGTCCCACATTACTATGTCCGGTTTTACTGCCGAGTTGTCTATAAAAGTGGCAGTTGGAATTAATGTGTCATAGTATATAGTATAATGGTTATTTCCAGTGACTGGTGCAGGTGTATGGTCTCATACATTTTTACTGCATTCTAATTCTAATGGTGTCATGATCTTCCAGTGGATATATTTGCAAATTTTATTGTGTTTGGCTCTATAGTACCCATCTGCCATGAGCACCCTACAGCCTGATATTTGATGGCCAACACTTTCCAACTCTACATGACAGAATCTACCTGTCGTTATTACTTATCCAGGCATTTTTTTAAATGCATTTGTTAGGAGTGCAAGATCTTGGGCACCCATTATTAGTCGCTCTCCGTCATATTGCAGAACTCTCCTTAACCATTCCAATGATCCTTTTTTATTGATGTAGTCCTTCTCTAGTTCTTGATAGTATTTTCCAGCTCTTTGATGTTGTTCCCATTCTTCTACATGTTTGGCCTGTTGTTCCAACACAAATCTTTTGCGACTTTTCCTAGCTATTAAGGTGGCTGGTACTCTTTAAGTTTCTACTTCTTCTTCTCATATTATTCCCTCCAAAGTGCTGGGCCAGTTTGGTTATGGAAGTATGTTGCATTACCCTTGTGTTGTGGTGTTCACGGACCAGAGCTATTGTAGGGCTACTCGAACTCCTCAGATTGCCCACTGCTGATGGTCGATGATCGGTGCAGCTGGTTAACTTCAGTCAATCCCATTCCTCCCAGTTTCCTTGGTAGGTACAATCTGGGAAGACACTGGTTCCGGTATGATGTTCTATTTAGAGTGAGGATTTTTCTGGTTTTAACATCTAGTTTGTTTAGTTCTAATTGCGGCCAGTCTATGATCCCTATACTATAATTGATAACAAGGGATGGCGAATTGATTTATAGCTGTTATTTTGTTCTTTGGTGTAAGTTGGGTCTTGCAGATCTTTTTTAGTCTTCGTACATACTCTCCACTTATTTTCTCTCACATTTGCCGGTGTTCTATATTATCACTTTCTTCTATCCCAAGGTATTTGTGGGAACTATCCTCTTCCAAGTCTTTAATCTCAGTCTCTTCCTAAATTGATGTTATGGGTTTGTATTTTCCTGCCTCTTCTAAGTGTACACTTAGCACACTTATTCAATCCAAACTTTATTTTTATGTCACCGGAGTATGTGGGCGATCGGTAGTAGGCATTCTAGGTTTTGGTCAGAGTCTGCATACAGCTTCAAATCATTCATAAACAGGAGATGGTTCAGAACACTGTCTGGATTTCTTCGCCTAGTTTGATTGAGGTTGTAGCCCTTCTTGTTATTGCTAAGTAGTTTGCTAAGGGGGTCCAGGGTGAGACAGAATAGCAAGGGTGATAAGCCGTCCCCCGGAATATACCCCTCATAATCTTGACATGGGGAAGGATATTTTTCCATTTTCATGGGTGAGATTGATGTTTGTTCTCCATTTTGCAATCTGGTTTGTTAAAGTGCTAATAATGGTAGGATGGATTTTGTACAGTTTGAGGCATTCCAAAATCCATGAGTGTAGGACACTATCAAATGCCTTCTGATAGTCTATCCATGCCATACTTAGGTTTCTGCCTCTTTCCTTAGTCTTCAAGGATATTTTTGTTGATGAGCAGCTGATCCTTTGTGTCAAAGCAGTTTCTTCTACATCCTTTTTGTTCTTTCTCCAGATAGTCTCCAGCATCCAGGTGTTCATATATACTGTCTGCAATTAGGCCTGTAAATAGTTTATAGGTGGTGGTGAGACAGCAGATTAGGTGGTATTTATTTGCAAGATTTGTCTCACGAGTCTTAGGGATGAGGGTTGTATCTCCACTTGTAAGCCATTCTGTTGTTTCTTCTTCTCCCTGCAAAATTCTATGAAAAGCGGCAGTGTAATGGTGGTATAATGCCGTGACCTGTTTCGGCCAGAAATTTGGGAGCTTATCTAGGCCAGGTTTTTTAAAGTTGGAGAATTTTGCCAGTTTCCTTCTTATCTTGTCTTCCATTATAAATAACTCCTCCATTTCCAGTTTACCCTCATTTGCTACCCTGATGGTATCTATCCAGTCAGCATTCTGGTTATGCTGTTCAGAGGTTTCAAAGAGGGGCTTCCAGTGTGCCTCTAACTGAGTTTGATCTGGTGGTTCATAGACTGTTATTCTTCCTCTGATGAAATTTTGGTAAAAGCCTCTAGGGTTTGATGAAAATTGTTTGTTATGGCTTTTCATATCAATCTGCTTTTGTTTATTTCTGATTCTATTGGCTATGGCTGGGATTTTTCCTTCCAATTCCAGCGCCTTGTCATGTAGTTGATTATCTCTCAAGTTATACTTTCTCTTTATTTTCCCTATTTGTTTTTTGAGCTTTCCTTGTTGTGGGAGTGTTTGGAAATATTGTTTTAATTGGTTCAGTTCTCGTTTGGCTTGTGTAAATTGTTTAGTTAATTTAACTTTCTAGGGAGGAGGTTTTGGTTTACACTTACGGTTTTGACTGGTATCTTTGGTCTAAAGTTTGGGACAAGTTTCTGTTGCATGTATAGCCCAGCAGCGTAATTTACTTGATTAAGTTCAGTAAGGTCTGTGTTGACTGGGACTAGTCTATTAATTGCTACATTTACTCTGTATAATAGTTACAAAAACTGTCTATTTTTACTAAGTTTGATCAATTCGGGCCGGCTTTCCATATTCATGGTTTTAACAATTTCAATTAGGTTTGCTAGTTCCTCCTCTTTTTCTATTTGCTGTAAATCTATATCTTCATGTCGTGGTGGTGGTGAGTGGGGGGGAGTTCTTGATCTGGCTAGGGAAGGTAATGATGAGTCAGAGGATCCAGGCGAACTGGGTGGTGAGCCACCCATTCCTATCTGATGATTTGAATTGGTTAAAGAATGTTGGCTGGCGTGCTGCCTGCTTTGTGTATCCAATGAGCTATCAGATGCATCGTCATTAATATTTTGAGCGGCTTCAAGGTACTGGAATAGTGGAACAGGGTTCATTATTGGGCTGGTTTCACTGCGGATAAGCTTATCTATTTCATCATTCATGTATTCCATTTCTTGTTCACTAAATACTCTCTGGGCTATGAAGTTGTGCTTCTGAGTAGTCAATCTTGTAGCCGGAGTCTCTCTCTAACATGGGCAAAAGTGGAAGATCTCCCTCCATTCCCTTGTTATGTCCTTCTGCCTTTCATGTTTCTGTCTGGCATACTTTGTAGCCCATATCAGTGTCCATTTCTCTTCTCTTGTCCACAATCTTTTAAATTTTTCCTCTCTTTCTTCTCCTCTGGCAATGTAGTCCTCGATTGCTTTCGTAAGGGCACTTTGTTTAATATTACTAATTTCCTCCTATGTAAGGTCGAGGTATACTAGTACACTAACACTGGTATGCATCATTTTGCTGTCAAGGGTTTTGTAAGTGATTCTTATAGAGTTTTTCCTGCTGATTTCGGATCTGAAATCCGTTTTTCTCAATCAGCTCAGGTTATCCGGCTATGGCCTCATAAGTAAAATAGAATTTTTCGTGATTTTATCAAAGCGGAATTGTTATAATGTTGTAATGTTTCAGACCAACAAAGACCCTAGGTTCCACTCATGGCTGGTCTACCTAACTGTGTTCGTAATCGTGTATTGTGTATGTCCTCCGTGGTGGCGGAGGGGACCTACAATTTTACGTGGGTTCCGAACCACAAGAACATAAGAAACTTATTTAAAAACTGCCGGTAAATTGGCAACGACCAATTTTTACGAAACTAAATAATTATCAATTTAAAAATAATTAATTATCGGTTTAAAACTAAAGATAGAATCTCTCGGTCCAGAGGAGCAAGTCATAATAGACTACTATCCACAAATATGTTACATTCTATATCTATTTATAACGGACATGCAAATATATCAGATCCAAAGAATCCAGTCAATTTCATTACGGTATCCATCAAGTCACGGTCCATATCGATTGCGGACCAAGTCAAAATTTACAACCATATACATTATCAATTTAAAATAATTAATTATCGATTTAAAACTAAAGATAGAATCTCTCGATCCAGAGGATCAAGTCATAATAGACTACTATCCACAAATATGTTACACTCTATATCTATTATATAACGGACATGCACATATATCAGATCCAAAGAATCCAGTCAATTTCATTACGGTATCCATCAAGTCACGGTTCATATCGATTGCGGACCAAGTCAAATTTACAACCATATACATTACAATATATACACTTACGAGGAAAAGTGTAGGTGTGGCTGTAAAGACTGTACAGTAATGTAGAAATGTGTGTGCACCCATTATGGGTCTCCCATTTAAAGGTGTTTGTGGGGCAAGTGAAGATCATGAGTTTTTCAATACCTCACAGTACTATGGGGGGCACCGCTCGGCAGAGGAATCTCTTTAAATGGGGTGTGTAAGGACAGAGAGTATCCCCTAACCCAAGACGCTGCCTCCCTATATCCCACAACACTTGTGTTGAGCTGTGGGATCTATCCCCACAAAGCCTTAATTTTACTACCTTAAACTATACCCTTTCTATCAACATGCGCGTCCAATCGATTCTTAAACATGTTTATAGACGTGCTACTAATTACTTCTACCGGCAAACTATTCCAGCTATTTACTATTCTATGCGTAAAAAAGTTTTTCGCAACTGCTGTCTCGAACCTTCTACTTGTCAACTTACACCCGTTATTTCTAGTCCTATTATATTGAGATATTTCGAAAAAGCTCTCTCTATCTACGTTATCAAACCCATTCATAATTTTGAAAACCTGGATTAGATCACCCCTTAACCTCCTAGTCTCGAGTGTAGTCAATTTTAACTCTTTAAGCCTATCCTCGTACGACTTTGACCTAAGAGACGGAATCATCTTAGTTGCTCGACTTTGAACTCTTTCGATTTTGTCTATATCTTTGCGCATATGCGGATTCCAAAATTGGACCGCGTACTCCAAATGGGGTCTAACTAATGATTTATAAAGAGGAACTATAATATCGCGCGATTTGTACTCAAAATTTCGAGCTATAAAACCTAACACTTTGTTCGCCTTATTGACCGCCGCTGTACTTTGTTTCGCTACTTTTAAATCACCAGTGACTATAACTCCTAAATCTTTTTCCTGCTCTACGCTTGTTAAATCTTTCCCTGACATACTATACGCAAAATTACCATTACGTGAACCTATATGCATAATTTTGCACTTATCCACGTTAAATCTCATTTGCCATGTGACTGACCAATCAACGATTTTATTCAGATCTTCCTGAATTTTACCTCTATCTTCGTCATTAATCGCCCTACCACCCAGCTTCGTGTCATCCGCAAACTTTGAAACTGTACTGACTAGGCCGACATCTAAATCGTTAATATATATAAGAAAAAGCAAGGGGCCCAATACAGAACCCTGAGGAACGCCACTCGCTACATTAGCCCAACACGACTCCGCTCCATCAACGACCACCCTCTGTTTCCTGCCTCGCAACCATTCTTCTAGCCAATTTATTACTACACCCCTGATTCCATGAGCCTTAGTTTTTTCAATCAGTCTTTTGTGCGGCACGGTGTCAAACGCTTTTTGAAAATCTAAATACACTACATCAACCGCCGATGTCTATCGTAAACGTTAACCACGCTTTGGAAAAATTCTAAAAGATTAGTTAAGCAAGATTTGTTTCGCCTAAAACCGTGCTGCGTATTTCTAACCAGATTATGCAATTCTAAGTGTTCGACTATACGATCCCTAATTATTGATTCCAGTAGCTTACCTACAACAGACGTTAAACTGATTGGCCTATAATTTCCCGCCGCACCTTTATCGCCTTTCTTAAAGATAGGTGTTACGTTTGCTAACTTGAAATTATCTGGTACGCACCCCTCAGAAATAGACGCATTAAAAATCTTTGTTAGCGGCACAACAATGCTATCTTTTAATTCTTTTAGTTGTATGGGATATATGGAATCCGGACCCGGTGATTTACGCGTTTTCATTTTATCAATATAGCGCATTACTTCCCCTTCACTAACGACAATATTATCCAAAATATTACCATTATCAAAAGGTATTATGTCTATGACCGTAGAGATATTCGTTACATCTTCTATAGTAAAAACTGACGTAAAAATTCGTTTAACAAGGTAGCCACTTCCTTGTTTTCAGAGACTAGATCTCCATTTCCATTTTTAATGGACCTAAGACACTTTTTACTGGATTTCTATTATTGACGTATTGAAAGAATCGCTTGGGGTTTTCTTTACCGTCACGAGCTATGGAGATTTCAAATTCGCGTTTTGACTCTTTTATTACACTTTTAGCTTCACGCCTTAGAGATATGTAGTTGTTTCGTAACAACAGATTATCTTTATCGCACTTGTATAGCCTATAAGCCCTCTCTCTACTCTTTATAATGTCTCCTACTCTAGAAGTAAACCACAAGGGCTTGTTGTTTACTTTCGCACGCTTAATTTTGTACGGTACACATTCCTCATTTATAGTCCTAAATACCGTTACGAACGATTCCCACATTAGTTTTGCGTTGGAGTTCCCCATTACGTTTTCCCAATTGACGTGTGAAAATTTATTTCTAAATTTACTAAAGTCTGCGTGCTGGAAGCTAGGAATTTTAGTCGAGTTAGTTGGTTTCGAGTGACTTACTGAGAGGACAAACTCTACCATATTGTGATCGCTATTGCTCAACGGTTCTATTACTTGAAGATCAGTAATTAGCCTATCATCCGTAGTTATTACTAAATCTAAAATACTGTCCAACCTCGTAGGTTCCCCAACCTTTTGAATAAGAATGCTATCCTCGAGAAAATTAACTAAACGATTACCTTCCGCGTCTCCCTGCATTGTATCGTAATTCACGTTGGCGCAATTAAAGTCACCCATAACTAAAGCCTGCTCACTACCGATTATTCTCTTTAGTTCACGATATAACGCTTCGTCCGTAGCAGCTGTTTGATTTGGGGGCCTATATATAACCGCAACAAGAAGTTTGAAATCGTTCAATTTAAGTTCTGCTATAGTCGAATCTATCGGTTCTGGAATTGAGTGCTTTACTTCTATAACGTTCGCAATATTATCTTTGATATACAACATAACACCGCCTCCTCGCCTACCTATTCTGTTTTTAACAAAAAGTCTATAACCTTTAATTTGATACTCCCCTACAAAGTCACGTGTTTCAGTGCTAAGCCACGATTCATTTATCGCAATTAAATCATAGTCTTTACAAGCAATTAAAGAAAAAAATTCGTTTATTTTATTTCGTAGGCTACGAACATTTAAGGATAGAACCTTCAAATTGTTTGTAATTGCGACACCGCGAGCGCGGGGGAAATTTGTGGAATTTACGCTGGGACCGTAAATCATCACTTGTTTCACTTGTATAATATCTTTTTTTACTTTTCAGGCATATAGATAAAATAGTTCATAATGAATAGAGCGTGTAAAAATTATCCCAATAGATTCTGCTACATATGTGGGACGGTTACCATGCCAAATAACCAGTCCAAAATCACTAAATTTGTGAAGACAATGTATAGAGCATACTTTGGAATTAAGCTAGGGGACCAGGACAAAAATTTCGCCCCTCATATGTGCTGCAAGACGTGCATTGAAAATTTGAGAAGATGGAGCAAAGGCAGAGCGAAATCTTTGCCTTTTGGAATTCCCATGATTTGGAGAGAAGGAAAGGATCACGTGACAGATTGCTATTTCTGCATGACAAACCTCCAAGGTGGGCTTATAAATTTATTTTTCTTAAATATTTTGAAATCCTCGTATGAAACTTGACATAATATTCACCATAATGTAATATTCACCATATATAACATAATATTCACCATAATGGTAATCATACATTTACATATACATATTGTTATAGAAAATACATTTACACATACATATTGTTATACAAGTTACATTTACATATACAATGATTGTATATTTTCTTTCTTTTTCATTGATATTGTCCTCGAAGGGACAATATGAATGAAAAAGAAAGAAAATATACAGACTCCATCGACCTATTTCATATCTTACAGACGCAGCCTTCCCTCACGAGCCGCCACTGTCTGAATGCTTCTTCTATTTCATATGCAAGTTTTATATCCATGTTTCTGTGTTTCTATTTTCAGGAGTTAACAAGAAGAATAAACACATTGTTGTATACCCTGACATTCCTTCTGCTATGAGACCTGTACCCCATGGTCCTGGAATTCCAATACCCGACCCACCTCAAACCCTGGACTTCGATGATTCTGATGATGAATCAATGACCAATGCCAATGACCAGTCCCAGTCGTATATACCTCAAAATACCGCTTCAAATGAGCCGAGGCCTCTCAACCAGGCCAAACTTAATGATCTTACCAGGGATTTAGGACTTTCCAAATTAGCTGCCGAGATCTTGGGCTCACGACTTCGAGAGGACAACTTGCTGGCTCCGGGAACAACATTCTCCTGGTATAGGAAACGAGAGGAAGAATTCCGCAAGTTTTTTGCAGTGCACGAAAATACCTCTTCCTTAGTGTACTGCTGCAATGTTGAGGGGCTAATCGAATCCTTGGGCCTGCCATATAACGCATCAGAATGGAGGCTATTTATAGACTCGTCTAAACGAAGTTTGAAAGCAGTACTTCTCAACATTGGGAATAGGGTTGCATCAGTCCCTGTAGCACATTCCGTACAACTTACTGAGAGCTACGATAACATTAAAATTTTACTGGATGCTCTCGTATACGACCAACATAACTGGAGGATCTGTGGAGATTTGAAGGTAATACTAATATCATAAGTAAACTATTGCTATTGACTATGTTGTTTTTCCAAAGGTTATTTGAGAGCGTATAAGAACACTTAACTTCCCCACAGAAGTGATACAGTCCAATGCATAGATTTTTTTATCTGATAGAACAAATTCTCTAAATTCTTTAAATATTTTCATTTTTTTTCAGATTGTGGCATTTGTATTGGGAATGCAAGGGGGATACACGAAATACCCATGTTTCCTCTGCAAATGGGATAGCCGAGCGGATGAGAAGCACTATGCACAGCGTGAATAGGCATCCAGAGAGAATTTTGAACCTGGGTCGCATAATGTCGTTTCAGTGCCCCTTGTACCACCAACAAAAATTTTGCTCCCACCACTTCATATTAAGCTGGGCTTGATGAAAAATTTCATCAAATCAATGAATAAGGAGGGTTCAGCATTCCGATATCTCGAGAGTAAATTTCCTCATATATCTGATGCTAAACTAAATGCTGGGGTTTTTGATGGTCCTCAAATTCGAACTTTGATCAAGGATACTCAGTTCGAAAACGCAATGACTCCAACTGAGAAGAATGCCTGGCAGGCATTCAAATCAGTTGTCACTGATTTTCTTGGCAAGGGTAGAAGTCCAGAATACGAGTCCGTTGTCGAAAACTTGATGGAAGCTTTCAAAGCTCATGGGTCGCGCATGTCCATAAAAATGCACTTTTTGTGGTCCCACTTGGACTATTTTCCTGAAAATTGCGGGGATTATAGTGAGGAACAGGGTGAACGATTTCACCAAGATATCAAAATAATGGAAGAGAGGTACCAGGGAAACTGGGATATCAATATGCTGGCGGACTATTGCTGGTGTTTGAAGCGAGACGTGCCCGAAGAAAAACACAGACGGAAAGCCAAAAAACTTAATTCCTTCCTCAATAAACTTTTTTCCATATTCATTGTACGAATAAAAGTATTTATTCACACAATGTTTTCATTTTTCACGAGTGTTCTTATAATATTACTCGTATCTACAGTGTTTAAGCTAAAAAAATCACTAAATTTGGGGATAAAATTGGACTTATAATAAATGGCCAATAGAGAAAAAACCTGACCTGATTGAGGAAAACCAATGTCATTTTCGAATTCAGCATGGTCGAATTATATAATATGAGTTGAAAAAACCCTCACAGCAGAGAGAAAAATTTCATATGCATACCAGTGTAATAGGCACGTCTATCGGCTTGGCGAATTCCAATCTGACTAAGATGTTCCCACTTTGTTGTGGACTTAAGTTGTATTTACAGTAGCAGATACGTCGGGTGTGATATCAAACGGGTAAAGATTAAATTGATCGATGAATTCTTTCTGCGTTACCCCAATCCCGAGCTCATCACAAGCACCTGCAATATGGGCGAGATTACTATAAGCTCTCACGCAAAGCTGGAACACAGCGTCTGATGAGTAGTCCGTATCCATAGACCCGCCCAACGCAACGCCATTGACGTGTTGAGTTATATTTTTAAGGCCGAAATTCTCGAATTTAAAAGCGTTCTTTTTATATTTTCCATTCGTCGAAGCGTGATCTTGCATTCCAATTAATAACATTTTAGGTAGCACTTCCATGGCCACATTTTCTATCTGCTTCGAGGCCAACTCTACGGGCATTGTGTATAGTTTGATCTGTACTCTGTTAATTGGGTATTTTACTGTTGCGTGTAGTAAATTTTTTTCAATTTCTACATATTTTGACGAACTTAATTTCACTCGCCGTACGATCAGATATGCTTCCATAATATGAATCACAGCGGTTTTTGCGTCCTCTTTTTGATCAGGTCCAAGATTTAAGCAGATCTCAGGATTCGTACGGGTGAGTTTTAATTTCATATCCACCCCATTCATAAGCAGTTTCTCCTGGAATGTGAAGTCTGTATGCAGACGTCCATAACATTCAAATATCTTCTTTTTAGAATTTTTAAATTTATCCTTTATATTACTTTCGTCTGTAGTCTGATAATAGCCCTCGGCGGTTAAAAAGGTATCCTTCGCTTCTTTTGAAAAGTTGAGGACATTTTCCAGATATGGTCGTAGGTGATAATAACCCGTTCCTGCCGAAATGTTGACCTGGTTTAAATACACCTCACATTGACTGAATGTGGAGTGCAGAAAATTGGTTTTAGGGTATGCAGAATAATTATCATCGAAGTCCGTTCCATCAGAATGGGCTATACGTAGTTTAGCAGACGTGTGCATGCAGCTTGGATCAAACAAGTATGGGCCTGAGCTGGATATCACGAAATCTATAGTGGCACTCGGGGAACTAATTGTTTAATGGGTTAATTGTAATAAAGTCAATGTGCTCAATAGAAACTTGTGTTTGGGGCATATCAAAGAGGGACAGCTTCGATTTACAACATTGTGAGCTGCACGAATGGATGAAGCGTGCCATGCCGAGTCAGAAATAGTGCCACCTCTTTCAATAAGTAGTAAACAGCCTATGATTCGTAAGAGCAATGTCCTTAGCTTATATCAGTTAAAAAAATGATCAACCATAGGTTTCATTCGCTTAGAACACTTCTTTTTTGATGTCCTTTTACGTTTAACGCCACGTGTTGGTAACCCTTTCTTCCGAACAGCTCTCTTCTTCTTCACGCTACCAAGCATTTTTCTCTTTGCATCTTTGATGATTTCTTCCCGTGTACGTTTTAAATGTTTTTTTTAGAGCTTCTTTAGGATTAGCTGCACCCATTATGTCTTCTACCGTGTTAAAACCTGAGTGTAACGCTTTCCTCCCGAGGTATCTGGTCCCCCTCTTCAACAAAGGGACAGCCGTGCGTAGTATGGTTGAAAAAATGGTTCCAACTTCACTTCCAAGCCCACTTTCACGATGATATCTCACCCTTCGATAGACTGTGAAAGGCCTTCTGGTCATTATAACTGAATGCGACGAAAGTGTAGCTTCACTGTTAAGCTCCCATCACCGAATGGGGAATTTTTTCCTCAATCGTTTTTATATATATTGAGATATTGGTTAATAGATTAGTCGCAACATTCACATAATGGGGCTTGTCATATGTAATGCTCAAACTCTTCCCTCTATGGTTTGGAATGTGTGCAATGCGCTGCAGACGCGCCGCGGTATCCCCAACAAATTTATGCCCCACGATATTGTTGTAAATATAGCACATGTCTGGGGATGGATAGCCATCACCCAATTTCTCCAATTTCAATTGATACCTTAAGCTGGACAAGTCATGTGCCTTGTGAAAGACATCTCTTTGGAGCGCTACTGCATATCGGCCCTAGGTTATAATTTTGAACAGTCCTCTGTCTTTAATATTTCTATTATCCTGTGATTTTAGGGTCAGAGCATGTGCAGGTGTTTCTTTGTGTACGATATCGTATACTAAATCAACCGTAAGATTTGAGCTTTCTAAACTTTCGTTTAAGTCTCTCACAACATCCTCGGCCGCACCATAACGACCCGGGCCTAGTGTTACTACTGTACTGTAATACAGTGCCTCCCCACGCCGGGCGGCACGCATGGTTTCATTCCTAATTACCCCGGCCTTTTCACACTCATCACGACCGACCGCTGAGAACCTTAAAAATGGGTTCCCTTTAATCATTACTTAAGAAGTTGGTGGATAGCTGAATTTCGCATAGCCCCACCTCATACGAATCACGTTTAAATTCAATGGGCCCATGGAGTTCTGTTACAAAGTTGGCTAGGGTATTGTTAGGATGTACAGACAGAGAAGAAGAGGACGGGAGTGTGACATAGAAGTGGTTAGGCGCCATGTTGTATACTATTTAAGCTTCAATATTGCAGCAGCTTTTATATAGGTGTTGAAGCTTTCTGGGTACCCTAGCCATTTCACCAGGTACATTTTTCTCTTTTCTGAACCTTTGCTGCTTAAAATTTTTTCAATTTTAAACACATTTTTTCCTAAATTAAATGTCACTTTCTGCAACTCCTCGCAGTAAAAGCCTCCAGCGATTTCTTCCCCATTCAAATCTTCAACGTAATACAGCATTATCTCTTTTAGGTCTCATAGCACTAACTTTAAAAATCTCACGTGTCCATCCTTGCTCAAATCCATTCGCGAATTTATTTCCCGAACGCGATAGCCTTACATAATCATTGATTTTGAAACGCATAGAGTGTGGCGGTGCTCTATAAATATCTCTTCTCACCTCACCCTCTGTGTGCATACCTCTTTCTAAAACCTCGTTAGGTGTTGTCCCAATCGCGCGATGGTGTGAACGGTTGTATGACGAGGCCAATGATTCCAAAATGTTTATATATCTGTTTGTGTTTTTATGTGTAAAATAGTGATGCATAACGTTCCTTTATGGTACATTGAACTCTTTCAGCTAAAGAGGCCTTATGTATAGAATTGCTAATGTAGTCTCTCTCTCGCTCTCTCTCTATATATATATATATGCTTGCAACCTAAACTTATTTGAACGAAGAGAAGGTCACGGGTATATAAGCCGGCCAGAAACCCAATTTACGAGAGTAAAAACCCGCTTTCAACTACATTTGAATCTCGGAACCATTTGCGCTATCTTGTAAATCTCTTCCGCGTTAAACTTTTACCAATAAAAATTGCTTCGCCTAAAATGATATCTGTATTGGCTTCGTGTGCGTTAAACAAAAGGTCAGAACGAAGTAATTTCCCAAAAGAGGCTTTCTTTCAAGAAAGTCTCGTCCCAAGATGGAAGATCAGTGTCGCTGCGTTTATTAATTATATAATGGCATAGAGAAAGGAGTGAAGGTATAAATTGTTGCATTTTATGGGGGCGACAGGTGAGCCACAGGGGGACACAAAGAGTGCAAAGCTTCCAATGAAAGCAAGGTGTTCAAAAATGATAAGGGGAGCAATAATTCACTGGAGGCATTTAGACTAAATCACCCGTGATTCTTCAAAGAGTTACGAGACCTTTTATATATTTGGCAAGCTTTGATTTAGCGCTGAAGATGGTCTGAGATTACTTACAGAAAACTTTATGAGACTTTCTCGCTTTACAAATAATGGAGGTGAACTGAGAAGAATATAGGCTTCTTGCGAATGAATACGCATGACGATTCATGTCCATGAGATAGGCATGTGTTCTTGCATAAATAGGAAAAGAGGAAAACCTTTGGAAAAAATCAGACTACTTTTCAGTTTCTTTTTACAGTATATGTTAATTGGTTTTTAGGTTTAAAGTTTTTGCTCTTTTAGAGTTTTTTATTGTTATTAGTTTTTTCGTTTTACTAAAAATGTGAAATAATTCTCTTTATATATATATATATATATGTATATGTGTGTGTGTGTGTGTGTGTGTGTGTATATATATATATATATATATGTGTGGTGTGTGTGTGTGTGTGTATATATATATATATATATATATATATATATAGAGAGAGAGAGAGAGAGAGAGAGAGAGAGAGAGAGAGAGTTACAAGGAGTTACAAGGAAAAGAAGTACCTCAAAAGGCCTTGCGGCCCATACCAAGGAGGTACCAATGGCAACGGGTGCCAGGGAAAATTTTGTGAAAGTTTATTTTTCTTTCAACTATCCTAGCAGTAGTAGAAAACTGGATAGAAAAGTAGAAGGCTCTCTCCCCACCCTCCGCTCCCTCCCTGCCAGAGGCAGGTACGGAAAAAGGTTGAAGAAAATACCTTGACCCTGGAAAAGTAGCCAAGGAAATTTTACAGGAAAGTGGAGAATATATAAACAGCTCTATATTTAGCTTGCTCACAGAGACACCGAGCAAGCGAACTCCTGCAGAGTTTTCTGAGGTTTTAATCTTAAACTATGAGTGTGTTCAGTACTTTGTCTAGCCTATTTTAAACAGATTTACACTTTGACTGGAACAACCTCTGAGGGAAGTTGGTTCCAGATATTAACTATTTTATAGGAAAAGAAATTTCCGCAGACTGAGGTCCTAAATGTCTTTACACACTCAAATAGTGTGCAAGATTTCGTCTAACCTTTTCTTGAACTGATCCACAGAGGAACTGTTCACAACTTCCGAAGTTAACCTGTTCCATGTGTCACAGATCTTATACGTAAAGTAATTCCCACACACACTAGTCCTAAACCGTTTCAAATCCAACTTCCAACCATTGTTGCGAGTTGGGTTATCATTTAAACTAAACATACTTCTAAAATCGACATCGTTGAACCCTCGTAAGAGCTTGAAAACCTCGATCAGTTGACCGCGCAGCCTCCGAGTTTCAAGCGAAAACAAGTTCAGGGCGCGTAACCGTCGATTGTAGCCCATATGCCTAACGGAAGGGATTAACTTTGTGGCCCTCGCCTGCACTCGCTCCAGCCTCTCAATATCTTTCCTGAGGGTGGGCGACCAGAACTGCACAGCATACTCCAGGTACGGCCGAACAAGGGAATTGTACAGTGAGAGCACAATCTCCTTGTTCCGAAACTGAAATTGCCTCCTGATATAACCCAATAGTTTCTAGGCTTTCTTTTCCACCTCTACACACTGTTTCGTAAACTTAAGGTCGCTGCTAATTAGCACACCCAAGTCCTTTTCTAAATCAGTCACCTCGATATTACTGCCCAACATCCAGTAGTCCGACTTGGGATTGGCGTAGCCAATGTGCATCACTTTGCATTTACCCAAGTTAAACGGCAATTGCCATTTTTCGGACCACTCTCCTATCCTACCTAGGTCCGCACGCAGTTCCTCGATCGCTTCGGGCGTCCCAACATTGGCCCCAAGCTTGGTGTCATCAGCGAATTTGGCGATCCGACTGACGATGCCACCGTCGATATCATTTATGTAAATGGTAACAACAGTGGCCCCAAAACGGAACCCTGAGGAACCCCACTAGTGACCGAGGCCCAACCCGAACTAGCCCCTTTAATTACCACCCTCTGCCGCCTATTCCTCAGCCAGTTTTCAATCCACCTACCTATTTCCCCACCGATACCCAGCGCGCGCACTTTCGCCATTAGCCGGCGGTGAGGTACCTTATCAAAGGCTTTCTGAAAGTCGAGATAAAGTATATCAATCGCCCTACTCTTATCGTACTCACTCAACATGACGTGGAAAAACTCGAGCAAGTTGGTGAGACACGACCTATGCCGTCTAAACCCATGTTGGGAGTCCCCAAGCAGCTGTAGGAATCCAAATGGTCAACGATTCTATCAGCTATTATCCTTTCTAATAATTTACCTACAACTGAAGTGAGACTAATAGGACGATAGTTCCCTGGACTTTCGTGATCCCCTTTCTTAAAGATAGGGGTCACGTTGGCCTCCCTCCAGTCACCAGGCACCTGGCCCATCACCAACGATTTGTTGAAGTCTGTAGCCAGGTGGGGAGCCACCTGGTCGCGCACTTCTCGCAAAACACTGGGGAGAAACTGGTCTGGCCCAGGAGCCTTAAACGCGCTCAGTTTGTCTATTCTATGAGCAACGACTGTCGCGGTACATCTAACACTATCCAGGCCAGCACCTTCGTGCCTCACAGCTGGCTCGGGGATGACGCAGGTATCCTCCCTGGTGAACACTCCCGCAAAGTACTCATTAAGCACATTAGCGATGTCCGCGTCGGAGGTCCGCAGAACGCCGCTTCCGTCCTTTAAAGGACCTATCATGCTTCTAATGGGCTTTCTACTATTAACATAACTGAAGAACTCCTTAGGGTTCCCCTTGCAGATGCTTGCCACCCGTAGTTCTTCGTTACGTTTCGCTAGCCTAACCTTCGCCTTCACTTCCCTACACAGGCGGACATACGCTTCAGTGTTCTCGTGGGAACGATTGGCCTTCGCTCTCCTATACGCTACTTTCCTATTTCGGATAGCCGAAGCGATGCCACGATTGAACCACTTAGGCTGCGTTGAAGCAGGGGTGACCGGTTTTGAGGGTATGGCAGCAGACTGCAGCACCATAAACTCATCCCGGAATGCACTCCACACTCCCTCAACATCGCCGCCAACCTCTAACCCCACCTCTGCTACGCTATCCCTGAGGCTAACAAAGTTCGCCCGCCGGAGATCGAGCTTACTGCCTCTCGAGTTACTACGCTTCACCCGAGGGACGCACACACGGAACCTAATAAGACCGTGATCACTCCCGCCCAACGATTCGTCAACGGTGAGGCCAGTGACGAGGTTGTCTTCGGTCGTGAATACTAAGTCTAGAACGCTTTCGCCTCGTGTAGGCTCGTTGACCCACTGAGTGAGGAAGTTCTCATCAGCAAAGTCAACTAGCCTCCTCCCTTCAGCATCGGCAGTCCTGTTTTCCCACTTTATGCCGCGACAGTTGAAGTCTCCTAAAACTACACACACCCTATCCCCTAGCAGGCTACTGAGTTCGGTGTACAGGGCTGTATCGTCCTCGAGGAGGAGATGCGGAGGTCTGTACACCAAGATTAACCTATAGTTCGTCCCTCCCACGTTCAGATCGACGCCAAGCAGCTCCCGTTCCGACCGGAACTGGCAGTCAACCGGACTCAACGTGTCTCTGACGTATATTAGTACCCCACCCCCTCCCCACGGGTGCGGTCTTTGCGAAACATTCTATACCCGGGAATTTCGAACTCCCCAACGTAGTCCCTACGATCAGTATGAATCCAGGACTCGGTGATAGCAACGATATCCTGGTATTCTGATGCTAAGAGCGCCCGTAGCTCGCAAAACTTGTTCCTAATTGACCTAGCATTAAAAAGCATTGCACGGAGGGAGCCTTCCCTATTCTGACCGCCCCCTAGCACGACCCGTTTCCCGAACAGCCAGGGCTGTCGGGAGTTGAAGAGCCCCTCACTAACGAGGGGGCAACTTCCGCAGGAGACTGAGCCCCCTCCAACGTAGGAGGAGGGTCACCCACCTGTACTTCGACGCACCCTTCAGTCGAAGGTATGTCCGCCACTGGCTCATCCTCATCTCTCCCCGGTGGGGGCCCATCATCTCTCCCCGGACTCGACCTCACCATTCTGTATAGGTGCCGGTCGAGCAGCGCGCCTAGCACACCTTTACCCTTGTTATTGAGGTGGACACCATCCCTCTGGTAAAGGTCCCACCTACCCGAAAATGCATCGAAGGGGTCAATAAACTTCACGCCCAGCGGACCGCACAAGTCTTGTACCCTCTCGTTGATGCCAATGACCTTACTGAGCGCGTGGTCACTGACATTCATTCGCAGTAAAATACCCATTAACATTCCCCTGTCTGTCTTCAGTTTTAGATCATCCGCAAGAGACATGATCTCGGTGATGATCCCTTCAGTAAGACCTACCCCACCGCCTTTGAGGAACAGGTCATTGCCACCAGCGTGGGCAACGATCGCAGTCCTCCGACTAGCCACGCGCACCTTCTCTACCTCCTTCCTTAAGTGCGCCATTCCCCGCCCAGGTAAGCACCTTACCTTCCTCCCATCCCGGTTTGCTGAAGCAAAGTACTTCTCCTGGCCCCTGATCTGCGAGTCCCCAATCAAAACGGTGTCTTCCTCCTTCGAGCACAGGAGACTAAAGCGGTTAGAGGTCTTGACAGGGGCAACTGGGGTCTCAGGCTTCGGCTTCGCAGCCTTCTTGCCCGAGGCCTTTCGAAACCCGTCGCCACCCATACACGCAGTTACACCACCCGACCCACCCCGACAGGTAGCTCATCCTTCGGTTTCTTTGGGCCATCAGCAGGCCCCTTCCCACCCTTTTTCTTCATTGGCCCCTGCCCACCCTTCTCTATCGATCCCTTCCCACCCTTCTCTATCAGCCCTTCTTTGAGCCCTCCCTTTGTCTAGATACTTAATCTTACAGTTTGAATCTGCTGGTGTGTTTTTAATTTGATCTTGTCCACTGGGTTGGATTTCCAGTGCTACGACCCTAGCTTCAAGCTTTTTTACTAATTCCTTTAGCTCTTTAACTTCCTTTTCGTGGTTGTCTCTAAGTTTACAAAACAAACATACACTAAGGGATGTGATATCGCTGATACTACCCTCTGGGAAGTCTACGCACCAATGATTAACTTTACATTTAAAGCATTCTGCTTTCAATTTAGCTGGCCCTGCCATATTTTCTCTTTTTTTTTGTTTTTTCTGAATACTCTGAATAAGATAAAGCGTTCTAGCAATGAAAACTATCCAAAAAAACGTTATGACCAGTATATAAAAAAGGGGGGGGGGGGTGAATTCATCCCGCGCGTAGACGCATCCGCCTTTTTGCAAGTGACGTTCATTCCTTCCAGAAGACTACACCTCTCCTGCTGCCGCACCGACCAAAGGTCTCCCCAGGGCCGGACCGTCCCAAACGTGTCGCAGCTACCAACTGACAAACACTCGCGACGCAAGCGTCACGGATTTTCCGCCAGGAGCGACAGCGAGATGCAGCTCCTTATTAAATCTTACTAGTCACTCACAAGTGGGCCAGACTCTTAGAATCCAGTGTTCAAGGGATATCCCACCAGACCCAGAGGCTACGCCCGAGACTTTACGCTGGCCTGGCAGCCAGCTGGGCAGTAAAGCCCTCTCACCTCAGAGCAGTACAGCCAAGCACCATCAATTGGTCACCAAAGAACGGTCGCAGGGGGCTGGTCAAGCCATTACGCGTTAGGAATGGGCTTAACGGGGCACTAGCCACACTCCATTCATCGCGCCCCTACGCCTGGGACCCCTCCATCCCAGTCTCTCACAACCTACGAGCGTTAAATGGTGTTATTTATAGAGGTTCCAAAGCCTCTCTTCCCACGCATGAGGTAGCAGTAGGGTCCTAATAGTAAAAGAAAGAAAAAGACTTAATACTAAAAGAAAAGTTTTTTTTTTTTTTTTTTTTTTTTTTTTTTTGCAGTGAGAGGAGAACAACCTTAACGTAATCTAAAAGGACAGAGTAGGGATGGGATGGGGTCCTAGTAACCCACGGGACGGGATTGTGCAAAATACTTTACCCGCCCTCCCGAAAGAGAGAGAACCTAAAGGAGCTGGCAGCCAGTTCCTCTAGAATCCCACGACTCGGGACCGGAGGGCTGTCACACCCCAAGTATAAAGTTTACTACATCCAGAAGAAATGTGCATAACCTTTATACCCCCTGCGGAGAGAGAGAGAGAGAGAGAGAGAGAGAGAGAGAGAGAGAGAGAGAGAGAGAGTTCAAGGAAAAGAAGTACCTCAAAAGGCCTTGCGGCCCATACCGAGGAGGTACCAATGGCAACGGGTGCCAGGGAAAATTTTGTCTTTCAACTATGCTAGCAGTAGTAAGCGAACTCCTGCAGAGTTTTCTGAGGTTTTAATCTTAAACTATGAATGTGTTCAGTACTTTGTCTAGCCTATTTTTAAACAGATTTACACTTTGACTGGAAACAACCTCTGAGGGAAGTTGGTTCCAGATATTAACTATTTTATAGGAAAAGAAATTTCCGCAGACTGAGGTCCTAAATGTCTTTACACACTCAAATAGTGTGCAAGATTTCGTCTAACCTTTTCTTGAACTGATCCACAGAGGAACTGTTCACAACTTCCGAAGGTAACCTGTTCCATGTGTCACAGATCTTATACGTAACGTAATTCCCACACACACTAGTCCTAAACCGTTTCAAATCCAACTTCCAACCATTGTTGCGAGTTGGGTTATCATTTAAACTAAACATACTTCTAAAATCGACATCGTTGAACCCTCGTAAGAGCTTGAAAACCTCGATCAGTTGACCGCGCAGCCTCCGAGTTTCAAGCGAAAACAAGTTCAGGGCGCGTAACCGTCGATGGTAGCCCATATGCCTAACGGAAGGGATCAACTTTGTGGCCCTCGCCTGCACTCGCTCCAGCCTCTCAATATCTTTCCTGAGGGTGGGCGACCAGAACTGCACAGCATACTCCAGGTACGGCCGAACAAGGGAATTGTACAGTGGGAGCACAATCTCCTTGTTCCTAAACTGAAATTGCCTCCTGATATAACCCAATAGTTTCTGGGCTTTCTTTTCCACCTCTACACACTGTTTCGTAAACTTAAGGTCGCTGCTAATTAGCACACCCAAGTCCTTTTCTAAATCAGTCACATCGATATTACTGCCCAACATCCAGTAGTCCGACTTGGGATTGGCGTAGCCAATGTGCATCACTTTGCATTTACCCAAGTTAAACGGCATTTGCCATTTTTCGGACCACTCTCCTATCCTACCTAGGTCCGCACGCAGTTCCTCGATCGCTTCGGGCGTCCAAACATTGGCCCCAAGCTTGGTGTCATCAGCGAATTTGGCGATCCGACTGACGATGCCACCGTCGATATCATTTATGTAAATGGTAAACAACAGTGACCCCAAAACGGAACCCTGAGGAACCCGACTAGTGACCGAGGCCCAACCCGAACTAGCCCCTTTAATTACCACCCTCTGCCGCCTATTCCTCAGCCAGTTTTCAATCCACCTACCTATTTCCCCACCGATACCCAGCGCGCGCACTTTCGCCATTAGCCGGCGGTGAGGTACCTTATCAAAGGCTTTCTGAAAGTCGAGATAAAGTATATCAACCGCCCTACTCTTATCGTACTCAACATGACGTGGAAAAACTCGAGCAAGTTGGTGAGACACGACCTATGCCGTCTAAACCCATGTTGGGAGTCCCCAAGCAGCCTGTAGGAATCCAAATGGTCAACGATTCTATCAGCTATTATCCTTTCTAATAATTTACCTACAACTGAAGTGAGACTAATAGGACGATAGTTCCCTGGACTTTCGTGATCCCCTTTCTTAAAGATAGAGGTCACGTTGGCCTCCCTCCAGTCACCAGGCACCTGGCCCATCACCAACGATTTGTTGAAGACTGTAGCCAGGTGGGGAGCCACCTGGTCGCGCACTTCTCGCAAAACACTGGGGAGAAACTGGTCTGGCCCAGGTGACTTAAACGCGCTCAGTTTGTCTATTCTATGAGCAACGACTGTCGCGGTACATCTAACACTATCCAGGCCAGCACCTTCGTGCCTCACAGCTGGCTCGGGGATGACGCGGGTATCCTCCCTGGTGAACACTCCCGCAAAGTACTCATTAAGCACATTAGCGATGTCCGCGTCGGAGGTCCGCAGAACGCCGCTTCCGTCCTTTAAAGGACCTATCATGCTTCTAATGGGCTTTCTACTATTAACATAACTGAAGAACTCCTTAGGGTTCCCCTTGCAGAGGCTTGCCACCCGTAGTTCTTCGTTACGTTTCGCTAGCCTAACCTTCGCCTTCACTTCCCTACACAGGCGGACATACGCTTCAGTGTTCTCGTGGGAACGATTGGCCTTCGCCCTCCTATACGCTACTTTCCTATTTCGGATAGCCGAAGCGATGCCACGATTGAACCACTTAGGCTGCGTTGAAGCAGGGGTGACCGGTTTTGAGGGTATGGCAGCAGACTGCAGCACCATAAACTCATCCCGGAATGCACTCCACACTCCCTCAACATCGCCGCCAACCTCTAACACCATCTCTGCTACGCTATCCCTGAGGCTAACAAAGTTCGCCCGCCGGAGATCGAGCTTACTGCCTCTCGAGTTACTACGCTACACCCGAGGGACGCACACATGGAACCTAATAAGACCGTGATCACTCCCGCCCAACGATTCGTCAACGGTGAGGCCAGTGACGAGGTTGTCTTCGGTCGTGAATACTAAGTCTAGAACGCTTTCGCCTCGTGTAGGCTCGTTGACCCACTGAGTGAGGAAGTTCTCATCAGCAAAGTCAACTAGCCTCCTCCCTTCAGCATCGGCAGTCCTGTTTTCCCACTTTATGCCGCGACAGTTGAAGTCTCCTAAAACTACACACACCCTATCCCCTAGCAGGCTACTGAGTTCGGTGTACAGGGCTGTATCGTCCTCGAGGAGGAGATGCGGAGGTCTGTACACCAAGATTAACCTATAGTTCGTCCCTCCCACGTTCAGATCGACGCCAAGCAGCTCCCGTTCCGTCCGGAACTGGGAGTCAACCGGACTCAACGTGTCTCTGACGTATATTAGTACCCCACCCCCTCCCCGCGGGTGCGGTCTTTGCGAAACATTCTATACCCGGGAATTTCGAACTCCCCAACGTAGTCCCTACGATCAGTATGAATCCAGGACTCGGTGATAGCAACGATATCCTGGTATTCTGATGCTAAGAGCGCCCGTAGCTCGCAAAACTTGTTCCTAATTGACCTAGCATTAAAAAGCATTGCACGGAGGGAGCCTTCCCTATTCTGACCGCCCCCTAGCACGACCCGTTTCCCGAACAGCCAGGGCTGTCGGGAGTTGAAGAGCCCCTCACTAACGAGGGGGCAACTTCCGCAGGAGACTGAGCCCCCTCCAACGTAGGAGGAGGGTCACCCACCTGTACTTCGACGCACCCTTCAGTCGAAGGTATGTCCGCCACCGGCTCATCCTCATCTCTCCCCGGTGGGGGCCCATCATCTCTCCCCGGACTCGACCTCACCATTCTGTATAGGTGCCGGTCGAGCAGCGCGCCTAGCACACCTTTACCCTTGTTATTGAGGTGGACACCATCCCTCTGGTAAAGGTCCCACCTACCCGAAAATGCATCGAAGGGGTCAATAAACTTCACGCCCAGCGGAACGCACAAGTCTTGTACCCTCTCGTTGATGCCAATGACCTTACTGAGCGCGTGGTCACTGACATTCATTCGCGGTAAAATACCCATTAACATTCCCCTGTCTGTCTTCAGTTTTAGATCATCCGCAAGAGACATGATCTCGGTGATGATCCCTTCAGTAAGACCTACCCCACCGCCTTTGAGGAACAGGTCATTGCCACCAGCGTGGACAACGATCGCAGTCCTCCGACTAGCCACGCGCACCTTCTCTACCTCCTTCCTTAAGTGCGCCGTTCCCCGCCCAGGTAAGCACCTTACCTTCCTCCCATCCCGGTTTGCTGAAGCAAAGTACTTCTCCTGGCCCCTGATCTGCGAGTCCCCAATCAAAACGGTGTCTTCCTCCTTCGAGCACAGGAGACTAAAGCGGTTAGAGGTCTTGACAGGTGCAACTGGGGTCTCAGGCTTCGGCTTCGCAGCCTTCTTGCCCGAGACCTTTCGAAACCCGTCGCCACCCATACACGCAGTTACACCACCCGACCCACCCCGACAGGTAGCTACATCCTTCGGTTTCTTTGGGCCATCAGCAGGCACCTTCCCACCCTTCTCTATCGATCCCTTCCCACCCTTCTCTATCAGCCCCTTCTTTGAGCCCTCCCTTTGTTCTAGAAACTTAATCTTACAGTTTGAATCTGCTGGTGTGTTTTTAATTTGATCTTGTCCACTGGGTTGGATTTCCAGTGCTACGACCCTAGCTTCAAGCTTTTTTACTAATTCCTTTAGCTCTTTAACTTCCTTTTAGTGGTTCTCTCTAAGTTTACAAAACAAACATACACTAAGGGATGTGATATCGCTGATACTACCCTCTGGGAAGTCTACGCACCAATGATTAACTTTACATTTAAAGCATTGTGCTCTCAATTTAGCTGGCCCTGCCATATTTTCTCTTTTTTTTGTTTTTTCTGAATACTCTGAATAAGATAAAGCGTTCTAGCAATGAAAACTATCCAAAAACGTTATGACCAGTATATAAAAAAGGGGGGGGGGTGAATTAATCCCGCGCGTAGACGCACCCGCCTTTTTGCAAGTGACGTTCATTCCTTCCAGAAGACTACACGTCTCCTGCTGCCGCACCGACCAAAGGTCTCCCCAGGGCCGGACCGTCCCAAACGTGTCGCAGCTACCAACTGACAAACACTCGCGAGAGAGAGAGAGAGAGAGAGAGAGAGAGAGAGAGAGAGAGAGAGAGAGAGTATTAGTATTTAGGGTGTGTCGAATTTTTCAACTTTCAAATTCCAAATATGAGGGGTGCTAAAAAGTTGCAGCATGACTTAGGAATTTTAAAGATATTCTTGTTAATTTAATATAATTTAGTTTTGCTTGATAAGAAGCTACATAAAAATAGTGACTTTTTTGACTTTTTTGTGGAATTATATAATAATTATTATATTAATAATTATATATGCTGTATATATAATGCACTGCTGTTTTTGCTTATTTCACAGGTTGAAACATATTCATCAGTGTGCTGATTACTTGTCCGTCAGTGCTACCATCCTAACCAGTGGGAATTGACCTACAATGGCTTCTAAAAGGAGGACAAGACTGGGGACATTCACACATGAGCAACCTAATTGGAACTGGTAGAGTTGTTGCCCTCTGAACCAAAGCTGGGCACTTGCGGTTTTTTTGGCGGTACTGCGGTACTACCGCACTACCAAACCGGTACCGCATAACGCAGTACCGCAAAAAATGCGGTAGCGGTACTGCTGTACTTTCAGCGATCCTTTGCGGTACTGCGCGTTATGCGGTACCGGTTTGGTAGTGCGGTAGTACCGCAGTACCGCAGTACCGCAAAAAAACCGCAAGTGCCCAGCTTTGCTCTGAACTCCCAACTCTGCGAGACGTTTCTGAAATATGGGCTACTGCTAAGAGAACAAAGTGGTGAGGATGTGAGAAACTACCCAGCAGCCAGTCTTGCAAAGGACATTTACCCTAAAGTGCTTGAAAAGTGGGAACGAGCAAACAGTTCTTTTGTAGCCCCCGTTGTAAATTCACGAGTCACAATCTTAAACAAGATCCAAGAGAGCTGGGCGCAGGCCAAAAACATATCTCTTGGGAGAGGAAAGCTACATGTCAAAGAGGCTTTCATTGCAAAACTTGACAAGCTTTTTGACATCCTCAGTTGCAAGTGTAAAATTGTTCTCTGCTCTGAATTTGGCTGCCTTGCAGATGCTGGTTGCAAAACGAAACTCACATTAACTGTACATGCCCTAGGGAGATGATGATCCCTGTGAAGGAACTTGCTTTCATTAAAGGTCAGAGAGACAAGTCTGGTTCTATTGGACCACATCAGATTGGCTTGCCAGATCAACCTGAGCACAACAGACAAGTCAAAAAGCAGAAGCGGCAAGAAACGAAAGAAGAAGGCTTGCTGAATATAAGCAGACAAGTAAGCAGGATGTTTCAATGCCATCAAATGAAATAATTTTCTCTGATGATGAAAATGAAGAACAAATAGCTGATGCTCAAGATGGAAAGGATGGAAGTTATGAAGTGACATTAGAAATACCAAGCACGTCTTCAACTTCCAATAAAAACCAGAGTACAACACATTAGAAATACCTAATGTTGCTATGCATAGCATCAGATATGGTGTTGGCCTGCGTGCCACAGCTGCCATCACCACTGCTGCCCTTATGGATGCTGGCTTGATCACTGAAGAAGACAAGAGACTTGTAGTTGATCACAATAAAGTCAAGAGGACCCAAGAAAAAGTTATGAGATCCCTGGATCAGGAATTTGATGATCTTTGTAAGAAGGGTGAAATTGACTGCATCTTCTTTGACGGCCGTCAAGATACAACTAAAGTTATGCTGAAAGCAGACAATTCAGATCGTCAGTTCTCCAGCATCATCAACGAAGAGCATTATTCTGTGTGCAGTGAGCCAGGTGGAAGATATCTCTACCACTTCACTCCTGAGAAAGGCTCAACGAGAAAAAAACCTGCTGAAGTTATTGCTGATAATCTTGTAGATTTCATGAAGAAGAAGGGCATTGATAAAAGCCTGCAGGCCATTGGAGGTGATTCTACAAATGTTAACACTGGCTGGGAGGGTGGTTCCATGCATTGGGTAGAGGTCAAGCTTTGCCGTAGGCTGATCTGGTTGTTTTGCCCTCCACACTAACGAGTTACCCCTGCGACACTTGATCACAGCACTGGATGGGAAGACCTTGTCTAACACAAGTGGACAGGTAACATTGGCAAGATGCTAGACACTGCAACCGAACTTGAAATTGATCCTTCATTCACCAAACTCTCAACTGGAGAGCCTCTTACTTCACTGAGTGACAATGTCGTAAAGGATCTCTCTACTGATCAAGCGTACGGGTATAGGATCACACAGGCCATAAGGACAGGAGAACTTCCCACAGATCTGGCCCTTCTTGAAATTGGTCCAGTGAGCCATTCAAGGTGGTTGGCAACAGCAAACAGGCTTTGTCGCATATGGGTTCAAAACATGGCCTTAAAGGCAAAACCCTCAACAACTTAAGACTGATAGTGGAATATATTGTTGGTGTGTACTACCCCTGTTCGTTCAACATCAAAGTAAAACACTCTTGGGTGGAAGGCCCACGCCACATCTTGTTTCAGCTGCGGCTAGTTAGGCTGGAAAAGAAGGCTGTAGTGGATGCTGTTTTGCCAACCATCAAGCGCTCAGCATGGTATGCATTCAGCGAAATAATAATCCAGACACTCTTGTGCTCAGATGACAGTGAGGAGAGGAGAGCTGGTGTCCAAAAGATTGTTGACATGAGGGGTGGAGATGATGACACACTTGGAGATCTTTCTGTACGTCCCAGGAAGACACCTTTCCTTCAACCCAGTGCTTCTTCCGTGTTGGAGCTGACAGACTGGTCTGACGGGGTATTTGAACCTCCTTTGACATGTAAACTGACTACAGCGGAAGTAAAGAAGTTCTTTGACAAGACTATGCAAGTTCCACAGTGGCCCTGTCATGCTCAGTCAATAGAGAGGTGTGTGAAACAAGTCACAGAGGCAGCAGGCAGGGTGTATACACATGAGAAACGTGAGGGCTATATCAGAGGCCAAAGCAAGTCGGCGGCTGATGTCCAAGAACGAATCAAAGCAAGACTTGATGAAACTTGTTGTTTAAATATTTTTTTTTACTGATGTCATTACTTTCTAATGTTGTTTATGATTACAAGGATATGTTTTATGATTACTAGGATATGTTTTATGCAGAGAAACTAAAATTTTTATAGCATTACCTGACATTTTGAGAAGCTAAAATTAATAAATGTTGTTTTCCGAGAGCAATTTATGTGCTTTTTAATCAAACGTAGATTTACCAAGCTAAGTGTTGAGCAATCACAAAAATAATAGCAGATTTGAATTCTTCACATCCAAAAACATATTTTTAAAACCCCTCAGTGAAGGAATTGGCAAAAATTAATTTTCACCTCCCAAATTGACACACCCTAGACTGGTCCATAATTTCACTTTTTAACATTTTTAATGGTTCAACGGGCTAATGTTGTTGTGGGCATTGGTGCAAGAAACAACAGGGTTACCAGTTTTTGGAGTTCCGGTAATATCAGATCCCCCCCCCCCCCACCCAATTTATATGGGACCTAAAAATTTGACTGAGAAAACGAAAGTTTTTCCGCTTCTCTGTGAATAAACATATGACTATATTATTTTTTCTTGGTAATAATATATTATTACCATTAATTAATTATATTCTAGGGGTGTTACCGCCACCGTGAAGCATCATCCCAGGCAGCTTCGCGGCGATGGGCTCAAAATTAGACCAGCTTATCAAGCCAGCTACAGTATATTTCGTGTGGGAACAAACCTGATTCCAGGTCCCCATCGTTTTTTTTTTTGCATTAATTTTTAAACAAAAATGAATTCCTTTTACAATGATTAAAAAATTATACCAAAGTTTAATTAAAAAGATAAATACTTCTGCATAACATTACACAATAAACGCTCACTTAACATAATTATACATTTCAGCCAAAGATTTTTTCTTGAAGTCTGGAAGAAGGCGTCGATGTTGCTCTATAACTTTTACCAGAAATTGTTTTTGTGATTCATCATTAACAATTCTGTCTTTGAAATCTTCAATCAACTTGATTGCTCTCTCGGCAGGATCATTCACAACTTTCATATTTTTGACAAAGTTCTCCATAACTTGGAAAGATTTGCAATTTTTCCAAGAAGTAACAGGTTCATTTAGCCAGTCACAACTAGTACCCAAGCATTGGAAAACAATTGAAGAACCCTTACCAACTAACTGACACAGCTTAGTTGTATTTGTTAGCTTAGGGAAGACTTTCTTCATTGACTTTGCAATCAGACTGTTTTCTGCATCTGAAATTTGCTGGGAAAACAAAGCAAGTGGTACTAGTTCGTCAGTCAGATACCATAGCTGACCATTTAATCCCTTAAGAGCACTGGATACTACATCGTGATCATAATTTTTATATTCAATGAGTTCATTAAAAAGATTTAAATCGTTAACAGGTGCATCACAGGCGACGGAAGCAAGCAACCAAGGTTTTATATAGTAGAGGCAGTTGAATATGCACATTCTCTATAGTTTTGCTATCATATTTGAATCATACCCAGCTTGATCAGAGAATGCGTACATCTTTGCTGGATACAATACAGATGGCATCCACCTCGCATAGTGTACTGCCCCAGGCTTAGCCCATCTCACACCAGTGTTTGAGACGTTTTCCCCAAGAAGTAATAGAGCAACCTCGGCACATTCTCTGTAGTCGCCTCTGGGAAATAGAGGTGAACTGGCTGAATTAAGTGCATCTTTTAGAAAATCTTTTACCTAAGAAGCTTTGGCTCTCAATTGGCGATTTTTAAATTTTAGTGTTTTTGTTGGTAGTGTTATGTCCAGTTTTGGCCAAATATTTAATCTGAAGCTTTTAAACATTTCATTTTCAGGGGACGTTGTACTTCCGAAGAAACTTGTATAGACTGAGCACAAAATGCGCTCGTATAGATGATGTTTACATGCTAGCCACAGTAATTGAGTCCCAATCATTTCTTCTAGGATCTTACACGCTCCCTGCCTCCATCCAGACAGGGTTACATAAGTTACATAAGACTTATCAAGGCTGGAGACGTACATATTCCGAATAGTTCTTTGATATTCAAGGAATTTTATGTCTTCCCTTTTGTTTCTTGTTGTTCTCATTCTGTCTTTCATTATTGTTTCAATAGCATCTGCTGCCGATATATCCAATAGCATATCTAATTTTTTACAAAAAATATCCTTTTTATCTTCGAAAGTATTCCTGTTTTTGTGTTTTTTCAGCGTTTCATACTCATTAACTAAAGTCAGAATCTTTTCTTTTGGTCTTCTGCTTTTGGAAATATCTTGCGTTTTAATGCCAGCTAAGTCCCAGAATTTTTTAACTTTATTAAGTACAACTGTTGCAGCCTCTTCTTTATTGTTCATAACCATATCATTTTTTTTAAATGATAGAAATGCTGAAGTGCATCTGATTGGGATGGTAGCTGGAATAGTCCTGTAGGAATCAGTTCATCTTAAGATTACCAATAATTGGATCATAACTGCTTTTTCTTAACTTTATATTTAATTTCTTAGGAGTAGCCATGATATTCATTTAAAATAAGATTAGAATCAACCAAGTGAAAAATGCATCATATACTATATACATCATTGGATATCTGAAAAACACATAAAATATTGGCTTAATCAGCTGTTATAGGACATTTTTATGTATACTATTACGAATAAATAATCAATTTATACACCAAAATGTGCAAAGTTGATTTCTGAATAAATTGATATGCAATATGTATGCTTTTATTTAAGATTAAATATGATTAATCTTTAAAAAATGCTTAAAAGATGTCGTTTTTACTCAGTTTTTTACTATGCAATATAAATTGGGGGTGGGGGAGGGTCTGATATTATCGGAACTCCAAAAACTGGTGACCATGTTGTTTCTTGCACCAATGCCCATAACATTAGCATGTTGGACCATTAAAAATTTTAAAATTGAAATTATGGACCACTATAATATATATATATATATATATATATATATACAGTATATATATATATATATATATATATATATATATATATACCTTTCACTTTTCAAATGTTCCGTGCGATGATTCCTCATTTCACGAAGGTCAAGCTTGTCGCCCCTCCTCTCGAGTTGGCCTGGTGAAGTAGTGAGTTGGTTTCTTGTACTCTCCACCTCATATAGCCAGGTACGCCAGGCTCATCGGGGATTGTTCTGAGCCAGGCGTCTAATCTTCTTTTCAAGATGTCCACCGCAACCCCACTCGTGTTCCTTAGGTCTTTTGGCAGCTGATTAAACAGTTTTGGTCCTCTCACAAAAAACTATTTTCTTTCAGGTTTAAGGATGTTCCCTGTCTAGCCTTTAATTTTGGAACACGACACAGTCTTCCTTTTCTACTTTCCACTGTTGTTTGGGGAGTTACAGGGTTCAGAGTAAGATTAAGGACTAGTTTCTCCATTATTTTGTAAGTGTAAATAATGGTGTATCTCTAGCCCTGTTCAAAAATCAACTTTTTCTTATTTTCATAGGTTTCTGTACTTTTTCCCATGCTTTTTGACCTGAAAAGGCCGAAAATCACAACCATTTTGACCTAGGTTGTTGGGAAGCATTGCCGCATGGAGCTTTAAGTTTTCTGCCTTGAAATCGGCCAAAAGCACCAGTTCCGGGGTCCCTTGAATCATGTTTTGCACTATAACTTTTTATCTAAACAAGATAGAGCAACAAAATAGGCACCAAATTAAAGTGTTTTTAATCCTCTTTCTAACTTATACAATTATGATAGTCTTGGAACAAGAAATGGCACATTGGTACATGCAAAGATTTCAGAAATATCACAAAATTCGTTTTCTCACACTCAAGGCAGACAAGGCTCCTTATTCATGACACAAATTTGAGATTAACATTTTGTCACAAGTCTAATCGATCAAGAAGTGAAAGCATTACATGATGATTAATTTCATAATGACATTTACACAGTCAGTTGTTGAGAGTTTGTTTCTTGAAGCTGTCAAAGCGGCGTCTGTTGAACTCCACAGCTTGAAGGAGATAGTCCCTTTGCTTGGCATCTGTTGTTATGACATTTGCAAAGTCGCTCATCATCTTGACACCACGTTCAGCAATGTCATTCACCGCTTTCAGATTCTTAACATAGTCCAATGCTTTTCTGTAGTCCTCATTCTGTGGCCAAGACGTGACAGGTTCCAGAAGCCACTCGGATCCAATGTTCAGTGTGTCCAGCAGGAAATGTGATTCTGGGCCAATGAGATCAACCAGGATGGTCTTAGCTGTGACTCTCTGGAATAGAGGCTTTCCTGTTCTGAAGCTGTCTGGCTTCTCAGTGGCATGTAACTGGGCAGCAATGTCGTGCTTCAATGTGTCACTCAATCTACTGCTGAACAGGGCAAATGGCACGACTTCCTGCGTCAGGTACCATTTGTGGTTTTCCATCTTATTAAGTACTGCATCAGCAAGCTCTGGGTCAGTTTTCTTGTACTTCAACATGTCCTGGATTAGACTTAGATCATTCACGGGAGCATCTGCAGAAGACATTGACATCATCCATACAGGAGTGTAGAACAGCGCAAGGAAGGTGTTGAGTCTTTCCCTGCTTTGATACAGTGTCTTCGTCGTACTCAAGTTGATCTGCAAACATCAGCATTTTCATGGAGTAAAGGTTTCTGGCCATCCATCTGGCCTGATGAATGGCGCCTGGTCGACTCCAGTGAATACCTCGAGGAGGCGTTCCTCCAAGAACAATGACTGTCAGTTCAGCCATTTCCCTGTAGTCGGCTCTTGGAAGCCTTTCTGCTGTTAGAATGTCTTGGAGTATTTCTTCACTGTTCTTCTTCTTTTCCTTCAGCCATTTGCTGTTGATAGCCAGCATCTTTGGGTTTTCCTTGGACAAGTCCGTCCAAACATCCTTCAGATGCTCAAACCAGGGATTATCTGGCCCCTTCACCTTCCCAAACAGCTTCTCCCAAACTGCTCCTACTAGGATTTCCAGGATGTGATGTCGACAGGCCAGATAAAACACCTTTTTGTTCAGCATTTTCTCTAGCAGTTTGGCAGCTTCTCTGTGAACTCCACTGTTACTGGATGTAGTGTCAAAAACAAGGGCAGTAACATTATCCGTAAGTTCCCATGTCTCCAGTAAATCCATTGAAGCCTCAGCCTGAGATGTGCCAGAAGAATTGTCGATGACAGGTACTCCCAATAACTTTCCTTCAGTGTATTAAGGTGGACCAGACACTAGCACAGCTAAAGTCTCTGAGGTACTTCCAGGTTCACTGCCCAAGACATCTTTGAGCAACTTTCCATCCCAGTGTAAGGCAGCGTACTGTGGGGGGTTTTCACAAAACTTGGACATGTGACTCTGGCTGATATTATACCTGGACAGCATTCTGTTGCGACGTGTTGTTGAGGTTGAGATGAAGAAGTTATCCAGATCAGCCCCTCCAGCTTTCAAGGTGGCAGAAACCATGGCAGTAACTTGATTGTCTGATAAACCAAGACGATCAGCTGTATTGCAGATGACATCACATTCCATGACCTTCCTTGGAAACGTCAAAGTCACACTAGTCACAGTGTCTTGATGGTGAGAACATCCAGGACGAGGCTGATGGTAATCCATGTCCTGTGTTAGCGTCGTTGTCAGTTGAGTCACCCCAGGTAATGTCATCCACATGAACAACTGCCTCTTGTTCTGCTGCAGCTGTAAAATAGTACAACATGTTAAGACGGTAATTGTTAAGTACATGCTAAATATCGCAATGGAGTAAAACTTAAAACTTTTTGTGACGTTCAAAGTAATTAGTTTTACCTTGTTCTTGTCTATGCTGCAGTCTTTCATTCCTCGCTGCTTGCTGCAGGGATCTTGTCTCAAAAATCTTGTCATGACCAGACATATGACCTTTCCTCTCAGTCTTTTGGTCTTCGTAGAACCTGATATCCTCATCTTTCTTCTCCTGGATAACAGTCTGTTGTTCTGTATTTCCTGGATTGCATCTGGAGCTCCTATACCGAACAGGCTGTCTAATTCCAGCACAAATGCTCCTCTTTTTCCTCCAGGGTTACTTGCTCTTCCTTTGCTTTTCACCAGAGCACGATGTTTCTCATGTAGTTTCATGAAGAGCTTCATTGCGTTGTACTTGGTCATTGTCTTGATCCTAGCCATCTGCCAGAATGGGATGATAGATTCAACTGTTTCATATGCAAGGTCTTGAACCATGGGCCTTCCTGCATTTTCCGGTAAATTCTGAAGATTAAGGAAATACTGGAACGCCTGTCTGTTGGTGGGAAGCTGGGAACCACTGATAAAAGCTGAAGGGTATCCAACCAGGAAAGTTTCAGTGAGAGATCTGGTAGATGGCCCAGTTGACACCTGCCTGTGGACAGTACGTGGAGGTTCTGAGATATCAACTGTGCGCCCACGGAGCTCCCTCAGCTCCTTGCTTAATGCCATTGTGAAGTTGTAACTTGTAGATGGTTTTCTAGATTCTGATTGAGTTTCTGTTGTTTCCTGAAAAATGCTAGATAATTATTATTATTATTATTATTATTATTATTATTATTATTAATTATTATTTAATTATTATTATTATTATTATTATTATTATTTATTAATTTTATGCTCTTTCATTTGATACCTAATTTGTTGCTCTCTCTTGTTTAGATCAAAAGTTAAAGTGCAAAACATAATTCAAGGGACCCCGGAATTGGCGCTTTGGCCGATTTCAAGGCAGAAAATTTAAAGCTCCATGCGGCAATGCTTCCCCACATCCTAGGTCAAAATAGTTGTGATCTTCGGCTTTTTCAGGTCAAAAAGCATGGGAAAATGTACAGAAACCTATGAAAATAAGAAAAAGTTGATTTTTGAACAGGCCTAGTGTATCTCTCTTTTCCTCTTTCCAGTGAATATAGGTTTAGTTCGCATAACCTTTCCCAGTAATTTAGTTCTTTGCACCCATTGATCTTGTCGAAAGCTTTGGCAAAGTCTGTGTATATTACATCATAGTTTTCATTACTTTCCAGTGCATCAATGATGTTGTTGTAGTGTTCTATTAGTTGTGATAGGCATGATTTGCCTGACCGAAATACATACTGGTTATCATTTAATTTTTTTCTGAGTTTCCCAAAAGTCAGATTTTCCGTCTAACTATTCTTTCAAATATTTTAGTGAGATGAGATGTAAGCGACACTGGCCTATAGTTTTTGGCCTCGGATCGATCTCCTCCTTTATATATTGGGACTGTTCGCGCTCTTCAGGATGCCCAGTATTTCTCCCGTGTCTAGTGATCGTCTCTATATCCAATATAGGGGCTCAACGACTGCATTCTTGCAGTTTTTGATCAGTGTGGCATTCCATTTGTCCGGTCCTGCCGCTGAGTGTGCTCTTAGTTTCCCTATAGCTTGTGTAATATCATATGTCGTAAAGTCGACGTCCGTTATACTTTCCCCTTGTAGTTCTTCTTCAAAGAAAGCGTTTCTATCGCATATCAATTTGTCAGTTTTTGGGATACTGAAAGATGATTCGTACTGAGCTCTCAATATTTCAGATACTTCTGTTAGATTATCAGATAAAACACTGTCTTCATTTTTCAAAGGTCTGATAGTCGTGTGGTTTTCCGACTTCCCTTTTGCAAAATTACAGAAGTACTTTGAGTGAACCTTTATCGTTTTTATAGCGTCGTCTTCTTTTTCTGTATGCTTCTCAATTAGTTCCTGTATGACGCAATCGATACTCTGCAGTTTATCATTTAATATTTTTCTGATGTTCTTATCTTTACGTTATTTAATTTTGCAGCCACTCTTTTTCTCTTTCGGAACAATGACCTCTTTCGTCTCTCGAACCTGCTTCTCTTTCCTCTTTGTTGTATTTTTTGGAGATGTCTTTCCACAATTTCCAGCGTCTTATCCTCTAAGGTCATCATCATCTCTTCCGTTGTCTTGGTCTTGAACATGGCTTTCCAATCTATTACTTCCATGCTGGATGCAACACCTTCCCAGTTTATAGCTTTAGAGTGATAATTACAAATTTCGAATTTGCTTATTTCTGTTGTTTGTGTTCTTTCCTTTCCTGTTGCTTTTATATTGGTTGTTATTTCAATAATGTTGTGTTCCGATATTATAGTTGGGGATATTTCTAAGTTATCAATTAGGTTGCTGTTGTTTGTGAATACCAAATCTAGGCAGTTGTTTTTTCTTGTGTTTTCTATTATTTCTTGTGTTAACATAAATTCATCAGCTAGAGCTAGTAGCATTTTTACCCGCTCCTGGTCTTCCCGTGTGCCCCCTTCTCCTGGTGTATACATATATTTTTTCTTATCCTTTTATATTTCATGAATGAAAAATTAAAATCACCACAAAAAAAATATTTAGGTTTGGAGAATGTCCGAATAGATCTTTTACCCAGTTTCTTACCTCTGTAGTGGAATCTGAGAATTATGAGGTTGGCGTATTCTGGGGTCTGTACATTATAATTAGTACCATATTTAATTTTTCATCTCTTGCTGCTACACATTCTACGTAGCTGTTTGAAGTACTTATAGTCATTTCTGCCATATGCTTTTCGCGTGTATAAATAGCACATCCTCCTTTACGTCTCACTGTTCTGTCGGCTCAGAGGATGTTATAGTTGTCAATTTTTATTTCTTTTTTGTCAGTACAGAACTCACAGTTTTCACAGTTCGCCTGGTAGTCCTTTAGACGAGTTTCCGTAAGGCATGCAAAATCTGCTCCAGTTTCTTGCACGAGTCCTTTCAGGTATAAAACTTTGTCCGAGGAATGGTTTGATTGAAGGCCCTGCATGTTGGTTAGGATTATTTTCTGTCACATACTTGTCACATACTTGTCACATACTTGTCACACTTGTCACATATTGTCACATATTTTGTCTCACATACTTGTGTTTCCGATTCGTTTTCCAATGGTGGTTTGATGTCGTCGCCTTGTGATCCTCCGAGAATTTTCCTTTCTTTATCTGTTTCGATACCCGTTGTCCTGATATCGTATGTAATGTCTTTCTGTATGCCTTCTGTACAGCTCTCGGATCCCTGTATTTGTCAGTTGGCTTTGTATTTGCTGGATGGTATTCAATAGTTGAATTGTGTGGGCTACATCTAAAAAATTGGTAGTCTTCTTTGTTACTGGTTTCATCTGCTCACCTGTTGCGTTCCTTTGAGGGTGGTGGTAGCGGCATTTTTTTCCGTATTTGCACCTCTCATATTTTGCAAAGGTGTTGCAGATAGTAAGATGGTGGAACTTGCACTTTTTTTCAAATTTGCAATATCCTCTTGTGTAATGTGTGTTAAATAACGTAGGATATGCATAGATGCATTGCCCATCCCGATATCTGCAGTACCCTTTTGCGTCCTATTTACAGGAGGCATTTTCTACGCTTCTATTTCTTGTTATCTGATTATTTTCTATGTTCTTAATTTTGATATTATCATTATTTTTCTTCGGCTGTTTATTTCCTTTTTTTAGTTTTTATCTTTTTATCATTTTGCTCGTTGGGCACTTTTACTACATCGCAACTTTTACTTATTTTTTTTCTTTCCTTTATGTCTTCATTCCGTATTATATCGTTATTCGTTAACCCACGAATGATAGGTTTTGCTACTTACTTAACCCCTTATTCTCTTCTTTTAACCTCCTAATCTCTTCTTTCTCTCGGGCTAACCTTAGAGTGGATCTTATGGTCTTTGTTAGCTTTAGCTTCTGTAGATCTGTAGATCATCATCATCATCACCCACTTTTTGTTATACTCTTCATACTTTTTTTTTCTGTTCTCATCCTCTCTTTACTTGCATGTCTGTAGTTTGCATGGTATGACAGTGTTTCTTTGAGTTAAGACTGTGTTTGCACGGATGGTAAGCGTTCTTATTTCACTTCTTTTCATCTTTCACCCCTTTCCTATTCTCTTTGACTATTTTTCCGACTTGCCGGCAGATGATGATGGTGAGTGTTTCTCTCTTTTTCTGGATAAATGTTAACCCACGAATGAAAGGTTTTGCTACTTACTTAACCCCTTATTCTCTTCTTTTAACTTTCTATTCTCTTATTTTAGTCCCCTACTCTCTTCTTTCTCTCGGGCTAACCTTAGAGTAGATCTTAGGGTCTTTGTTAGCCTTAGCTTCTGTAGATCTGAAGATCTGTAGATTCGTTATTTCCTCTTCTCTCTCATCCAACCGAATGTTCATTGGGACATTTCCCCATTATTCCCTCCTTTTCCGTAACACTCGAATTCGCTTTCGCCATGTCTTTAAATACCCCAAAGGAGTTTACAGTCTGTGTACATGTGTCACACAAAAATTTGACTCCCGCGATCTGTTTCGCGTTCGAGATAAGGGATATTTTCCTATCATCCCAATTAATGCAGATAAAGTCGTGCAGTTTTTGACAGAAATCACATCTTATTGCTGCATTTTCAGCTGTTTCCAGATTACACAAATTACAGATTAAGTGAGAATTTAGACCCATGGTTATGCTATTCATAAAATATTTAAAATCCATTTGCAGGACAACTCTCCCATCCACACCGCCAGGATTGTTAGAAGGTGGTTCGAGGAGCAGCGAAATCTAGAACTACTGGACTGGCCTAGTAAGGGGTGTGACCTCAACCCCATTGAGAACATGTGGGGAATGTGGTGAACTCATGGGAGCCTGGGCAGGAGCGGACCAGCCGCCAGTTACTGGATCACACTATGGCTGAGTGGAAGATGTTCCGAAGGAACCCACACATCATACATAACCATGTTGTATCTATGCCACACAGATTACAAGATGTAATAGACAATATGGGGGGGTACCAAATACTAACTATGAACCGGGTATAGCTGTGCCATTTATGTTAATCTACGGCAAATTGTGAGCATTTTGTATGCCTTTATCATTTTGTATGATAAACTATTTAGTAAAACATCCTCAACCATTGCATATGTGTTGTAATAAAGAAATGGTGTTTTATTTTATATATATACACATATACCTTGTCAAGATCTAATATCATCTCCATTACGGTGCATTATGGGTGCACTTTCTTAAATTCGCTTCACCGAACCCCGCCGCTGCCCCGCGAACGACCTTGCCCTCCTCCAGGACCTCGTCGGCTACGAGGACAAGGCGCTCGCCAAGGTTCTGGCCGACGGCTTCGCGCGCCGGCACCTGTGGTATCTGAGCGAGCGAGCGGATGATGGTGAAGGTGATCGAGGAGCAGGAGGGCTCGGACAGCCCCCCGAAGCGCATCGTCGTCGAGCCGAAGCCGGCTGTAGTGAACGGCAAGACCCTAGCGGATTTCGTCACCCAGTCATCGAGGCTCTTGTTCCACATGCTAGGCATCGACGGCGCCTTCCTGTCCTCCGACCCAGCGGAGTGGCCCAGTGACCCAAGGTATGCCGCCGCCGCGCGGAGGGTGGCGAGTTTCCGTGTCATTAACGACTTCGCCGAGCGCGGTGTCGCTATGATGCAGGACTACAACCTGGCACTGACAAAGGACGAGGAACAGCGTCAGTTCCTCCTCCAGGTCGTCGAGACGCACCGCCAGCGCTACCCTGACGCCCGCAAGTCCACCGTGACTTCTGCAAACTAGGTAACAATGAGTGGGAGATGGGCGCCCATGAGACCCCCCCCCCCCAATTGAGGGGCTAATACTCAAGTAGAGGGGGACCTAGTATACAATTCAACTACAAAGTACTGACATGCCGAAGATATCAGTTCCATCCAACGGCATTCGCAAAGACAATTTTCAAAAAACGTACAACACTATCCTATGATTCACCCGGGGGATAATAAAAAAGTACCCGGGGGAAGTAGTAAAAATTATGCGATCGCTCTTAATCTTTGCAGGATTAGTTTTTATAGCTATTCGCACAATAACCGAGGGTGCATTCATAAAAATCGCAAAATTTTAAATTTAAGTCCAAATAAGAACAACTCTAATATATATATATATATATATATATATATATATATATATATTATAAACGACGTAAGTATAGAGGAGTGTTCTGCACACGAGAAAGAGAAATAACGAACAAATGAAAAATGAGGTAACCGCCCGGGAATCGAACCCAGGATCTTCCGATTGCCGGTCAGATATGCTAGCCACTACACCACGGGCCTCGATCAGTCAGAAGTCGTAATTCTCCTACATAGGGCAGAAACCAATGCCTTGAGAGGGCACCCTCGCAAATCGTGAATATGTACATTTAACTGCAATGACCACGCAGTATATTAATGTATAGAAACGACGTAAGTATAGAGGAGTGTTCTGCACACGAGGAAGAGAAATAACGAATAAATGAAAAATGAGGTAACCGCCCCGGAATCGAACCCAGGATCTTCCGATTGCCGGTCAGATATGCTAGCCACTACACCACGGGCCTCGATCAGTCAGAAGTCGTAATTCTCCTATGTAGGAGAATTACGACTTCTGACTGATCGAGGCCCGTGGTGTAGTGGCTAGCATATCTGACCGGCAATCGGAAGATCCTGGGTTCGATTCCCGGGCGGTTACCTCATGTTTCATTTGTTCGTTATTTCTCTTCCTCGTGTGCAGAACACTCCTCTATACTTACGTCGTTTCTATACATTAATATACTGCGTGGTCATTGCAGTTAAATGTGTATATATATAAATTAAATGATAACAACATAGATTACGGTCAGAAAGATCATGCCTATCACAACTAATGGACACTAAAACTATGATGTAATGTACACAGACTTTGCCAAGGCGTTTGCCAAGTGTGACCATGGAATCATAGCACATAAACTAAAATATATGGGAATAACAGGAAAAGTAGGAAAATGGCTATATAATTTTCGTAGTGAGCGGCAACAAGTCGTTACGGTTCAAGGAATATCTTCATCAGAATCAGAAGTCCTTAGCTCAGTACCACAATGAACAGTATTAGCTCCATTTCTCTTCATAATAGCCAACTGGCATAGATGATGACGTTACCAGATACAGCACAGGAACATCCTTTGCAGATGAAACAAAGATTAGTAGAAAAATAAGAAACCCAGAGGATATAGGATTCCTACAAATAGACATGAACAGAATCTACAATTGGTCAGAAGGCAACAATATGAAATTTAACACCGAGAAATTTCAATTGTTAAGGTACGGAAGAATGGACAGGAAATTCAGAGACAGGAAATTCAGAGAAATTCTAAAGCAAATGAAGTATGTTATAATAACTCATGACGCGAAATTTGAAACACAAAAAAAAGCAGTAAACAGAGCAAAAAGAATAACTCAACGGTACTCGACTGTGCGCCCTTGATGACCTAATCGGGCATTAAATTAACCTAACCGGGCATTCAATAATTCATTTGCACAAGAAATGAAGGTCAGATTTGGAAACACACCATAGTATGGCTGCAAAAGGAGAGTGCAGAGCAATTGCAATGTTGATCAAATGTTGCAAGGTGCCACCCATCCCACTCCCCTTTTTGCAAGGTGCCAAACCCCCTCCCCTAGTTCCATCCTCCACCCCCCCAGGGTGCAAAAAAAGAAAAGAAAAGGGGGGAATTCCCCCAGCAAGCTCGGGGAGTCCACCTAACCTCTTTGGGGAAGAAGTTGGGACGGCCTCACCCCCTCCAAAGGGGTATACCTAACCTAAGAGAGAGAGGAGCCAGAGCATCCTACGTCTGCGAGACACAGACGCATAATGGAAACTCAGGGTAGCATCACTTGGCTTAGAACTCGAAATCCGCCAGTTGGCTTAATCAGCCAGTTGGCAGTTGGCTTAGAAGACTTAAAAGGCATAAATGGCAGATATATATATATATATATATATATATATATATATATATATATATATATATATATATATAACGTTTGAACTGCCAAATTGCGCTTTCAGATATTCTTGACAGTTGGTTAAAATCTGTCAGTCGGCTTAGAAAGCGTAAACAGCCATTTGGTATATATATATATACATATATATATACACCCATCTCCCCAGTTATTCCTTAATATCGTTTAAATATACAACGAAAAGAATGAAATAAAACACCATTACATCATTCTGTTTATTTAGATGAGTTAAGAGAAATAATTCATGAAATATATAAGAAATAAATATACATTAAAAAATAATATGCAGCAAAAATACACACATTAAGCGAAGGATATATATACATTCTTAAATAATAATAATATTACAGGATAAAACTATATAATCATTTAATATATGTACGAGCAAATACGCACTTATCTATATAAACACCAAAACTTACATGAAAAATAGTAATAGTACAGGATGACACTATATACCCATATATATATATATATATATATATATATATATAAACAGCAAAACTTATATAAAATCAAAATACATACACTTTATGTTCTACCGCGCTTAACTAAACTACTAAAGTTGCACGTGATCGAGTCTACAGTTACATCATTGTTGCTTTGTACTATACAACAAATACGATTTAGCATTATTTCACCACTCAAGGTGTACGGGTGCCTATATTCGCTGTAAAGGGCCTTCATTTCGTTCAATACTATTTTTGTGCCCACCTTACAATTGGTTGGCAAGTTATCTTTAAACACGGACAGAATACAATCAAAAGCACGCACAAAGAGGGCGTCGTTAGCCACAACATCACTAATAAATTCAAGTTTATAGACACTCTTTCCAATCGAGGGCTTTTTCTTACCTATCCGAGCTTTTCAATCGTGAACTCTTCTTCACAACGCATGGCAGCACTTGAAATAATCTAAATTAACGACAGCTGCTCATTATATAAAGATACAACTCTTCAGGGTGAACAGTGTAGGTGAGCTCTACCCTGCATCGCTCAAGTCCTTTGTACCAAAGTTCATGATATTTCGAAGAGTCGAAACCTTTTAAATAAGCATTCAGCTCTAGACCATTCTCGCGTTGTTCATTCCTACATTCGATAAACCCGTCGAGCAGAGCGGTGTATCAACGATTTCAAACATTCTGTCGAAGATGAATCGGTTTCGCTTGGGGACAAGAACGTTAATATCAGATGCATTCTTCCACATCAGTCGTATATCAATGCCTGGCTGATCGTTATTTATACACAACGTACAAACAATGGCAATATGAGGGGGTATCACTAATCTGTTCTCTTCTTGTGCCTACACCTGCAGGTATTTTATAACGATCGTCACCCCACTTCTCAACTATCACGAAGACTCTATTCATCTCCTCAACACTTAAATAACGACATTACGTTTACCAGAATTTGCTTGTCTAAAAGTCGTTTCAAGTACATAATTAATGGCACCGGTTTTACGTCTGAACAGAATGACGCAATGACTTCATCACGGACACATCATATACGGCATTGAGAATGCAGCTCAAAGGAAGCGCCATCGTTTTCTATTGAGGGAGTGCACAACCAGTCATGTCAAGCTGTGAGATGACTATGAGCAATCGGGGCGCTGTTTGGTTCGGGGACAGGTGTGGATGAGTGAGTCATAACAAGCGTTGTTTCCTGTACGGGTTTGTTCCAGCATGAAAGAATCATGTGAGTATTTGTACCCATTATACCGGCCAATTTTCCGATACATGGGGCAATATCGGTTTTAATGTTTTATCGGAATGCGCACTAGACGTTCATTTCCACAAACTAAACACATTAACAATCCGGCGCACTATTTGAGAGAAACATGTGCCCATATTTATCCTTTTTGTTTAACAGTCTTTAACGCGTCTCTAAATTCTATTAAAAACTCACACAGGCCTTTAGCTACAACCTCACTGCGAACCTCATCATGATATATATGAATGTAGTAGTAAAATACTTTAGCTTGTCAATGGTGACACGGTTTATATTCTCAGCCACAGGTTACGCGTACTCGGTATAATGCAGCATGACATAATACCCCCTGTCCTACCACTCATCAGCAAGACTCACTACCCATACCCGTTGCTTCTCTTCTGCACGCGTTGTTTCTTTCACCTCACAGTATATGTACGCTTTTATAGAGTTTAGCCCTACAACGACCGGCAATGCTCTCGCCAGAATATCCATAGAGTATTTGAAAATCTTGTTCCTCAAGCTTCGCGCGGCTCAATGTAGTCCTAAAAGTCTCAAAGGAGGGGGGGAGGGTGCTAAGCCGTCTTTCAGTATTTACCACATCTTCCGTCATACCAAATACCACTTCATAAACGTCGAACACGCAATATCAAAAGTCGCAATCACTATTTTTCGTCTACGTGAGAATTCTTCAAATATACATCTGAGATCCAGGGCATGCAGCGGCCAACTGAGTACGCAGGGGTAGAAATATGCCAAGGTGGTAGCAGGAGTCACGTGACCATTTTATTGATTTTATAGAGGGAGGAGTTTAGGACTTTTTCCTGTACACACACACACACACACACACACACACACACAAAGGAGAAAATGAAACCCTAATTGAAGCATTTACATATTGAAATATACATAATAAATAAACATATCGTTAACAATAGATATATATAACATTCAGGTACTATGGTACCCAAAGGGTACGGTATCATAGGTGCCAGGCACCTGGTAACGTTTCCTATAGGTGTTACGACACACCTTTGTGCCCCTAAGTTTCTTTACACACCCTAGTTTCTGTGCCCGAAAATTGTGGGTTCCTACAGTCAGGTGGGGTGACTGGTCACCCTCATCTTCTAAGCACACTAGCTCCTTCAACGAATCAGAGTTAACGACCCGTCGGTTAGCCAGGTTAAGCGTGATGCCCTTCGACTTCACGATATATTTCAGCTCTTCCCCCACCCTCACCCGTACACCATAAGTTTCTGGCCTTGTTGATACAAAAGAGTCAGCGAATGCACCATCACCATACTCATCCTTGATCTCGTCAGTCAACTCTCCGAGGAATTCCCAATAGGCGGTATGTATTCATCCTCCCTCTCTTTAAATATTACGCTATCTGTGTCAGCGTACAGCACCCTCCGCCCAAGAGAGTGCAGTAGTCCCCAAAGCTTGATGCGTGCGTATGCCGTTGTGAAGCTGGCTGCAGGTATGTTTGTAACACGTGAGGTATCTGTGGCCAGTTCGGTGATGTTGTACTTTATTATGTACGTGTTACCAACATTCACAATCTCCATAACCTCTTTATCGGGGGCACTGGCATAATCCCACACCTCGTTATATCTATGGGCCAAATGAACGTTCCCCTTACCTGTAATCTGTGCAAATTAGCCCCAAAGACTATTTAGGCATAACTTTGCACTAAAGCGCTTGCCAGGGTTCTTAACAATTTGGGCCCGGTCAAGTTGTATTCCTTCACGGTCACGTTATCGCTGAATATAGGGTGGCCCAAAAAAAACGAGACCAATTTTTTATCACGAATATTTTCGTGGCCGTTGTAGCTAGAGACCTGAAATAAAAATCAAAATAAAATTTAATCAATTCCCCTTCAAATATGTCTTTAACATGATAGAGTCTAGCTGGCCCCTAAATGGCTAAAATCGCCTTTGAAAAAAATTTACTTTCAAAAAATGTTGCGCACTCAATCATTTTACATTAATCAACGTTTTTCTTTTTCAGATTTAGAACAATGGGTTTGACAGAAAGCGACAAGTACATCATCAAATCTTTACGAGAAGAAAAGCGAATGTCCTTGACACAAATTCTAAAAGAGTATCCAGATCGCAACTGGAAAAAACCCACTGTTGCAGCATTTTTTATAAAACTCCGTGAAACTGGCAGTACCCAACGTCGTGCTGGGAGTGGCCGGCCAAAGTCTACTAGAACTGCAGAAAACATTGAAATTGTAAGTGAACTTGTTTTAAGTCAGGATGACCAGCCAGGAACGAGTAAAAGTGAGAGCGAAATTACGAAGATGACTGGTATTTCGCGCTCTTCAGTCCAACGGATAATCAAAAAAGATCTTCATTTAAAAACATTTAAGAGAGTGACTGTTTCAGCTCTATCCAACTTAGTGAGAAGAAAACGAATGGACAGATGCAAAAAACTGTTGCAGAGATTTCGATCGAATGCAGCAGTGGAAAAAATCTGGTTCTCGGATGAGAAAAAATTCACGGTTGAAACGCCTAGAAACACACAAAATGATCGTGTTCGTTCGCGAAGTCCAAGAAAAAAGGACATTGAACCATCTCGACTCTTGCGCGAGAAAACTCATTTTTTCTGAGTCTGTAATGGTCTCTCTTTCTGCATCATCTAAGAAAAAAACATCAATAATTTTTATCACGCGTGGTGTGAAAATTAACGCAAAATACTATCGTGATGCTATTTTGTCTCCAATGCTATCCGAAATCAGGGAGAACACAAATGACTTTGTCTTTATGCAAGATGGAGCCCCTTCCCACACTGCCCAAGAAACAGCCACATACCTCAGGGCTCATTCCCCCAGCTTTATCGAACCGGAGAACTGGCCGCCCAGCAGTCCTGATCTAAATCCCATTGACTACTTCGTGTGGTCAGCATTAGAAGAAAAAGTCTACCGTGGTCAGAAAATTAGAAACGCGCTTCATCTTCGAGAACGAATTCTTGCTGCTTGGGAAAGTCTTACACAGGAGTCGATTGCAAAAGCTATTTCTAAATGGAGAGCAAGATTGCAAGCTGTCGTTGATCGTGACGGAGGTCACATCGAGTCTTTTATCAAAAACTGAACGGGATAGGGTTTGTTTATCTATTGAAAATCTCATATTAAAATTTAAATGAACCATTGAGTTATTTTCCGCAACATTTTTTGAAAGCAAATTGTTTTCAAAGGCGATTTTAGCCATTTAGGGGCCAGCTAGACTCTATCATGTCAAATACATATTTGAAAGGGAATTGATTAAATTTTATTTTGATTTTTATTTCAAGTCTCTAGCTACAACAGCCACCGAAATATTCGTGATAAAAAATTGGTCTCGTTTTTTTTGGGCCACCCTGCGTCTCCGAAAGAAAGACTGAAATAGTACCCGTTCAAATTTGTTGAGAACACATCGATGGGGGGGCAGGTCAGGTCCCACCAGTTTTTCAGGTGCACCTACGATGTACGGATTGTTCTTCATCACGTAGGGATATAAAGAACAGAAGTCGTAGTAATGGAGGTTCACGCACTCCGTAGGTGGAAAGTATAGATAGCTTGAATGGGTTTGTACGCCCTCCGAACAAGTTATCACCGCATTTGAGAGGATCCAACACCATTGAACGCTTAATGGTGTTTATTTCTTCGCGGTACTGTCCATCTGTTTCCATCCGTGCATCATACTCATGCTCCCACAAAACCTTGTGAGTGAACTGGGATCCTATAAGCTGATCGTGAGTGCGGATCCATACAAGACTATCGGCACGAGATCTACCGTGGATATCTCCTACGATTCTACACTCAGGACGTGGGCATCCATGCCACCAGCAACCGTTAAAGGAGTACACAGTCTTCTCACCAGTGGCACGGTCTTCGCTTACACCATCAACCCAAAAAACACGACCGTTGACCTTAATGGGTACTTCTCCCGTGTTGCGGGGGTATTTTATGTATACATCCTTCTGTTGCTGTATGTGTATGAGCTAGTAAATAGCCTCGTGCACATAACTGCGAGGGTTGTTTCTGTGAATGATGGCTAAGAATGATGGCAAAGGTATAATTCAGTATATATTCTCTAGATATCTGTGGCTAATTCCTCTGAAAAATAAATCGCCTGAAACAGTTGCTAAAGCTACGAAAACAATGATGTTGAAAGAAAACATAGTTCCAGGCTATTTTTGTACGGATATGGGGAAAGAATTTATAGGCCGAGCTTTTCAGAATACATAAATACAGAATATATAAAATTTTATATGGTGCCGGTTGACATGATTGTTTTCAGTAGTCAAACTCCACAGTTCGTAATCACTCCCATAAGAAAGATTTGGGAATGTTCATAGAGAGAGAGTTAAAATAAGCAGCTCAACATTTCCCAAATGCTTGTGTCTCTGCTCACCGAAAATAATAACTACTATCTAATGATAATGATTTTTCTCGATTGCCTTCTATTTTTTTGGGGAGGGGGGGCCACTTTATATATAAATATATATATATATATGGGATGAATTTCATAATTAAACACGTGAAATGAATGAATGATGCAAACCCACAAGAAAAAAGAAAAATGATTCCAAGGCCTTTCGTGTATTCAGAAGTACACCTCGTCACCTGACAAGGTGTACTTTTAAATACACGAAAGGCCTTGGAATCATTTTTCTTTTACCTTGTGGGTTTGCATCATATATATATATATATATATATATATATATATATATATATATATATTTTATTTATATGAGAGTTTAGTTTGTGTATACACTATACGTATATAGTTTGTTCAAAAAGTCTTATAGTGAAACTGTTTTGAATATATATTTCAGTGGTGAGAAGAAAGATTTATGAAACGGTTTCTTTTATGTTAAACTCGAAATTAAATAATACACAGTTTTCATTTGCTACACGTGAGAAACTTGGTGTTGTCGAAGGTATTCTTAGAAACGATTTAATCTTCTCATTCAGAGGTTAAATCAACCGCTAAAAGTAATATCCACAAATTTAATATCTTTAAACCTAAAATTTGATCGTATTTTTCTCGCACTCTTTTCATAATAATCTTTGTTGGGATAAATGATTTTTTTTTCTTTTTACCTTAACTAAATTAATTCAAAATTTTAATTTCTGCTTTCATGGTTATGATACTGTTATGGTCTGATAAGAAATGGCCATGATTAAAGGCCTCATTTACGTTTTTCACGTATAGGTTTAAGGAGAAGAGGTCGCAATAACGGTTAGTCGCATCCAGGCTGGTTTTCACCTCTTACGAGAAACAGTTGGAGCAAAAACTTTCATCTCTCGTTTTTATGCCAAACATTATTCAGGTTCAGAATAGTGTTTTGCAAATGAGACGGAACAAAATAGACAACAAATTGACAAAGTACCACCAGTTTTGACAAAGTTGTGATCAAGTCGACAGCGAAGCACAATATTTAGGCAAACCATTCCACGTTTGATATAACACCAAGTTCAAAAGATAGTCACTTTAGGAATACCAACGTTTTACGCGGTGTCCGTCAATTTTCATTACCATTTTATAAACTTAAATTCATGAAAGGTTAATAATATACATCAACAATTACAACGAAGTAGGTAACACATCTTAAATACAATTGTTACGTACGTAAACATTTAAGAACCCTAAACCGTAAGTCTATATATACACTATACTGTATATAAAAGTTTATATATATATATTACAGCTCAGAATGGTCTCCTGAGAAACTTGTTACACACAGACCGTGAATGGAACAAGGAACTCTTCTGGAAAAATTAAATCTACTATAGTCCGAATAAGTAATGGTAAATGACAAATACTATAATTTTTCCTTTTCATGATAGAAGCTCAACAGTGGGCAACGGGTCACTCGCAAAAAGGCCCCAAAATATAGTTTCCCTCACCAGCTATCTGCTAAGCAGATAGAACCCAGCTTTGGGACAGGGTCTACGGTTTAAAGCTGCCTAGCGAGCTACATTCAGAACCTCAAGAAACTCGTTGCATTCAAGTCGGAATGAATACATCAAAGAAAAAGGAGTAGCTACAGTATTTTTAGCCAAAAACCAAAACTTAAACCTCAACCGGAAAATTTGAGCGTCCACTTTTCAAGGCATATAACATGTCTGTTTAATGTGTTACAACTCAGAATGGTCCCCTGAGACACTTTTATTTATCATTACTTATTCGGACTATAGTGGATTTAATTTTCCCAGAAGAGAGTTCCTTGTTCCATGCACGGTCTGTGTTTAACATATATATATATAATATATATATGTCGCCCTCGCTTTATGCGACTTCTTTTAATGCGATTTCGTTATTATGCGACGACCCTACTTCTATCACTCTCTCGCTTTGTGCAAGAAAAATTCGCAATTATGCGACTTGCTGGGTTGGATTTGCGAAGCTCGTACCAGTGAAGGCGCATGCGGATTCCACTTTGCATTTGGTGCGGGTGGAGCGGTAAGTCAGTAGCCACGCGAGGCAGACCGCACACTCCCCCCAACTTCCCTCACTCAATATCGCATTGTCCAGTGTTGTGTGTGACTTACGCTACTCGCTCTCATCTTGTAGTGTGTGGATTTGCCAATACTGTTGACTTTAGTGCAATGTCGTTTAAGTAAATACCTATTTTCATTTCGGTAATTATACCGAAAAGGACGCTCCTGGGTTCAGACACAAATCTCTTTTTCTAGATCGGTTTTTTTCTCCTCTTTTCAATGGTGATATTCATTTCCTGTGCAAATGTGTTTTTTGGAGATGCCCCTTCTTCACCCTAGAATACTGAACCCCAACAAAAGTGGGCAGGGGTTTGAAGAAGAGGGAAAATATGGGGTTAAATCACGAAAAAAACCTAACCTGACCTAACTCAACCTAACGGCGTCTCCAGCACAGTGATTGGTTGATATTTCGTACTGTGTTCGGTTTCTCGTCACGTGATTAAATACTGTCAAGTCATTAGCCAAAAATGTACAGGATATAATTCAAAAACTGAGCATTTGCACAAGAAACGACTTTCATATTTGTAATCATCGTCGAAAAATGGTCTATAAACGGATAGTCGATTATCTGAACCCAGCAGCGGTCCTCTTCTATATATTAGCCATTATTTCTATTAATGTTTTTCTTTTTATAATGTCAGATGATTGTCTTATTTTATTAGGTGATTTTTCATGGGATTTGTTATGAAAGAGTGTTAGAAAGGTTTTTTGGGGGGACAGTAGAGGTCCTGGAACGAAACCCTATTAAATATATGTAATAAATGGGTCTCTTTATGCGAAATCGCTTTATGCGAACTTTTTTTGAAACGCAACCCGCACATAAAGCGAGGGTGACCTGTATATATATATATATATATATATAGAGAGAGAGAGAGAGAGAGAGAGAGAGAGAGAGAGAGAGAGGAGCTAAAGGTATTCTTTCTTGACTAATGATATCTGATCGACAGGACCATAACATCAACACTCAAAAACTAACTTAACCTAACCTAACTTAATCTAATCTACAATATAACAATATACTTTTCGATAGAACGTTAAGTCGATCAGATGTCGTAATCACGGTTCTTTTGTTCAGCGAATGCAACAAAGTCCTCACTCTTCTTATACTTTTCAATAAATTCTCTTCTGCATCTGTTGAAGTGCGGTTATGCTGACGCCATTCTGAAGTTCTATTTCAGTCGCTCGCTTTGGAAAAATCTGGTTAATTGAGTATATACAGGTGTCCTAGAAGTCTGGATTCATAGGGAAAACAGACATTATATTTTTAAAGTGAAACAAACACATTTCTAATGTCAGTTTTACATATTTCAGGAAAGAAAATACCCTGATGGCTCAGTGTACCAATCAATAGAAGGTGGAATTGTATTGTCATATATATAGATTTTGATAAAGCTTTCGACAAATGTGATCACGGTAAAATAGCACATAAAATGAAATATATGGGAATAACAGGCAAAGTGGGAAAATGGATCTACAACTTCCTCAGAGAACGTCTGCAGGTCGTCAAAATTCAAGGTATATCATCATCAGAATGGGAAGTACGCAGCTCAGTACCACAAGGGACAGAACTAGCCCCACTCCTGTTCATTATCATGCTAACAGACACAGACAGCAGAGAAAACAGCAACAGTATAGTAACATCCTTTGCAGACGATACAAAGATCTACAGAAAAATCAGCGATGTAAATGAAGTGGAGGCCTTGCAGAGGGACACGAACAAAATATACAAATGGTCAGAAGAAAACAACATAACATTTAACACCGAGAAGTTTCAGCTCGATATATGGCAGAAAGGAGGAACTTAAACAGAGCGCATATTATGCTCCAGATAGACAGGTAATTCAGAGAAGCACAAAAGCTGTCGTCTTGGGAGTAATAATGACCGATGATGCAAAATCCGAAACACAAAATCAGATAGCAATAAATAAAGCAAAAAGAGTCGCTTGACAGGTACTAAGAACGTTCAAAAGAAGCGACAGGACAGTAATGATTCCCCTGTTAAAAACACTGATTAATTACACTAGGCAACAAAGATTTTGTTACAGAAGACCAAATAGGTGCTCCTAGCTAATTTCGGTATGCTGATTTCAAATCTATAATTAGATTTTTTCTATCACGTCTAGATTTTGTGTAAAATGCAAATCACTTTTAGTAAAATTTTCTACCACGTCCAGATTTTGGTTTTAATCGGCTTAATGCCAGTAATATGAAACTTGCTTTTCAAGGTTAAAGCAATTTTTTTTGCCAACTATATACAAATTTGAACAATTTTGATAAATAAAATTTATCCCGAGTTGGCAACACTGAGTCAAGAGCATAGTAACGGGCAACGGCCCAACGGTCAGTCGCTACGTGACAGTCAAGCAGAACGGTTGTTGAAGCTCTCTGCTGATGAGCAAGTGACAGGTTGTGGTGACTTGTGTGTTTTTATAGCATTTGTTTTGTACTACGGTGTGTATTTCTTTTTATTTTGCACATCGTAATAATTACTTTCTACGTTTTTTCAGATATTGTATGGTAATTCAAAATGGCATCAAATAGACGTGCTTGTGTAAATCACCCAGACAACTTCTGCTTTGTCTGTGGACAATATACACCTAAGCCACAACGTAGAAACATAACAACAAAGATTAAACTTGCCTACAAGTGTTATTTTGACTGTAAGTTAGGAGACCAACAGAGGGACTGGGCACCACATATTTGCTGTGCACAGTGCAATGCAATGTTAATAGCTTGGATGAATGGTAAAAGAAAAGCTATGCCGTTCTCAGTCCCCATGGTTTGGCGTGAGCCGAAAAATCACTTCAATGATTGTTATTTTTGTTTGACAAAGATTGCTGGTTTCACAAAGAAAAACAAATCAAAGATCACGTACCCAAACTGCGAATCAGCAATGAAACCAGTACCACATGATGAAACAAATCCACCACCAGTTCCACCAGCAACGATAACAGACAGCAGTTCATCTGAAGATTCTGCTAGTGATATAGAAACAGGGAAAGATGGCATATATGTTCCAGATGCAAATATTTCCCCACATTTGTTAAGTCAAGCGGAGTTAAATGACTTAGTGCGCGATTTGGAATTACCAAAAGAAAAGGCAGAGTTGCTTGGTTCAAGACTTCAAGAATTTAATCTTCTCCAACCAAACACCAAAGTTTCCCATTTCCGCCATCGCCATTTGCAGTTTTCATCATTTTACTTACAGGAAGAAAACGTTTGTTTCTGCCACGATATCAGTGGTCTGATGTAAGGGATTGGCTGTCGCTATGATCCAAAAGAATGGAGACTGTTCATTGACTCTAGTAAAGCTAGCCTTAAAGCTGTATTACTCCACAACGGCAATGAAAAACCTTCAATACCTGTAGCACATGCCACTGGCCTTAATGAGACTTATGAATCGATGAAACTGCTGCTAAGACTCATCAAATATAAGGACCACACATGGAATATTTGTGGCGACCTTAAAGTTGTATCATTACTTCTTGGGTTACAGTTGGGCTACACAAAGCATATGTGCTTTTTGTGTCTATGGAACAGCAGAGATGACAAGAACCACTACAAAAAACATGATTGGCCATCTATAACTGAACATGTTGTTGGTAAATACAATGTGAAACACCCAGCACTTATTGACCCTCAGAAAGTACATCTTCCACCACTTCACATTAAACTTGGCCTTATGAAAAATTTCGTGAAGGGTATGGATCATCAAGGTAGTGGTTTCCAATATTTAAAGGATAAATTCAAAGGAATATTGACAGATGCTAAGCTAGAAGCTGGAGTTTTCACTGGACCACAGATCCGCAGTGTCATCCACGACTCATCGTTTCCATCTAACCTAAATGAGAATGAACTAGGAGCATGGACATCTTTCGTTGAAGTTGTCAAAAATTTTCTTGGAAACCACAAAGCTGAAAACCACCGTAAACTCGTAGAAAACATGCTTAAATCTTATGAAATAATGGGATGCAGAATGTCTTTGAAAATTCATTTTTTACATTCTCATCTTGACTTCTTCCCGGCCAACCTTGGGGCTGTAAGTGACGAGCATGGTGAGCGCTTCCACCAACAGATCTCAGTTATGGAAAACATACCAAGGTAATTTCAACCCAAATATGATGGGAGATTATTGTTGGTTCCTGCAGAAGGAGAGCTCGTCATCCTACAAGCGACAAAGGAAGAGGACACACCAAAGTTTCACTTAAGAACAGGAATTTGCCTTTCAGTAGTAACAACAAAATACTAACGCGCTTTGGGTGGATGGTTGGGCGCATGGGTGGTAACTCCGCCAGCGGAATTCCGCTGTCTGTCTTAAGCCAGAATAAAGGAGGAAAGACATCCCTGTTCACTAATTATTTAAGTATGCTTAACATAAAACGTGGCACGGAAAAGTAGCTTAGACGGCTTTCGTAATAGAAGCGGGTGAGAAAAAAAATGAAAAATAGGGGTTTTCGGTTACACAAAATCTGGACGTGATAGAGAAATTTTGATATCAGATCTGAAATCAGCATCAGCGCTTTAGTAGGAATCAGTAGTTCACGTGTCTGTAACAAAAAAAAAGTTAAAATTTGTTGCCGTGTGTTATTTTAACTTATTTATACCAAAACTTGAATACTGCTCAGTTTTGACGTTCCCATATAAAAAGGAAGAAACTAATAAACTAGAAGAAACGCGGAGACATTTCACAGCCAAGATTGATGGCTGCAAAGAACTCAACTACTGGGAAAAACTACGTAAACTAAATCTGTACTCCCTGGAAAGAAGAAGAGAGAGGTACACCATAATCTACATATGGAAAATGATAAAAAAACTGGTACCAAACCTCAAACTAAACCCAATTACCATGCAAACAACACCGGAAAATAGGAAAGGCAGAATGTGTAGTGTTCCCAAGTTAAAGGACCGGCAAGGAATCTCCTTAACATTGAAGGAAAATAGCTTGGTTGTCAGGGGGCCAAGACTTTTTAACCAGCTTCCAAAGGACATCAGAAACGTTACAGGGGTCAAAGTTGAAATCTTCAAGAGAAGACTAGATGCCTGGCTCAGGACGGTATCAGATGAGCCGAGTGTACGGTGGAGAGGGCAAGAAAGCAACTCGCTCCTCCACCAAGCCAGACCTAGAGGCAGGGCCACCAGCATGACCTTCGTGTGAAGAGAGACCAACGCACGGAAAACCAACAAGGTTAACAAGGTGTATATATATATATATATATATATTATATATATATATATATTATATGTATATATATTAGGGTGTCCCAATTTTTTTTCTTAACACGACCTGACCACTCGTGTCATGCCCGGATGTGGTTTGGGCTAAAGCACTGGCTGTGTGATTTTCAACTCGATCAGATGATATTTAGAGGTCCCGACGTTTGATGACTTTTTTTTGGTTTTCAGAATTGATCATTATGGTGTTGACAAGATCAAACATCAAGTTGTGGCTTCTTGAGAGGTCTCCGATAGCAGAGCTGGCTAAATCTCGATTACCAAGTAATATGGACGTGTTGCTCCTTTTCTTCTACCATCACCGCGACCAAAAGAAGACAGATTCCAACAGTGTCAAGGCTGTAATATCGGCTGTATTAGAAATCTGGGCTAGAGCCAACTCGAATCTGGCAACAACCTCCGTTCATGCCTCGACTAAACTGAAAGCTTTGGTTCAGAGGTATCGAAATTTGCATAAAAACAAGAACAAGACTGGAATGACTTACAATATGCAGCGGGATGTATTCTTGGCTGATATGGAGGATATTTTTGATGTCGCCCGCTCAGACGTTCTGGATCGGGGAGATATCCCTCTTGAAGACAAGGAATTCCTCATTTCCCAAAGGGAAGATCGACATACGAGTTACATGGGAGGTGAAGATAGAAAATATAATGCAGCCACAATGAAAAGACAGGAAAGGGAAAGAGCTCTTGAGCGGGCACACCGGCGTCAAACGGAGGAGGCTCTAGCTGTAGGAGTCACAGAAGAGGCTACCGACAGCAGTTCTAGCACATCGTCAGCTGACAGTGGAAACGAAGCCGTCACTTGTGGACTTAAACCTTCGAAAGCTCCCAAACATGACAGACTAAAAGAAAGTCAGTGATCTTGACTTGGCAGCAACTTGGGATCGCGAGGGCCTTTCTGTTCGGCAGGCAACATCAGCGTTTGCTGCGACTGCAAAATCCCTAGCTCTCGGTCCTGACAGTGTTCCATCAAAGAACACGGTTCACCGCTTCCGACAAAAGGCCCGTACAATGATAGGGACCAATGTTATTGGCCACCTCGAGCAGCTTCCACCTCGACTGCAGATTCACTGGGACACAAAGATACTCACTGACATCGAACAGGAGGGTAAATCAGTCGATCGGATTGCTGTTGTGGTGACTGGGGATGGTGTGGAAGAGCTATTAGGAGCACTGAAAATAATAGACGGCACAGGAGAGCAAATGGCAAGCGCAGTCCATCAAGCGCTCACCCTAGTCGGAATTGAGGACAAGATCATAGGCATGGTGCTTGACACGACGGCATCAAACACAGGGATAGTGCAAGGTGCGTGTGCGCGTTTGGAAGCGGCATCGGGAAGATCTCTTTTATGGTTTGCTTGCCGTCATCGCGTTCACGAAGTGATTCTGAAGGATGTCTTCGTTGTGTGCCTAGGAACACCACCAAGTCCTCAAATCCCACTTTTCAGGAGATTCAAGGAGGCCTGGCCATCAATGAACCACTGTCAGTTGGATGCATTTGACAAGGACGAGGTGGCTAAAGCCTTCATAAATGACAATGCTTGCCTTTCACAAATGCGACTTGAGGTAATAGACTATCTCCGCGATGCCCTAAGAAGTGGTAATCATCCTCGAGAGGATTATGAAGAACTTCTTCGACTGAGCCTCTTGTACCTCGGAGACGACGTAGGACGTTACAAGCTTCGGCCTCCAGGGGCTTACCATCAGGCCAGATGGATGGCCAAAGGTATTTACTGCCTGAAAATAGCATTACTGCAGTCCCAGTTCTCCGAACTTCGTCTCCAAGAACTGCAAGGGGTTCGCCGTATGGCTCTCTTCGTGAGCCTTGTATACGTGCGTCACTGGCACGAGGCTCCCATCGCCATCAAATCTCCCAAAAATGACGTTAGGCTGTGCAATCTTCTTGTAGGTTACCCTGACAAGGACGTTGGAAACACAGCTTACCGGGCTGTGCTTCGTCATCTGTGGTATATCTCGGAGGACTTAATCTGTCTTGCACTGTTTGATGACAGAGTTGACGACAATGAAAAGCGTAACATGACGGCTAACCTGAAAAAGCGCCCTGGGAAAGGACTCAAACGGGTCCAAGGCAAGGGACTGCAAGTGGATGGCCGTTTAAGTCCGTGGGTGACGAGTCGATCCACCACACACTTCCAGTTTCTCCAAGTTGAGCCCACGTTCCTCACTTAAGACCCTGAAACATGGCCTACTGACGAAAACTACCGTCTGGCAAAGAGCCGAGCTGCAGAACTGATGGTGGTCAATGATGCAGCAGAGCGAGGCATCGCCCTCATTGAGAAATACACAAACAAACCTCTGTGCCGTGATGAAGAAGACCTCCAGTTCCTCCTTCGAACTGTCCACTCACACCGACGGAATGTGAGCTGGAAGGGAACAAAAACGGATCTCATGAAACACGTGTTTAGTTAAAATGCATAAATGTGATGCTTTGAAATTGTTGTTTGTGTGTTAAGATTAAAATACATGTTTATTTTGTATAATCATCTTTGTGATGGAACTTTTGAGAGAAATATTTCAGTTAATTTGCCTTTCAGTTAAGAGGAGAAATAAAGTGTTCAAAGTTCGGGACCTTTAAATTTCCTTCGATCTCTCTGAAATTTTACAGGAAGACTTCTAATGGGAAACATCAAAAGAGCGCAACACGAGCGGATTTGTATCCCGAAAACGTTTTTGGCCCCCTATGAGTTTGGGACACCCTAATTATATATATATGTATATCCCCGCAAGGGGGTTCTAAGCTCGTGCTTTTGAGTGCTCTTTGTGCTCGTTTGTACGTGCTTGTTCCTGGAGGTTTCACGTGCGCCCTCCCGGCCCTAGCACCCAAGGATGATGGGGCTCGACCCTGCAGTCTTTCTCATCCTTGGTCTTTTTCCACTTCGACTGTCCCCTCCACCCTTTCTTTTTCCTCTGTCTTTCCTCTCACTTTTTCTTTGTTTTTCCGCTGAGATATGCCCTTTTAAATAGAGGCGAATCGGTTCTTCCCGAACTTAAAAAAAAAATAAAAATAATATATATATATACGTACCGGGTGAACCAAAAGTAGGTGGACAGTAAATGATAACGTTTATTTTGAGAATACATATACAATTATATTTAATTTTTTTGTATACTATAATACAAAATAAAAAAAAAATTAACTTATACCAATACAATACAAAAGCACTGAAAATTTTATCAACGCAGGTGCTCAAATTGCTGTCCATCACAATTTACACAGCTTTGAAGTCTACCTTTCACACTTCGACAAACATTTTTGCACAAGTTTCTTTGTGCATTAATTTCTTGAAATGCATCTCTGATGTAATTTTTCAAATCACCAACACTTCGTGGTTTTCGACTATAAATTTTGTCCTTGAGTACTCCCCAAAAGAAAAAATCCATTGGGGTAAAGTCAGGTGAACGTGCAGGCCATTCAATTGGACCTCTTCGGCCGATCCATTTCTCGGGAAATGTTTCATCAAGATACTCACGGACTGCTCTTGAATAATGTGGAGGGGCCCCATCTTGTTGGAAATAGAGGTCATGTGAATTAGGCTGTTGTTGTAAGTGTGGAACAACTTCATTCATTAGAATTTCGAGATACTTATCACCTGTGACTGTTCCATCAACAAAAATTGGTCCTAAAACACCAGAACTTGAAATACCACCCCAAACAGTGACACCAGGCTGGTTTAGTTGCTGCTCTAATGTTAAATGCATGTTCTCACTATACCAGTAAACACAATTATGTCGGTTAACATGACCTGATAATTTGAAAGAAGCCTCATCGGTCCACACAATGTTATCTAAAATTATTGGATTTCCTTCAATTTCGTTCAGCATGATCTCACTAAATTGCAGCCGCCTGTCTGGGTCATCCTCCAATAAGCCATGAATTAGCCGTGGACGATAAGCTTTCAACCCAATAGATTTCAGAATTCGTATAATAATGAACACCATAGTTATAATATAATATAACACAAACCCTATTCAACCTACTGTCCACCTACTTTTGGTTCACCCGGTATATGGGAATGAACTCAGAATGGTTCCCTGAGTTTCCCATGATACACACAGACCGTGCATGGAACAAGGAACTCTTCTGGGATAATTAAATCCACTATAGTCCGAATAAGTAATGGTAAATGACAAATACCTAGTTTTTCTTTTTCATGATGCAAGCCCGACATGGGCAACGGGTCTCTCGCAAAGAGGTCCCATAAATATAGCTTCCCTCACCAGCTATCTGCAAAGCAGACAGGATCCAGCTTTGGGATCCTGTCTGCTTTGCAGATAGCTGGTGAGGGAAGCTATATTTATGGGACCTCTTTGCGAGAGACCCGTTGCCCATGTCGGGCTTGCATCATGAAAAAGAAAAACTAGGTATTTGTCATTTACCATTACTTATTCGAACTATAGTGGATTTAATTATCCCAGAAGAGTTCCTTGTTCCATGCACGGTCTGTGTGTATCATATATATATATATATATATATGGGAATGAACTCAGAATGGTCCCCTGAGTTTTTTATGATACACACAGACAGTGCATGGAACAAGGAACTCTTCTGAGATAATTAAATCCACTATAGTCCGAATAAGTAATGGTAAATGACAAATACCATAGTTTTTCTTTTTCATGATGCTAGCCCGACGCGGGCAACGGGTCACTCGCAAAGAGGTCCCATAAATATAGCTTCCCTCACCAGCTATCTGCAAAGCAGACAGGATCCAGCTTTGGGACATGGATCTAGGGTAAAGCACCTAGCCATGCTACATTTAGAACCTCAATATAAGCAAAAGACTCGCTGCCTTCACGTCAGATTGAATGCATCAAAGAAAAAGAAAAAGAAAAACTATGGTATTTGTCATTTACCATTACTTATTCGGACTATAGTGGATTTAATTATCTCAGAAGAGTTCCTTGTTCCATGCACTGTCTGTGTGTATCATATATATATATATATATATATATATATATATAATATATATATATTTGCATTAAATAAGCCATGTGTATATATTATTTCTGTTTTTACAACTATTGTATATACATATTTTAATTAATCTTTACTGACTGCATTGTAGGGTGTATCACTGTATCATGCTCAGATCGAATATAGAAAAACTTGGAATTTCAAGATTGGCAGTAGGTATTCCAATGTAAAACTTAATTTTAAGAAGGGTTCGTCTTCTGCAACGTTTGCGAAAAATCACATTTAAGTATTCAAAATCGCACTTTTTTGTCGAAAAATGGGATTTTTGGCCAATTTCAAAGACTTGGTAGCCTCAAATGACCTCCATATGTTCCATATTGTTCACATACACCCTTATGCATTTCTAGGGGCAGGCTTGGACCCATTTAAGATCAGCCAAAGTGGTTCATAACCACTAAAATAACCAAAATCACCCAAAATGGCCCAAAACTAAGGAACTGTATGGTTTTTAGTCTCCTATACACCACATTTCGCGGCTGTTCTCTTCATCTGGCAGAATCTTTTTGTTCTTCTTTCTTGGTCTAGCATTTTCTTTTTTTCAGAAACGCCTCCACCAATTTTTATTTACTTTCTTTTCGGCATCACTGAGTGTGATGGCAGCTGCCCCCACCTTTCCGCAAGCTGCTGTGACGTTCAACCTTTTTTTTGCAATTGCAATTCTTCTTTAATATTTGTATAAGTCCTTCCTCCACCCCCAGCTTGTAATAATATGCTGGTCAACTGAATGTTTTGAGATTTTTTCTTCTGAAAGCATCTTGAATTGTCTAGCAGGTCTTGTAGAGATCTAAAACATGTTCATAATGTCTTGCTTTGACTTGAAAACTGGCAACAATTCTCTGTGATCGATCCTAGCACGAACAAAACCATCTCTTCTCTCTTGCCCATACACAGCATGAGCTGCAGCTGAAACTTCCTGAACTGCTCTTTCACAGCTTTGAGTGTGAACTGAGAAGTTCTCAACTTCAAGTGGAGACCTGAGAAGCTCCTCAACTTCTCCTCTTGACATCTTACAAGTGAAGAGTGGCTCATACAGTTTCTCCTTATCCCAATTAATCAGAGTAATTGGAGAAGTGGCATCAAAATTCAGTTTAGGGTTTCTATGAGTTCTCAAACTCATGTATCCATGCTCAGACTTACCTCTGATCTTCTTGATCATCTCAACCCCCCCATGCCCTCTCCTCCTCATCCTCACTGCACAGGAGAGAGGCAATGAGTTTCTCACTGTGAGCATGATATGCTCCACGAACTATCACATGAGTGATTATTATGTTCCTGACTTCAGAGGTCTGGCTTCTCAGCAGTCCTAGAGCAGTCACAATATGGTGAGGTCCATACCTCATGTGGTGCTTCACCTTGATCTTAAAATACATCTTGAAGTAGAAGCCCAGGCAGAACTTCAGCAGCACCTCCAGCTTCTTCAACACCTCCCCCTTCAGACCATGCTGCCTCATCCACAGCATCAACAGAACCTCACCTGTAGTCAGCCAGCGTGACTGATTCAGTGGGCCACACTTCAGACCAGCAACTTCCTTGCTCAAATCTCCTGTCTTGAGAGCTTTGACCAGTAGGTAGCAGTTCTTCTGGTCGGTGCTAAGGTTCTGTACAATGTCTTCTGGCAGTTCAATTATATCTTCTTCTCCTGGCAGAGCCTTGAAGCTAAAGTTGACAGGTATGTCATTGATTTTCTCCAAAAGTTTTCCTATTGGGCCACTGAACCCAGACTTTTGCGTGTAGGGACCATCAAGCTTGATGATCATGTGCCTGAGGCTGAGTTCATTAATATGCAATTGGCATATCAGCCAGTGACACTTGTGACCTAGCAGTGTCTCCAAGTGAGTGATGGCTCCTCCATCAGGTCCTGTGTTTGTGTTGGTGGAGTCACCACCAAGGATCACAATAGTATCTTTAGCACCATGCATGAGCATAATCCACTCAAACAGAGCCTGGGCTATCTTCAGTGCAGGTTTCTTTTTTCCTTCAGGTTCTTCTGGTGTACAATTGAAGAGATACTTCCCCTCAGGTTCCCAGATAATACTATAGTGCTCTTCAGTTGTAATATCAGGATGGAAGCGGCCAGTTTCTTCATTGTACATCATGGTCTTTTTCTTTTTATCTTGTTTTCCATCAAAGAAAATTCCCTTGATCTCCTCTCCCTCTGTCCTTTTCTCCAGGGCCTCCACCGAGGCACCTATTACAAACTCCTTGCCTCTCCACATCTTCATCCTGTCAACAGCTAGATATGCCTTATCAGCAGATAGATGGCCAGCTTTGATGAGATCTTGCAAGAAACCAGTTGCAATGGCTGCTGTAGGAGTGTTTGCCAGCTTGAACCTGACTGCAGCCGCAGCAATGCTTGAGATATCCATGTAGTTCCTCCTGGCAGAGGTGGAGACTTTGCCAGTGTTGACACTGGAGCTTGTGCCTGGTGCAGTACTGGAAAAATCTGTCACCAGTAGGAGCTGCTCTGTCTGGAGACTCTTGCAAGGAAGTCACCTCATCTTCATCATCATCATCACCATCATCAACTCTAAGCAGTAGCTCCTTTTCTTCTTCCTCTTTTCTGTTTATCTTCTCAGCTGCCTTCTGTTCTTCCTCCTTCCTCTTAGCAGCCTTCACCTGCTTCACTGTTTCCTTCACATCAACAGATGCCATCCGGAAGCCAGAAACTTCTGAGGTTTTGATCCTCTGGTAATGGAGCCACTCTAGCTCTAGCTTTGGAATCTTCTGAGGCAGAGGACAGTCACAGTTGACATGAACTCTAGCAGCACAGCCAGAGCAGCAAGATGCTTCAGTTCCACAGAGAGTGATATCATGTCTGCAGGTTGTTATGTCAAACAACGTATCAAGTTCAGATATTCTCTTCTCTCTCTTTGCAGCATTCACTCTGCCATTCACTAGGTCAATCATTTCATTCCACCTGACAAGAGTCTTCCTGGCAATGGGTCTCTCTTGAATGATCACAGGAGGAGTGAACTTGGCATTGCTTTTGCGCCACTGTGCCAGTACCAGTGATGCCAAGTCCTTAGCCAAATCTTGCAGAGGGTACTGAGCTCTCTTCATATCATCCAGAAGCAGCTTCTCTTCATGGAGAAGGATTCCTCTCTGAAACACAGCTCTCCGGGTTGGAACTTCTGTGGGAAATAACTGCTTGCCTGCACCCACCAGATCACTCAGCTTTGAACCAGAACTTTTTCTGGTCTTTCGTCCTTGCTTAGCCATGATGGCTACACAATCTTCACCAAGCTTTGTATCTGAAACATAGAAAATTATCACAGTGAAACTCTAGTAGCCTATAACAGCTGTTACAATGGTTTTGTTTGGTAAGAAACCGGTCTGTTACATTTGTACTACAGTGTATGTCCAGCACAGCTGTTCTGTACATAACCATAAAACGAAAAAGTGGAAATTTGAACACTTAAACGTGATTTTTAGCAAAGGTTCAAGAAAACAAACCCCTCCTAAAATTTAATTTTACATAGGAAAACATACTGCCAATCTTGAAATTCGCGCTTCAATGAGCATGATACATCCTACTGCATTGTTGTTTCTATTTATGAATGATACAAATATATATTAAATAAACAGGGCAATGTAGTTGTGTTTATTTCAGTCTTTACACTGTGTGTGTGTGTGTGTGTGTGTGTGTGTGTGTGTACAGAGAAAAGCCATTCAAACCAGAAAAAAAAAAATAAATAAAAAAAAAAAAAAAATATATACATTCAAAGGAAATAACTATAACTATGCACACACACACACACACACACACACACACACACACACACATATATATATATATATATATATATATATATATATATATATACAAATATGATATGGCATACACGTCCAAACAACGCCTCTGGTTGTATCCCAAAACCCGTCAGAAGATCAGGGGAAACCGGCATTTTGCGCTACGAACTTGCTGTGAAAGGAAGTGCCATTCCAGTTACACTATATACTGTATATGAGACTATTCCAAAACCCATACGACGGGCTGTGCTGGCTGGTAGTGCTCCAAGGTCAACCAGGATGGCTAAGAAAGGCCCCATTATCAGGGCCGGATTAACCATTAAGCAAAATAAGCCCGTGCTTAGGGCATCAAGGGAAGGGGGGCACCACAGAAATTTTCCATTGTCGGATTTACCATGGATTTATTATACTATTATAATCGCGGCTTATAGCCTATAAGCTGTTGAAAACTGAATTATATATATTCATATATATAGTATTTATTTTTTTTCATTGTTTGAATTTGTAGTGAACAACAACCCTTTTGAGAGAATAAATATATTTCGTTGTAATCACACACTTTACGCTTTGCGTTATTATTTTGTTTATATCAAATCTTTGAGCGCCATATTAAAAATACATATAGATTAAATATTTTCGTGTGCTATAGGAAGTTATTCTGAACGTGTGATTTGTGCATATAATATTAAATATATATTTTACATAATCATTTGGTATTGTTTTACAGAAAGATTTAGGTTTATAGAATTGTAATATAAATTAATATTAAAATAAAAGAAACTATAAACTCTCTATATTGCTGTTGTATCAAGTGATGTTTATCACGGCCATTATAATAATAAGATATACTGACCTAAGTTAATTAGCGTTGAAGAAGTTTATCTGTTGCTCTCTCTTCTTCTCTAGGGTAAGTCTATGAAGTGTACTTTATTTGTATATATAACAATATTTTATCATACACGTATCTTTATTTTATAATTTATTTATCTATTGTCATAACAGTATAAAAGAATTTAGATTGTAATAACCAGAGTGAATAATTTGTAATGTATATATAACATCAAACGTAGTTAGGACAATTTAGGCCCTAAGCAAATGTTCATATTTCCTATAATTAAATATTGTGTTTTAAATAAATAAATAAATGTAAATATAAAATGTGGCTCGTTAATAGTGAAATGTTAATATTGATATTTTTATAGATTGCGTATTATTAATTCTAATGTTAAGTATTTTTATTTTATAGGTTTCGGTTCCTTCTTTCGGTTCCTTCTTTTGGTTCCTTCTTTCGATTTGATTTGTATTCAACATTTCGAGTTGATATTTCGGTTGAGTTATATTTAATTGCCACTTATATTTAAATTGCCACTTTGGTTGTGTACGGTTCCCATTTTGTCTTTCTGAGAATAAAAGAACAAAGCCAAGATTGTGATATGTGTAACTGTGTTGATTGCCACATAATATACAAATAAAATATTCTTTTTATTTCTGTATTTTACAGACCCCAAGAACCAAGATGAAACGTGTTCAGTTAAGTGGTGCACAAAAGCGAAAACTATCAAAAGAGAAACAAGAGAAGACTTTGGATTTAGAGTCCAAGACTGCAAAGCTGACTGATTTCTTCACACAAGTTCCACGACCACAACGTCAACATGATATACCGATTCTGAATCAAAACCAATCTCCGTCATCAGAAGTGGACACAAATACCACTTTGATCACTTCAAAATCAAAATATGATGACGTTGGAATCACCGAGGTGTCACAAGCAGGTTCATCTACCACATGTCTCACTACTGATCTCACTTTGCCTGTAAATTCTCTTGATACCTCTACTGCAAATGTTGATTCAAGTTGCTTTACAAGACATTCTGGGGTTGAAATGATTGCTGAAAATGAAACTTTAGTGGACCATGGTGATGGTGGTGAAATGAATCAGTCTGCAGAAGATGAAGTAAATATAGCAAAAGATCCAGGGTTGTGGCTTGATTTCTCTGCTGATGATGTGGCTTATTGGATTGCTTGTGGACCCAGTGACTGTCAACACCACAATGGGCCATTTGACAAGTCTTACCGGCATTTCAGTAGTGGCAAACCAGCAAGATACTGTTCACAAAAACTTTTCGTTGGGACAAAAGCCAATGGTGAGAAATACAAGAGAGAGTGGTTATTGTATTCACCATCAACAGGATCAGTTTACTGTTATGTTTGTAAACTGTTTGCTCCTAAAAATGTCTCACATTTTGTTATAAGAGAAGGTTCAGTGACTGGCGAAATACTATTGTAATTGATCATCATGAAAAAACTACTCACCGAGACTCTATGCTAACATACTTAACTCGCAGACAAGGTGCGGGGTTGGGACAACAGTTGGAAAAAAAATTCAGGAAGAGTGTGATTACTGGGAACATGTCTTGAGGCGTGTCATAGCTGTTATTTGTACGTTAGCTGAACGTGGCTTGTCTTTTCGAGGAACAGAAGAAAGATTTGGATCATTGCAGAATGGAATTTTTTAGGGCTGCTTGAGCTCATAAGCCGGTTTGATCCATTTTTAGCAGGTCACATTTTGAAATATGGAAATTCTGGCAAAGGAAATCCTTCTTACCTGTCCAAAACCACCTGTGAGGAACTCATTCAACTAATGGCTCAAAAGGTCCACGCACTCATTGTTGACGAAGTAAAATCTTCTGGTTATTTTAGTTTGTCAGTTGATTCAACACCAGATCTATCACATATCGATCAGTTAAGTGTTGTACTTAGGTACTTAAAAGATGGACAGCCTATTGAACGCTTTTTAACCTTTCTGAAAATGAAAAGCCATACTGGTGAGGAAATGGCAAATCAGGTGTTGCAGTACTTACGTGAAGTTTGTAAGCTAAACTTTTCAAAATGTAGGGGTCAATCTTACGACAACGCTGCCAACATGTCTGGGCGTTATAAGGGGATGCAGCAAAAATTTTTAGAAACAAACAAGTTTGCTATATATGTGCCCTGTGCAGCCCATTCACTAAATCTGGTAGGCCGAAGTGCTGTTGACTGCTGTCAAGAGGCGGTTAATTTCTTCTCTACAGTGCAGTTGCTCTATACCTTTTTTTTAGCCTCAACCAGCAGGTGGGAAATTCTTAAAGGTTGTATTGGAAATGAAAGTGTCTTAAAATCCCTCTCTGATACCAGATGGGAGGCACATGCTATGGCAACAGCAGCAATTTTGAAATCTTTCCTTAAAATTTTAGAAGCGTTAGAATGTATAGCTGAAGACCAGTCACAAAAGGGAGACACTAGAAGAGAAGCAAATATATTGCAAATAAGATGCAAGAGCTAGAATTCGTTTTTATGTTGAATTTTTGGGATGAGATTTTGCAAAATTTTCATAGAGTAAGCAAAGTTCTACAGAATAAGGATGTGAACTTAAAAACATGTGCAGATCTGTATGGATCATTAGCTGACCAACTGTGCACTTCACGAGATGAATTTGAAAGATATGAAGCAGCTACAAAGGAAATGCTACCAGATGTTGATTACAAGCAGCTCAAACTCGCAAACGTATCAGAAAGAAGGTACCCAATGACGGAGATGCACCAGAAGTATATCTGAATGCCAGAGATAAATTTCTTATCACCACCTTTTACACAATTGTTGACAAACTTGAAACTGAGATGAGAAGAAGAGGAGAGATATACAAAGAAATAGCAGAGAGATTTTCTTTTCTAAGTGATGTGCCACATAATGTCACCACTTCATCATCTACTGAAATTGAAAGGTATTCTCAGGGTTGTAAAAAGATGATTGATGCTTACCCAGAGGACTTGAACACTAATTTCTCTGCTGAGCTTCAGCAGTTTCACTCATATGTGTGCCATAAGTTCAGTGCAAAAAAAAATGTAAAAACAAGATTCAGTCATGCTGAACTTTATAAAATAATTGTAGAAGACAATATTGAGTGTGCCTTCCCAAATGTAGAAATTGCCTTTCGTATATTTTTAACATTAATGGTCACAAATTGCTCAGCTGAGCGTTCATTTTCTCAGTTGAAGTATATTAAAAATACCAACAGAACAACTATGCAACAAGGCAGGCTGGATGCCTTATCTCTACTAAGTATAGAAGCAGATGTGTTACGTAAGATTAGTTTTGAGGATCTGATCAAAGACTTTGCAATTAAAAAAAGTAGGAGAAAACTTTTCAAATATAAATGAAGTGGAAGTATACAAAAATAAACATTATTTTCCATCTTACTGTAAGTTTTGTTTCATTTCAAAAAATAAAATTTTATTTTATGGTTTATTTTTGTTTATATTTTGAATTACATATATATGGGGCACCAAAATCTTTTAAGTGCTTAGGGCCTCTAAAGGTCTTAATCCGGCCCTGCCCATTATGCTCCAAGACCATCCAGCAGTAAGACGTGCTTCCCTCCAATTACGCCTTAATAAAACCTTTTATTTTATTGTCGTTTTAAACATATACATACATACATTAGGGTGGTTCAAAATTTGGGCTACGCTTTCAAAATACTTGGAAATACTCTCCACATGGCTGCTCTTATTCCTTTAGATATGAAGTGATTTTGTGCAAAATATCTGTCGATTCAGGTCGCTATGATTTTCACATTTTCAATTAATTAATTAATTAACTAATCATTTTCTACCCGCTTCATTTTTAGAGGACGCGGCAGTCACGCCACACTGACCCCGCCCACCTTTCAGACGGTGATGCAGTTATTCGATTTCTTGTATAATGCTGTTTGTGAATCAAACAAATCATTTACTCTTGCATCATTTCAAGTTTAAACTTGTTGGAGGACGGTTTTAAGTTCGTTCAAACTTCAAGAGCTTAGGAATAGTATCTCATGTAAGTATTAATTCATATATATTAATTATTAATTCATATATATTAAGTATTAATTCATATGTATTATATACGGTTGTAACATATATTCTGCTCGATTTTTTAGTTCATTCAGAACAAAAATTAAAGGACTTACAGTATAAGCACAAATTTGCTCGAATTTTAGTTTATTCACAACAAATATTAAAAGACATATTGACAAATTAATCATCAATATAATTCCCTTCTTTTTCTATAATCTCCTCCCACCTGTAGAAAAGTTTTTTATGCCACGTTCGAAGAAATCCCTTGATTTCGAGTTAAAAAAACGATCACTTCGTTTTCGATAGCTTCCCTGAATTGCAACTTTTGTCCATCTAGGTGGTGTTGCAGACTTCTGAATAAATGGTAGTCTGAAGGTGCGATGTCCGGAGAATAAGGTGGATGAGGCATTTTTTCCCAACCAGATGCCTCCATTGGGCAGTGGTGATTCGAGCAGTGTGAGGGCGCGCGTTATCCTGGTGGAATAGAACACCTCTGCGATTAATTAATGCAGGACGTTTTTCTTGTAATGCCATCTTCAATCGTTGGAGTTGTTGGCAGTAGACTTCAGCTGTGATTGTTTATTTATCTGGCAGACGCTCAAAATTAATAATTCCTTGCATATCCCTCCAAACGCATAGCAAAATTTTCTTTGGATGGGGTCCATTCCTTGGCTGAGGTTCAGGCTTTGTTTCACGGCTAAGCCACTGATGTCGACCCTTAATATTGTTATAGAGGACCCACTTTCTTCCCCAGTGAATGATCCGATTCGAAAATGGTGCCTGCAGTTGCCGAGAATGCAGTGATGTACAAATATCGATTCGATGTTGAAGATTCGCTTGTGACAAATCAGGCGGAACCCATTTTCCAACCTTCACTACTTTTCCTAACTTTTCCAACTTTTCCTACTTTTCCTTCTTTTCCTTCTGTATCATTCTGTATCATGGTAAAACCTGTGCGAACCTGTTGCCGCGTGTATTTTGCAACATTTCTAATCGAGCAGAATTTATGTTACAACCTCACGACAGGTTTGCACAGGTTTTATCACGATACAGAATGATACAGCATAACTTAATAGCTAGTGTAGGCTTAGGCTAGTGTAGGATTAGGCTAATGAATATTTTCTCTAGTGTTTTCCATAGTTACAACGCCACCCCTACGATATTACAGTAATTGAAAAAACATGGAGCCCACGAAAGAAGATATTCGACATGTGATGCTGTATGAGTTCCATAAAGGATCTAACGCTCATGAATCCGCAAGAAACATTCAAAGAGTTTGTGGAAATGATGCTGTGAGCGAATGGATGTGTAGGAGATGGTTTGAGAAGTTCAGAAATGGAGACGTCAGTCTGAAAGATTATCAACGAACAGGACGACCAAATGAGTTAGATGAAGAGTTGCTGAAAGCAACAGTGGAGGAAAACCCAACGGTAACTGTAAGAGAACTTGGCCTGCAACTCGGCGTTAGCCATATGACTATTCATTAAGGTGACCAGAGTCCCGACTTTGGCCGGGACAGTCCCGAATTTATGACATGTGTCCCTCTTTTCAAAATGTCCCGAAAATGTCCCGCATTTGGAGCAAATTTTCATAAATGTCCCGCATTTGGAGCAAATTTTCATAAATGTCCCGCTTTATTAAAATTAATGTTACATTAGACATTAGATTCCTTTATGAATTAATAGAATTATGCCACATTCCAAATTCCAAATCTAAATACTAACTTGCAAACTGAACTGGTACGATACATGTCGCCGTGCGGCAGTGCCGTGATTCCCGACTAGCGTTTCACTATTTCATTAGCGGCCTCTGTGTAAAGTTGTGTTGTAGTGTAACGCTTTTATGTTTTTATATTTGCTTAATTAATTTTTATCCCTGCATCCTTTTTTTTTCTTTTGCAGCTAGTTAAACTTTTTCGTTTGAAGGATAAGGAAAGTTATTAATTGTATCGTACGTAAGGTCATAGGCCTAGTTTGACAATACAAAATGTCTAAAACTAAAAGGAAGTGTACATTTAATGCACATCTGCAGTCTAAATATCCATTTATTACAAAAACAACAACAGAAAGTGATGTACGGTGTGAGAATGTAGAAGTGACTTCAGCATTGGACATGGTGGGATTAATGATATTGCTAAGCATCTTGGCTCAAAAAGACACAAATCGGTTGATATCGGTGCTTCATCTAGTAAGGTAGTGAGTGATTATTTTAAAAGTGTGACGCCTAGTAATAAGGATTTAGAAGTAGCTGCTGCTGAGGGTTTGTGGGCTTACCATACAGTCAGGGAAAATCAAAGCTTCAGATCTACTGACTGTGCAACAAAAATTTTGGAAACATGCTTTGAACCAAAATTTTCATGCGCCAGAACAAAGTGCGAAGCACCATATGCTAAAACAGAATTAAAAAAACAATTAAAGGATGCTCATTGCATAACATTGCTAACTGATGCAAGCAACCATGGAAACATCAAGCTGTTTCCTGTTTTAATTCACTTCTTTCAGCTATATGAAGGTGCTCAAATGAAGCTTATTGACTTTAAATCTCAGCCTGGAGAAGCCTCAGATATTGTGGTGAAATATTTAACTGATATTATTGAAGAGCATGACCTGGGCAGAAAATTAGTTGCTTTCTGTGGTGATAACACTAACTGTAATTTTAGCGGTGCTGCAAGAAAAGGAGTGAATAACATTTTCAGGAAGCTAAACGATTACATTGGTAAGAACTAATTGGGATTGGTTGTTTTGCACATATTGTACATAATGCTGTTCAGTTTGCCAATGACTGTCTGCCAATTAATGTGGAAACAGTGGTTGTAAAAATATATTCATATTTCTACATCTATACTGTTCGAGTAGAAGAGCTGAAAGAGTTTTGTGATTTTGTGGACATTGAATATAAACAGTTACTGGGATATAGTAAAACAAAGTGGTTGGCATTAATGCCTGCAGTTGAAAGAATACTCAAGTTGTTTCCTGGTCTAAGATCATACTTTCTGAGCCAAAGCAAGTGTCCAGTGATACTGAAAAACTTTTTTGAAAACACACAATCAGAGATCTGGCTCAACTTTGTGCACTGTCAATCAGCCACCTTTCACCAAGTGGTTTTAAAGATTGAGGGTGAACATATATCAGTTGTGGAAGTGATGACTGATGAGTGCAATGTCTGATCTGAAAGATAATTTGCAATCAAAGAAAGATAATGTGTTTGTGCCACTCTCAGTCAGGAGTCTTGTAAACAAACTTGAACAGGACGGGTTCATTGATTCTAATGATTCCTTATCTGTAAAGAAAATATTAGTTGAGTTTTATGACACATGTGTTAAGTACTTGGATCAGTGGTCGGGTCACTTGCCAAACGTTGAGTGTCTGCACTGGGCTTTATTAAAACAAGTTCCAAAGTGGTCAGTTGTTGAGAAAACAATGGAGTTTGCTGCTGAAAAACAACTATTTGACCCCAAATTTGACACTGAATTATTTGATGAGTTCACGTGTTTTGCAAAGTACATTAGTGATGAGAAAGTAGCAGAGTGGACTGCATCTAAATTATCAACAGACCAGCGCTGGGGGGAAATATTCACTCATTTCAAGGCCAGAGATGTCAATCATCAACGAATGTCAGCATTAGTTCAGTTCATAATCTGTCTTCCAGGAACTAATGCTTCAACTGAACGTGTTTTCTCCCAAATGAATAAGACGTGGACATCTGAGAAAGCACAACTGAAAGTCTTAACTCTAAAAGCTTTACTTTTAACTAAAATAAACTTCAATCAAACCTGTATGGAGTTCTACACTATGTTGAAATCAACTCCGAAGTTACTTCAGAAGTACGATAATATTGTGTATTGGTATGTCATAGATATAAGCCATTCTCAGTTGAGTTAATTTTTTTCATAATTATATACTCAAGAGAAAAATACAAGCAGTGAAGTAATAATTATGTTCCATATATATATATATATATATATATATAATATATATATATATGTTAACCCCCCCTTTATGGCCCTTTGTCGGTTCGGATTCGAAGGGGGTTCTAGTTAGGGAGGCAAGCAACGGATATTTCTTCTGATACTTTTCTTCTATAATTTTCTAATTCTTTCTCTGATACTTTATAACTTTTCGACTTTACTAAGTTCCTCTGACGATAGCCCAACTCGAGGGGGAAAATAAAAAGTTTCTCTTACTGTAAATTTACTTCTTAAAAATATACAGGTACTGCTCTGAATTTACAGGGGTAGAGGTTCGACCTCCCTCCCCGCAGCGAGGCTGCTAACCAGGGGAGTCTCTTAGCAGTGACCAAGGCAGAGTCTCGTAATGAAGTGTTTTTTTTTACAAATACATGTATAAAATATGCCTGAATGTTGGGGGATGGCAGTTGGAGGTTAAGTTTCCCCCCTTTTAAACACGATCAGGTGTTTGAAAGTTTCCAAATAAAAATAAAAAAAAAAATAAAAATAAAAACTAATCTTATTTTTTTTTGCCACGTCTTCATTTCTGAAGGCGATATCATTTTTGTTTGGGTTTATTACAATTATGATTGCGATTATGGATTACTTCCCATTCGCTTATGATTGTCCCTTACAGTTCGATTAAAGTACATTCTTACATTATATATAAAGTCATTACATTCAATTATAGTTTCATTGAAGTACATTACGTCGTTACCATTCTTACAGTGTTTTATATATAATATATATGGTTAGATTATATGGTTAGATTATATGGTTAGATTATATGGTCAGATTATATGGTCAGATTATATGGTCAGATTATATATGGTTATTATATATGGTTATTAGTACAACACAAGTACATGAGACATGACAAGATAATTTATATACAACATAATATGTTATATTACATTATATGTTATAGATTTGGATCAGAGCGAAAGATGTTGTTTATCTTAGAAACGTTCGGTTCTGCTGATTCGCGAATTTGAGCATTTAATACTGTAAGCCTAATGAACGCCTTGAAGGTTGAACGCACTTAAAAAAAAAATAATAAAAAAAATATATGTGGACGTATTTTACATGTACATAATCCAATGGGTTGTGTGCGTAATATAGAGACGCGTAAAATATGGACTGATAGGTTGATAGGTATCAGTAGACAATAGGTAGGAAACAACATAACTAATGATGTATAGAGAATGAAGTTTCTTTTTTTCTTTTTATTTTTATTATTATTATTATTATTATTATTATTAAGGAATTTACCATACATTCAATACGGAAGATGTCCAAATACTAAACACGTGATTCAGTGTTCAAGGTATGGAAAACGTGAAGAGAATTAAGTTACTTTATGACGTCATAGTTATTAAATTTTGTACGTATAATACAAATCATTATTAGGAAGATTTACAAGAACGAATTAGAGGCAAAGAGTTATATGCAATGTGTATGCATAATCTAGGGACGAGGGTGAGATGCAAGACAATCACAATTAATTAATAACTTCTATAACAAATAAAAATGGATACGACTAAACCATAGGTATGGTAGATCGTAGGGTTTTGACACGATCAAGAATAGGAAGCCACAAGTAAAATTACTATCCAAACTCGCGTTAAGCGATTTTGGTTCTTATGTAAAAATGAATATTGATTATTCATTTCATTTTTACATTGCTCTCCCCTTTTAAAAAAAAACGATATTTATACAATAATCTAATAGGGTACCATTAATACAATACAAATGAGAAAATAACATCCTAACTACTTCAAGTTAGATGACGAATTTTTTTCTTTACATTACAAATTTTTATACAGAAGTGAGTTATTATATAATATAAAAAATTCAAAGATTAATACTTCAATTTTAGACAAACAATTACGCTAGACAAAGAATGATATTGTTAAATTTTTTTTTCAAAATTTTTATTTTTCTGTGGGAAAAAATTATGTACATAATGAATAGTAGGTAAAAGGAAAAAAATATAAATTATTTTCCAAAGTTACCCTGATCGTGCAGTCTATAACTAATTTTATTGACTATTGTAGGTAAAAAATCGAATTACGTAATGGATGATGTATAGACCTGTGGTCTAGTGTGTATTTGTGTGTATTAGATACAAAGTGTGTATCATAACTTTGAGGGACAGACTAGCGGAGAGGATTCTTAAATTAACTGAATAAATGCCTGAGCAAAAATTTATATATAGTAAGCAAAAAGGCTTAGGACTATATAAATAGCAGAGTTAGCACCTACACGCTATGAAATAGTTTGTGATATCGAATGATTTTAGAATAAGGTTTGTATATATAGTATATATAGTGTGCATACATGCGTGTGTATGTGTAGAGATTTGGAAGGTTTTTGAATTAACAAAGTTTAAAAATAATGTATAATAATTTAAGATGGGTTTTAGGGTTATAAAATCTTTTGAGTCAATTATTGTTGTTATTATTATTATTATCATTATTATTATAAAATCCTTTAAGTTCAAGGTAGTATTTAAGTATTTAATTAAATCAGTTCCACGTATTAAGGTAATACAAAGAAATGTACTTAGAGGACTTACAATTGATGAAAGTAAATCTCACGGTTTAAAAATTGAATTTTTGAAGATGGAATTAAATTCGACTAGTAACATTCCTAGCTATATATGAACTATATAAACATTAACCAGAAGTATCGGTACGATAATTGAATTAAGAAAATTAAGAATACAAATTAAAAAATAGAAACAATTTATGCATTTTAATGAGCTAAACATAATTTTATAATATTCTTAAAAATAAAAGTAAATCGAACCTTAGATGAGTTTCGGCCAAGAATAAAAAAGTTATTGAAATGGAAGGAAAGCATTTCGAACAATCTTTTCTTTTAATAATTTCAGGTAAATTTTACATTAAAAATTATTTTTATACAAAAAAAAATATTAAAAAGGTTTAATAATTTTTGCATGTTAAGTAGAAAAATTATACTCTTTCGTTAATGTTGATAGAATGAATTATTTGATATTTTAGTCTGAAAACTTGTTTGCATATGATAAATACATATGTTTTATTGTGTAGAAGTTTTATTAAAATTAAATGACAAAAAAGAATAAACACAACTGAAATTTAGGGTGTGCGGTCCTACGGGTAAATTTCCCGACCATACAGAGCAAGATAAATTAGGTACATGATCGATTAATTATTACACTATTTCTGTCATCATATAATCGCAATAATTATAAAACTCGTTACCAACATTTGTAAAAACGGTTTTGGTTGCCAACAATAAAATATGTCATTTTACCTATATATTTTTATACGCAACAATGGCATGAAAAAGAAGACAAATCGGTCCATTTCCTTCTTACAACAAAACAAAGAAAGGTTAACTAAAGACGCAACCCGGTCAATTCAGGTTGAATTAAATTCTCTTTACAACAAAAAAAAGGTTGAATTAAATTCTTAAATTACATTTTCTTAAATTAAATTCTCTTAACTTACAAAGAAAAAGTTGAATTCAATTGACTGCATTGAAATGACTTGGGACTTAAAAACTAACTGCTTCAAAACTAACTGCTTCAAAACTAACTGCTTCAAAACTAACTGCTTCAAAACTAACTGCTTCAAAACTAACTTCTTCAAAACTAACTTCTTCAAAACTAACTTCTTCAAAACTAACTTCTTCAAAACTAACTTCTTCAAAACTAACTTCTTCAAACTAACTTCTTCAAAACTGGCTTCTTCAAAACTGGCTTCTTCAAAACTGGCTTCTTCAAAACTGGCTTCTTCAAAACTGGCTTCTTCAAAACTGGGGCGGTTGTCCCTCTTGGATGCAACCTATTGACTTGACCTCTTATCAAGTATTTCTATAAATCTCTGGGGCGGTTGTCCCTTTTGGCGCAACCTTCTGACTTGACCTCTTATCAAGTATTTCTATAAATCTCTGGGGCGGTTGTCCCTTTTGGCGCAACCTTCTGACTTGACCTCTTATCAAGTATTTCTATAAATCTCTGGGGCGGTTGTCCCTTTTGGCGCAACCTTCTGACTTGACCTCTTGTCAAGTATTTCTATAAATCTCTGGGGCGGTTGTCCATCTTGGCGCAACCTTCTGACTTGACCTCTTGTCAAGTATTTCTATAAATCTCTGGGGCGGTTGTCCATCTTGGCGCAACCTTCTGACTTGACCTCTTGTCAAGTATTTCTATAAATCTCTGGGGCGGTTGTCCCTTTTGGCGCAACCTTCTGACTTGACCTCTTGCCAAGTATTTCTATGTCTCTGGGGGCGGTTGTCCATCTTGGCGCAACCTTCTGACTTGACCTCTTGTCAAGTATTTCTATAAATCTCTGGGGCGGTTGTCCATCTTGGCGCAACCTTCTGACTTGACCTCTTGTCAAGTATTCTGAAACTATCTGACTTGAACGCTTGTCAAGTATTCTGAACTGTAACTTGAACTCTTATCAAGTATTCTTGAAACTTAACTGTCTAACTTGAACGCTTGTCAAGTATTCTGAAACTTAAACTATCTAACTTGAACGCTTGTCAAGTATCTTTATAAATCTCTGGGGTTTGGTTATCCCTTTTGGATGCAACCAACTGAAAACTGATTTGCAACTTATTTGCAACGAAAACTGACTTCAAAACTGACTTGCAACTTCTTTGCAACGAAAACTGACTTCAAAGCTGACTTGCAACTTATTTGCAACGAAAACTGACTTCAAAACTTCTTTGCAACTAAAACTGACTTCAAATATCTCTCTAAATCTATAAACTCTCTATAAACACTCTCTCTCTTAATTTGCAAGTCAATTCAATTCCGTAATTGAAAAAAGATTTGGAAACAAAAATATAAAATGTAAACGACATTTCACTCTAATGTACACGAAGGTACGATACTATTATGTTTGATACATAAAATAAAATTATTCTATACTGAATATAACAGTGAAATTAACTCTCTTTTGAAATTAACTCTCTTTTGGAATTAACTCTCTTTTGAAATTAACTCTCTTTTGAAATTAACTCTCTTTTGAAATTAACTCTCTTTTGAAATTAACTCTCTTTTGAAATTAACTCTCTTTTGAAATTAACTCTCTTTTGAAATTAACTCTCTTTTGAAATTAACTCTCTTTTGAAATTAACTCTCTTTTGAAATTAACTCTCTTTTGAAATTAACTCTCTGTTACACTAAGAAAAATGTATCACTAGTGTCTGAAGTGTTCACTGTGTTTCTTGTAAATTCTGACTTAATACTCATTATTAACTGTTAATAATACTGACTTTTCAAGTGTTTATAAATTACTTAAAAAAAACAAAATGTACTTAACAAAAGTTCTACTGGCAAAATCCTCAGAGACGTGTCCTGAAGACGTCTTGTTGGCTACTTCTTCTTGGATGAAAACTAGGCGTGAAGAACTTGGAGTCGTGACACACCGGTCAAGGGTGGATGTTACGAACTAGAAGTCGTGACACGCCGGTCAAATGGTTTTATCCTGATAAATCTTCTTTTATAAATCTTCTTTTATAAATCTTCTTTTATAAGTCTTCTTTTATAAGTCTTCTTTGATAAGTCTTCTTTTATAAGTCTTCTTCTTTTATAAGTCTTCTTCTTTTATAAATCTTCTTCTTTTATAAATCTTCTTCTTTTATAAATCTTCTTCTTTTATAAATCTTCTTCTTATCCTGGTAAAGGGTCGCCAGCTGTTAACCCCCCCTTTATGGCCCTTTGTCGGTTCGGATTCGAAGGGGGTTCTAGTTAGGGAGGCAAGCAACGGATATTTCTTCTGATACTTTTCTTCTATAATTTTCTAATTCTTTCTCTGATACTTTATAACTTTTCGACTTTACTAAGTTCCTCTGACGATAGCCCAACTCGAGGGGGAAAATAAAAAGTTTCTCTTACTGTAAATTTACTTCTTAAAAATATACAGGTACTGCTCTGAATTTACAGGGGTAGAGGTTCGACCTCCCTCCCCGCAGCGAGGCTGCTAACCAGGGGAGTCTCTTAGCAGTGACCAAGGCAGAGTCTCGTAATGAAGTGTTCTTCATTTTACAAATACATGTATAAAATATGCCTGAATGTTGGGGGATGGCAGTTGGAGGTTAAGTTTCCCCCCCCCCTTTTTTTTTTTTTTTTTTTAAGGAATTTACCATACATTCAATACGGAAGATGTCCAAATACTAAACACGTGATTCAGTGTTCAAGGTATGGAAAACGTGAAGAGAATTAAGTTACTTTATGACGTCATAGTTATTAAATTTTGTACGTATAATACAAATCATTATTAGGAAGATTTACAAGAACGAATTAGAGGCAAAGAGTTATATGCAATGTGTATGCATAATCTAGGGACGAGGGTGAGATGCAAGACAATCACAATTAATTAATTAACTTCTATAACAAATAAAAATGGATACGACTAAACCATAGGTATGGTAGATCGTAGGGTTTTGACACGATCAAGAATAGGAAGCCACAAGTAAAATTACTATCCAAACTCGCGTTAAGCGATTTTGGTTCTTATGAAAAAATGAATATTGATTATTCATTTCATTTTTACATATATATATATATATATATATATATATATATATATATTATATATATATATATATATATATGAGGTAGAGAGGTGTCCGCTTTTGGCTTCTGAAAATATAGTCATTTTAGTTTATAACTCCAAAAATAGAAAAATGTCCCGCTTTTTGCTTCTAAAAATATGGTCACTTTACTATTCATCGTCATTTGAAGCTGTTAGGAAAAGTAGTGAAGGTTGGAAAATGGGTTCCGCCTGATTTGTCACAAGCGAATCTTCAACATCGAATCGATATTTGCACATCACTGCATTCTCGGCAACTGCAGGCACCGTTTTAGAATCGGATCATCACTGGGGATGAAAGTGGGTCCTCTATAACAATATTAAGGGTCGACATCAGTGGCTTAGCCGTGAAACAAAGCCTGAACCTCAGCCAAGGAATGGACCCCATCCAAAGAAAATTTTGCTATGCGTTTGGAGGGATATGCAAGGAATTATTAATTTTGAGCGTCAGCCAGATAACTGAACAATCACAGCTGAAGTCTACCGCCAACAACTCCAACGATTGAAGATGGCATTACAAGAAAAACGTCCTGCATTAATTAATCGCAGAGGTGTTCTATTCCACCAGGATAACGCGCGCCTTCACACTGCTCGAATCACCACTGCCCAATTGGAGGCATTTGGTTGGGAAAAAATACCTCAGCCACCTTATACTCCGGACATCGCACCTTCAGACTATTATTTATTCAGAAGTCTGCAATACCACCTAGATGGACAAAAGTTGCAATCCAGGGAAGCTATCGAAAACGAAGTGATCGCTTTTTTTAACTCGAAACCAAGGGATTTCTTCGAACAGGTGCGAGGAAGTTCTAGAAAAAGCAGAGAATTATATTGATGATTAATTTGTCATTATATCATTTAATCTTTGTTGTGAATAAACTAAAAATTCGAACAAATTTATCCTTATAAGTCCTTTAATTTTTGTTCTGAATTAACTAAAAAATCGAGCAGAATATAAGTTACAACCTTATACTTACATGCAAACATTCAAACAATCATATACTTACATGCTAGGTTAGGTTGCCCACACTTCCCTCTTGGAGAATCTACCTCCGACCTTTCCTGCATACCACCACTTCCCCTGCCTGCATGGCACTGTTGCAGTGTTCCATGGCATTGTTGCGGTGTTGTAAGGCTCTGTTGTAATTATTGATCATGTTGCATTCGTTTGATTCGCGACATTTTTGCTGGCATACTACTCTTACGAAGTATGTTTTTGACGCATAATATTTGAATAACTTTAATTTATAAACATTCTGAATTATTGGTTGGTTACCTAAAGAAACCGGCATATTTTTACATTTTCAAGTGTGGATGACGACATTTAATCTAATTTAGATAATCTAACTTAACCAAGCCTAACTTATCCAAGCCTGACCTTCATCATATTATCTTTTTATTATGATATTTAATTATTTTCAATAAAATGAACTAAATCTGAAACTGTGTGCAACACCGCTAGTGTCTCTATCCGCACGTTCGTGTCGCAATGAGCACTATATGTATTCAAAAGACAGTCGTGGTTTTGCAAAACAGCTTAGAATACATACATAAGGGGTTCCAAAAAACCTTAGCCCCCCCCATTTGCAGCTTACATGTTTACTTATATCGAAATAGTTTTTAGTGATTATAAAAATATATAAAATTCTTTATTTATTGCAGGTATTAAAATTACTCTAGCTGATAAAGTGATAATTTAATGGCTTCTCAATTAATTGGTGATTCGGAGAGGCAACGTGTGATAGATCGCATACGAGCAATAACATTTCGGGAAGCTCGTGATGCTGGAGCTACCTTCATAACACGTTTATGGATTACCAAAAAGTTGCGAAGAAGTGAGGACTTCGTCAAAAGAAATTGGAATAAAACTTCAGATGAATGTGAAATGGATATAACCAAGTCTGGGCACCCAAATTTGCCACTCTCTCAGGAAACAAAGGACATCATTGAAAGCGGTACACGTAAGCGGAAAAACAGCTGTGCTAAACTTTCTAGAGAGATCGAAGTGTTCAGAGGAAAGATCGTTAGTGGTGAGATCATTCGACTGTACCGTCATAGGCAAGGTTTAAAGCCTTGGCATGAACTTCCAAAGCCAAGAAAAACTCAACTTAACATCGATGACAGAATGTGGTTTGCCCATTATCTTGAAGATTGGGATGTGGATGATTTCATACATTTAGCTGTCTCCGATGAATTTTTTGTTTACGTAACACGTCGGCCTAACTACCAAAATGATCGAGTGTGGGCCACAACACCAGATGAAATCGACGACAATGAACATTATCGCGAATTATTAAAAAGTCCAGACTGTGTTGGTGTGTTTGTTTTGTTCACTGCAAAGAAGCTCATGTGGGTGCTGAAGCCAAATGGTCAGAGTTGGGATGGACAGTATTTTCGTGATATTATTCTATCCCAGCATGTCATTCCTTTTCTAAGAAACCCAAACAATGTTATGGATGTCGATCAGGTCACACTTCTGTACGATAAGGCCCCCTGCTTTAAGGCATTAGCCACTCAGCAGTTGTTACGGAACCATGAGATCGATTTCTTTGGAAATGAAGAATGGCCGGGAAATTCTCCTGACCTGAACGTCTGTGAACACATTGGATCAGTTTAAAGGACAAGGTTGAATGTCTCTTGTTTCAAGAACCTGCAGCAAATCGATTTTCGAAGGATACAATGACGCAACACATTGAAACTGTTTTAGCAAATTTGCCTAACGATCAAGATCTATTCACGTCACTTTTGGCAAGCTACCCAAAGCGAATTCAAGCTGTCTTGGAAGCCAATGGTGGGAACACCAAGTTTTAATTGTTTCTCATTAAATGCAGGATTAAATTCTCTTTTGTAAGGTATGTTTAGTTTTACTCTACCTCTAATGGTTTAGGCCATGGGCGGGGGGGACTAATGTTTATTGGAGCCCCGTACATACTAGGGTGGAGTGAAATATATAAATGCTGAATTCAGGGTGGGCGATGTATGGATTCTTTGCACCTTCAGAATTGATGTTCAAAGCCAGAAATGTTTTGTTCTATTACAAAGAGAAGACATGTCACCGAGATGCTCAAGTTTTGCTCTTTTACTCTTAATGGTCACCAGTAGGGTCAATTGAGTGAATTATATAAAATGCTGAATTCAGGGTGGATGAAGTATGTTTTGTTTGCATCTTCAGGATTGATGTTCAGAACCAATTTTTTTTTGTTCTCTCACAAAGATAAGACATGTCACCAAGACTAGTTTTGACCTGTTTACTAATAGCGGATCACTTACGTATAAGGTCTCTATGGCTGGGAGGTTGGGGTGGGCTTGGTGTGGGTCCAAGTAGCTTACCTCCACGTGATGGATCTGGTAGAGTGCTTCAGTTAATGCAGTTCAGGCTAAATACTATCTCGTTGAAAAATTCAGTTTTACGTTTTACAAGAATTCAGCCTATTTTACCCAAAACTGAAGCCCAGTCTGCTGAAAGCCACAAGAAATATATATATATATGCAAACACCACTTTACTAAAAGCCCTTGAATACAAACTATCCCTTGGTGACGTCTTAAAATAGAAAGACTGGGAAAAATTTCACTGTAAGCTAGCCTCAATCACCTCCAAAAAATAACACCATCGCCAAACCAATTTTCTAAAAAAAAATTGTACTATTATAGTTCAATCCACCCTAATACATACACATTAGGCCGGGTCGAAATTTTATATTGAAAAGGTACATATTGTGAGGGGTTTGAATAGAACACAGGAACCCCCTCATAAATTATTTTTGCTGTTTAAAGCCTCCTACCTCTGGCACAATTTTTCACTTTTTGACCTATATTGAAGAATATGCCATTTATACGAGACTTACTCTACATTCAGGTTTTTTGATGACATAAATCTTTATTAACGTATAATATTTTATTTAATAATGCACAGTATTAGGAAAATTAATTAAGTACAACAATATATTCAAAATAAAAAATTAGAGGCATAATAAATGTGCTAAAATTCAATTCACTTTTTCATTGTTCCTTATCACATCAAAATGAAAAATTTTCAATATCATTAGGAAATTTTATTTCATGTTTCTTACTCATTCCATTGGGCCTTCAATTCAAACTTGTGCAGTTTTCGCCTTGATTCTAATGAGTTTAAAATAAACTTTTGACGGTTGTCATATCCTATTCTTTCCTGACATGCCTTTGTTACTAGGTTCACTGCCCTTTCCACACTTTGATTGTGGCATGGATATGAAGCTATCTCCAGTAACCAGCCTGTAGTAGCTCATCGTCGCTAAAAATGTTTAGCAGCGGTGGAGGAGCAATGATCTCTTTTTGCCAATCGATCATCTCGGTGTAGTCAGTAGATTGGAAATTGAGGGTTCGAGGCAACTCAAAGTTTCTGGTACCTGAAAATCCTGTTCGTGAAAGGATAATTTTCTGAATAGCTTGCTCCTTAATTTCTAGTCTCTTGTCAGTTACCATTGATATGAGTATATTTTCTGGGTGGGCAAAGTAGACGTTATTCTTTAATACTGGTTCTATGACTGATCTATGTTGTTCACCTAAATTTCGAAGCAAGTACATTAAATGCCAAAAGTTATATGCACCATCAGTTGCATTAGGATGAGATTTTATCCAAAACCACCCTGGAGCATAGAACTGCATAATAATCTTCAATATATCTTGAAGGTTTTTATCGGGATTTGGCGTTGAGATATATAATCGAAGGACCCTGTTGGCTAGAGTTAGCCAGCGAGCATGGTGAAGAGTACCTGGGGATCGAGTGGACAGATCTTGAGAAGTGTCTCCAGTTTGCACTGCCAGACACATAGCATAGATATATCTTTGATCACTGCTTAGCTCCTTCACAACATTTGCTGGAATTTCTTTAATGTTCCCCTTTACGCGAGAATATTTGACTACCTCCAATTTTGTTAAATCTGTTTTCGGTTTATTCCCAAATGAACCCACAAAAGTATTTGGACCTGTTGTTTTACCATCAATGGCTTTGTAGACGTGCATAAAAGGCAGCTCATTCAAATGCAAGAGGCACACCAACCATTGCACTGGTGTGTTAAGCTGAATTTCAACCAGTTTTATGGCTCCACCAATTTTTCCTGTATTTACAGGAGTACCATGACACAGTAAAGCTTTGATAATATCTGTGCTGTTCGAGTCTGTAATAATAGTTATCAACTCTTCTGCTATGCAGCGAGCAGTTCCATTATCTGGTGTGACATGGTCTACATAGATGCTTCCAGGTTCTTTCACAATAACATAATGTTCTTCTTTTATCTTTCCACTTTTAGTTAATGCGTTTTCTTTCCTTCCATCAAATCCAAGGCACTCCATCTTCAGATTTTCGGATTTAGACCTAAAAGTATTTGTTTCACCCATGCGATTTCTTTCTCTTTCTAATTTCTTTCTGTCAAGCATGTTGCTGTGGTTGACGATCCCCATATCTTTTAAAGCTGCATTGACTTTGCAGCTGCAGCTCTACAACTTACACGATAACGATCTGCTGTTAATGCTAGGTTTTTATAGGAGTGCCTGTTCTGAATATTCTCAGTCAATTCTAAATCGGCCTCATAATCTACATCCTGACTCTCTGAATTTACATCCATGTCTTCTTCGGTATTTTCTATAAATTCTGATGGTAAAACATTGGTGGCTTCAGTCATTTCTTCTTGTGCTTTTAGTTGACGGTTTTGTGCTTCTTGGGCTCTTGCTAAAGATCTCTTCTTTGTTGAACTAGCTATGCGATCAATTGGTCCTAACTGATTTTTTCTTTGTTTTTGACCCACAAAAGACTCCCATTGTGCCATTGATATTTTATCCTTACACCTGCAACATTTCCTATCAATTCCCTTATCATAGCATTCACAAGAAGATATATCAAACATTTCATCATACTGAGTTACTTTTAAGGCAAAACTTTCATTTCTTCGATTTAACGGCACCTTGTTAAATTTTGAGGCTTCTTCTATTAGTGGACTTTGGTGTTAATCGTAGGAAAAGAAAATTTCATCCAAATGTCTTCAATATCTTTTACAACAACCCTGTAACAATCATTAGCATTTGCTGCTCCATTTGATTTAGCTTCTTCACGACGGCGCACAAAGAGGTAGTATCTCACATCTGCTTTTGAAGGAGTCATGGCTGATGGGAATTCCGTAGGATATCCAAAGGGGCATGTGATAGGGGTAGTACGGTAGCACATGCTTGACTTTTTAATATTTTGTTAAAATGATTAAAAAAAACCTTCTCACATAGTGTACTTTTTAAGAAATAACATTTTTTCCCATTTAAATATATGCAAATATGAGGGTAAAAAAGGGAGGAGGGGCATGTGCTAGGGGTAGCAGGGGTAGCACATGCTTGATATTTTAATATTTTGTTAAGATGATAAAATGAAACTTCTCACAGAGTGTACCTTTTAAGAAATAAAAAAAATACAAGTACTATACAGAGTGTAACAAAAGTCCTTTACCATAGGAGATTATTTTATATGTTTTGTGAAGACAGTAAATATTCAAATTGCATTGATACATGTTCATTCGATCAAGTAAGCTACATTGGACGTTACGTAAGACATCCTTAATGATGATGTTAAATTCTTGTATGTTGTCTTTTAACGCTCAAATGGTTCGTGGTTTTCTCTGGTAGACAACTGGCTTTAAATGTTCCCAGGGGAAGCTACACGTAATAAAACTAATTTTACTTTCTATTGTGGGGTGTAATCAGCCATATTGTAGTTATAAACTTGAAACAAAAAGCGAAAACATTAATTTCCTACGGTAACGGACTTTGGGTGCAATCTGTATATTGTAGATAGTGAAAAAGCTACACATTTTTCAGTCTATTTTCTACAAAAGATCTTTTAGTTTTTATCAATTATTATCTTTTCACAAAACATTTCCTAACATTAAGTGTTCATTATTTACACTTAATTTTTCATGTGTTTGCAGTTAATTTTTATATGGAACTTGGAAACAATGGAATAAGAAAAAAAAAATGTCTTGACTAAAGAGGAATGCAAGTTTCTTTATCTTTAAATAAACATCAAGTTTACGCTAAAAACAATAAAAGTAAAAGAACCATATAAGGGGTCCGCCAAGCACAAGGAGGCAACACCAACTATTGAGTGGTTTTGTTTAGACGTAGAATTAAATTGTCTAAAAGATGCAACAATCAGTTTTTTATACCTTTATTAGTTCATCTGTGCATGGGGGAGGGGGGGCAATCATTGTTTACCACGCTGTATATATATATATATATATATATACAGGGTGTTTGAAAACTTTCTGTACAAATTGTAATGGGGGATAGGCAACACCAAGATAAACCTTTTTGTCTATAAGTGTATGTCCGCTGACGTCACCATTCGGCGCGAGAGGGCGCCGCTGCAATTGGCTAAAAGGTGAAGTGGGCTAGACTCGCGCTTGCCGCGGGGTTTCTTAAATCGGACGTAGTACGCGTAACATGGAGCGCTTCACGACTGCTGAGATGGCTGACATGCATATGGTGTATGGGGCTGCCAATGGAAACGGAAGAGCTGCTGTGAGGTTGTACCGACAGCGCTTCCCAAACAGACGTATGCCAAACCACCAAACGTTTGCGCATTTGCATCGGCGACTGCGAGAAACTGGAACATTCCATGCAAACATGCATGACACTGGTCGGGAGAGAAACGTGCGCACTCCTGACATGGAAGAAGAAATCCTACGGCGATTTGAGGACAATCCAAGCGCAAGCACGCGAGGTGTTGCACGTATCCTCGGTGTGAACCACGACCTGGTCTGGAGAGTGTTGCACGAGCAGCAGTTACATCCGTTTCATCGTCAGAGAGTCCAGGCATTACAAACCCGTGTAGCATGTGGATTTGCCTGCGCCCACACGTGAGAATTGTGCATGTTAAACACACCCTCACGTGTGAAACAGGCCTCATCTGAGAACAGCACATAAGCCGGAAAATTAGGCTGCACTGCTGTCTGCTGCAGAAACCAGCGTGCGAATTCCACACGAAGAGGGTAATCCCGATGTTGTAATGCCTGGACTCTCTGACGATGAAACGGATGTAACTGCTGCTCGTGCAACACTCTCCAGACCAGGTCGTGGTTCACACCGAGGATACGTGCAACACCTCGCGTGCTTGCGCTTGGATTGTCCTCAAATCGCCGTAGGATTTCTTCTTCCATGTCAGGAGTGCGCACGTTTCTCTCCCGACCAGTGTCATGCATGTTTGCATGGAATGTTCCAGTTTCTCGCAGTCGCCGATGCAAATGCGCAAACGTTTGGTGGTTTGGCACACGTCTGTTTGGGAAGCGCTGTCGGTACAACCTCACAGCAGCTCTTCCGTTTCCATTGGCAGCCCCATACACCATATGCATGTCAGCCATCTCAGCAGTCGTGAAGCGCTCCATGTTACGCGTACTACGTCCGATTTAAGAAACCCCGCGGCAAGCGCGAGTCTAGCCCACTTCACCTTTTAGCCAATTGCAGCGGCGCCCTCTCGCGCCGAATGGTGACGTCAGCGGACATACACTTATAGACGAAAAGGGTTTGTCTTGGTGTTGCCTATCCCCCATTACAATTTGTACAGAAAGTTTTCAAACACCCTGTATATAATATATTAGGCAGGAAAGAGAAGCTAAGGGTGAACGCTCACAAAAGTGCCCCCCCCCTCCCCCCGATAGAAGAAGAAGAGAGTGAAAATCAAGGTCCAGGGGTTTGGATATGACTAGACACTGTGCGTTTGAAAGATTAGAGGTTATAGAGAGGGTAAAAATGGATTGAGGAAGCGTGATCCAGTGTTGACAGTTTGAGTAGATGAAAGACCTGAAATATCGATTAAAATTTGCGTTAGAGAGTTGGACAGAAAAGGAATGAAAAAGTGTAGAAAGTCTGGTGCTGCGTGTTCTCCTTAAAGAAGGAGCCATACAGTTAGAGAGTTGAGAAGAGCAATGTCCGTTATAATAGCGATAGTAAAGAGAGAGTGAGGCAACATTGCGGCGAAGAGAGAGGGATTGGGATTGAACAAAGTCAATAAGTGGCGGGGAATTAATGAGACGAAAAGCCTTTAATTCCACCCTGTCAAGTACGGCTGTGTGGGTTCAGCCACCAACTCATACATGAGAAGCATATTCCATACAGGGGTGGACAAGACCCCTATAGAGAGACAGAAACTGAGTGTGGGTGAAGAAACTCAGAATCTGGTACAGCACACCTGACCTCTTGGAAGCTGTTATACAAAAGAGAGGAAAAGTTATCTTTCCAGGAAAGATCATAAGAAAAAGAAACGCCAAGAATGTTAAGAAAAGAGGAAATATTGAGTTGTGTGTTGTTGAAGGAAAAAGGATAGTCGTGTAAAAGATTGTAACGAGTAGACAGATGGAGGAGCTGAGTTTTTGAGGCATTGAAAGCCACAAGGTTCTCTCTTCCCCAATCAGAGATAGCAGAAAGATCAGAGGTCAGGTGAGGAGTGAATAGAATAGGAAGTGCGAATTAAAAGATCATTAATAAATAAAATGAAAAGAGTGGGTGGGAAGACACAACCCAGACGAACACCACTGTTGAGAGCTTTTGGAGAATTACATTGGCCATCTACAACCGCAGCTATAGATCGGCCAGAAAGGAAATTAGAGATAAAGGCACAGATAGAAGGGTAGCAACCTAGGGGGGGGGGTACAGTTTGCAAATTAAAGTTTTGTACAAGACTCCTATCAAAAGTTTTCGATATGTCTACCGCAATAGCAAAACTTTCACCGAAATCCCAAAAGGAGCATGATCAATAGTCAGAGAGATGCAACAAGATCGCCAGTAGGGCGTTCCTTGCGGAATCCATACTGACGATCTGAAGAAGATTGTGAGAAGAGAGGTGTTCAGGAATCTTCCTACAGGGTGTTTATAAAGTCCCTATCTATTTCAGTGAAAACGTAGCAAAAAGGGTAAAATTCAATAACACTATAATAGAAGGCATACATTTAATGAATAGTTAAGCATATGATTCTACATGAGCACCATCAGTATTTTTAGAGAGTTCGAATCTGTCAGCAGCATTGCGGAACACATTTTGGAGCATGACACGGAATATTTTTGTAACTGCTGTTACAATATGAGCACGTAAATCTTGCAAATCTGTAACCCTCGTTTGGAAGATGTTTAATTTGTTAAAGCCCCATGCAAAGAAATCCAAGGGCGTTAGGTCAGGAGATAGAGCCGCCCAGAGCCTGTTGCCCCCACGTCCGATCCACCGATTTGGAAATCGTTCATTTAAGTACTCCCGGACAATGTTTGCGTAATGACAAAGTGCCCCATCTTGTTGAACGACGATGGTGTTTAAAATGTCATCTGAATGAAGCTGGGACATTTACGTGCTCGTATCGTAACAACAGTTACAAAAATAACCCCTGTCATGCTCCAAAATGTGTTCCGCAATACTGCTGACAGACTCGAACTCTGGTTGCAGAGGTGGCTGGAGACTGGGAATCTGCTAGATCGTCCAAAGTGTGGGGCACCGAGAAAGACCACCTCAGAAGAAGACCGGAGAATAATCAACGAAGTGCAGAACGATCCTATCAACACCGCAGTCGCCATCCGGGAGACACTACATATGGGCATATCAGTGGACAACTTAAGGAGACAGTTGCATGAAGCAGGATATCACCACCGTACACTTGCCAAGAAAAAGAGGATCGAGGAACGACATCGTCAGGCCAGGCTCTCGTTTGCTCGCCACCATATAAATGATGATCTCGCATACTGGAGCAGAATTATCTTCTCTGATGAGAAGACGTTTGCGTCTACAACTCACGGCCGTCTTCGGTGTTGGCGACAGGACAATACGAGATATACCCGCCAAAATATTTACGAAGTGGCACTAAGTGGGCACGTGACTGCGAATGTGTGGGGATGGATGCACCTGCAAGGACTAGGAGAGCTGATTGAGATCCACGGGAGATTTACGGCAGATCATAGAGATCATGGAGGAGGTGATGCTGCCTTCTGTAGGCGTGTATGCCTTGCCCTATCCTGAGCAGATTATCTTTATGCGGGTATTTTGTATTCGTGTGTTATAGAATATTATACTATCACGAGAGTAAGATTTATGTATTACACGCATTTGTATGTCCGGTTTTCACATTTACATGGGACGAATAATGGTCATAAAACTGTTTTTTAACTCTTTCAGTACTATGACAACACTTTAGGATTTTATTCTGGATAACTGCAGACTGTATTATTTGTATAACGGCGCACAATTACATTCAGCTGAGAGAAACCCCTAATACATAGGGGTTAAAATCTATCTAGAATAGTGGGTTACTGATGAAACGTATGGATGAGATATAATTCTACTTTTAATATTTAAAATCCATTTGCAGGACAACTCTCCCATCCACACCGCCAGGATTGTTAGGAGGGGGTTCGAGGAGCAGCGAAATCTAGAACTACTGGACTGGCCTAGTAAGAGGTGTGACCTCAACCCTATTGAGAACGTGTGGGGGAATGTGGTGAGCTCGTGGGAACCTGGGCAGGAGCGGACCAGCCGTCAGCTGCTGGATCACACTATGGCTGAGTGAGAGATGTTCCGAAGGAACCCAAACATCATACATAACCATGTTGCATCTATGCCACACAGATTACACGATGTAATAGACAATAATGGGGGATAGACCACATACTAACTATGAACCGGATATAGCCCTGCCATTTATGTTAATCTATGGTAAATTGTGAGCATTTTGTATGACTTTATCATTTTGTATGATAAAGTATTTAGTAAAACATTCTCAATCATTGCATATTTGTTGTAATAAAGAATTGGTGTTTTATTGTATATATATATATATATTCCTTGTTAAGATCTAATTATCTCTCCACATTGATAATAAAAATATAATCTGAAAAAAACTATTAATATAATAGGCATCATCCACAAACCAGTGGTGATATCCTGTTTCATGCAACCGTCACCTTACGGATTTCGCTGACACACCCATTTGTAATCCCTCATGGACGGCACAGCAAGTAACCATGTCAACACCACGGTTTGGCCCATCAACGTCATTTCACAACTATTAGTATAATATTGTATGAATTTCTAAGTATATATAAATATGTTTATCCTAGTATAACCGTGGATTATTCTTATGTGATTTTGATAATCAGTTACTGTTATTCAGATCGAAATTGTTGACAATTTTATTTTGTAACAATCGATAAGCTATTTCCCATTAATTCTCTCTGCCCCTCTACCTCGCTCTCTCTCACACTGTATCAATCTTTTTCTCGCTCAATGTCAATATATATATCGTGTAGATTCGTAAGTTAGTAAAGGTTTAAAGCTGCATACGGACTTATTACTGGATAAACCTTATTACTGTATAAGACTAATAATCATGGAATTCAACGCTGTTCACGATCATATTAATCGTTTATCTTTATGAACACAGATATTACATTATAATTAGGGGCCGTTCAAAAATTACGTAACGCTATTTTTGCTAAAACTTGATACCCCAGATCCCCCAGGAACGTTCTGTAACGCTAGACCAGCACCACCTAAGCTGTTATGTAACACTTCCCCTACCCCACACCACACACGTTACGGAACGTTACAGGGGGTGAGATCAGGTTTAAGCAAAAACAGTTCCCATATAAATGTCGTATTGCCGAAACACCATCATTACCTAGCACTTCCAGATAATTTTGACCTGTTACAGTACCGTTAGAAAAGAATGGCCCAACAATACCACGAGAATAAAACCGAAGCCACACCGCAAGGCCTTTCACGTTAACATGATTATTCACATAAATGTTTGGGTTTTGCACTGGCCAAAATACACAGTTGTGACGATTTATATAGATATTCAATTTGAAAGTAGTTTCATCAGATCAAATTATCCTATCCTTAAGTTCACAATGTTCATTACTCATAGTAACAGCAAATACTAAACTCGAGTAAAAGTGAGTAGCAAAAGGGAGTAAAAGGGAATAATGAAAGCTAGTAAAAGCGTGTAATTTTAGAAGGACGCATATTATCAGTCTTGTATCAGATTTTTAGATTTCAGATTATTAAAATGTTCTTCATGAAGCGAGTATGAGCCAAATAAATAATGTTAAAATATTTTGTTTTTTAACTAATTTTGCAAATGCATGAACAGACTGGGGGACATAAAAAAAGTGTTCAATAATTTCCTTTGTCATATTATTTTAAGTTTTTACATGAATGAACTTACTATTATGAAAGAAAGAAAACGTTTTTCCTTAATTAAACTAATCATCAAAATAAGATAATAAAATCTTTTTTGAAAATAAAATCTCTCTTCTCTTAAAAATAAATTATTAAAAGGTAGTAAAGCAAAATCTCTCTCACTCTCTCTCTCTCTCTCTCTCTCTCTCTCTCTCTCTCTCTCTCCTCTCTCTCTCTCTCTCTCTCTCTCTCTCTCTCTCTCCCCTGCTAGGGGATAGGGTGTGTGTAGTTTTAGGAGACTTCAACTGTCGCGGCATAAAGTGGGAAAACAGGACTGCCAATGCTGAAGGGAGGAGGCTAGTTGACTTTGCTGATGAGAACTTCCTCACTCAGTGGGTCAACGAGCCTACACGAGGCGAAAGCGTTCTGGACTTAGTGTTCACGACCGAAGACAACCTCGTCACTGGTCTCACCGTTGACGAATCGTTGGGCGGGAGTGATCACAGTCTTATTAGGTTCCGTGTGTGCGTCCCTCGGGTGAAGCGTAGTAACTCGAGAGGCAGTAAGCTCGATCTCCGGCGGGCGAACTTTGTTAGCCTCAGGGATAGCGTAGGAGAGATGGGGTTAGAGGTTGGCGGCGATGTTGAGGGAGTGTGGAGTGCATTCCGGGATGAGTTTATGGTGCTGCAGTCTGCTGCCATACCCTCAAAACCGGTCAACCCTGCTTCAACGCAGCCTAAGTGGTTCAATCGTGGCATCGCTTCGGCTATCCGAAATAGGAAAGTAGCGTATAGGAGGGCGAAGGCCAATCGTTCGCACGAGAACACTGAAGCGTATGTCCGCCTGTGTAGGGAAGTGAAGGCGAAGGTTAGGCTAGCGAAACGTAACGAAGAACTACGGGTGGCAAGCCTCTGCAAGGGGAACCCTAAGGAGATCTTCAGTTATGTTAATAGTAGAAAGCCCATTAGAAGCATGATAGGTCCTTTAAAGGACGGAAGCGGCGTTCTGCGGACCTCCGACGCGGATATCGCTAATGTGCTTAATGAGTACTTTGCGGGAGTGTTCACCAGGGAGGATACCCGCGTCATCCCAGAGCCAGCTGTGAGGCACGAAGGTGCTGGCCTGGATAGTGTTAGATGTACCGCGACAGTCGTTGCTCATAGAATATACAAACTGAGCGCGTTTAAGGCTCCTGGGCCAGACCAGTTTCTCCCCAGTGTTTTGCGAGAAGTGCGCGACCAGGTGGCTCCCCACCTGGCTACAGTCTTCAACAAATCGTTGGAGATGGGCCAGGTGCATGGTGACTGGAGGGAGGCCAACGTGACCCCTATCTTTAAGAAAGGGGATCACGAAAGTCCAGGGAACTATCGTCCTATTAGTCTCATTTCAGTTGTAGGTAAATTATTAGAAAGGATAATAGCTGATAGAATCGTTGACTATTTGGATTCCTACAAGCTGCTTGGGGACTCCCAACATGGGTTTAGACGGCATAGGTCGTGTCTCACCAACTTGCTCGAGTTTTTCCACGTCATGTTGAGTGAGTACGATAAGAGTAGGGCGATTGATATACTTTATCTCGACTTTCAGAAAGCCTTTGATAAGGTACCTCACCGCCGGCTAATGGCGAAAGTGCGCGCGCTGGGTATCGGTGGGGAAATAGGTAGGTGGATTGAAAACTGGCTAAGGAATAGGCGGCAGAGGGTGGTAATTAAAGGGGCTAGATCGGGTTGGGCCTCGGTCACTAGTGTGGTTCCGCAGGGTTCCGTTTTGGGGCCACTGTTGTTTACCATTTACATAAATGATATCGACGGTGGCATCGTCAGTCGGATCGCCAAATTCGCTGATGACACCAAGCTTGGGGCCAATGTTGGGACGCCCGAAGCGATCGAGGAACTGCGTGCGGACCTAGGTAGGATAGGAGAGTGGTCCGAAAAATGGCAAATGCCGTTTAACTTGGGTAAATGCAAAGTGATGCACATTGGCTACGCCAATCCCAAGTCGGACTACTGGATGTTGGGCAGTAATATCGAGTTGACTGATTTAGAAAAGGACTTGGGTGTGCTAATTAGCAGCGACCTTAAGTTTACGAAACAGTGTGTAGAGGTGGAAAAGAAAGCCCAGAAACTATTGGGTTATATCAGGAGGCAATTTCAGTTTCGGAACAAGGAGATTGTGCTCTCACTGTACAATTCCCTTGTTCGGCCGTACCTGGAGTATGCTGTGCAGTTCTGGTCGCCCACCCTCAGGAAAGATATTGAGAGGCTGGAGCGAGTGCAGGCGAGGGCCACAAAGTTGATCCCTTCCGTTAGGCATATGGGCTACAATCGACGGTTACGCGCCCTGAACTTGTTTTCGCTTGAAACTCGGAGGCTGCGCGGTCAACTGATCGAGGTTTTCAAGCTCTTACGAGGGTTCAACGATGTCGATTTTAGAAGTATGTTTAGTTTAAATGATAACCCAACTCGCAACAATGGTTGGAAGTTGGATTTGAAACGGTTTAGGACTAGTGTGTGTGGGAATTACGTTACGTATAAGATCTGTGACACATGGAACAGGTTACCTTCGGAAGTTGTGAACAGTTCCTCTGTGGATCAGTTCAAGAAAAGGTTAGACGAAATCTTGCACACTATTTGAGTGTGTAAAGACATTTAGGACCTCAGTCTGCGGAAATTTCTTTTCCTATAAAATAGTGAATATCTGGAACCAACTTCCCTCAGAGGTTGTTTCCAGTCAAAGTGTAAATCTGTTTAAAAATAGGCTAGACAAAGTACTGAACACACTCATAGTTTAAGATTAAAACCTCAGAAAACTCTGCAGGAGTTCGCTTGCTCGGTGTCTCTGTGAGCAAGCTAAATATAGAGCTATTTATATATTCTCCACTTTACTGTAAAATTTCCTTGGCTACTTTTCCAGGGTCAAGGTATTTTCTTCAACCTTTTTCCGTACCTGCCTCTGGCAGGGAGGGAGCGGAGGGTGGGGAGAGAGCCTTCTACTTTTCTATCCAGTTTTCTACTACTGCTAGGATAGTTGAAAGAAAATAAATTTTAATAACAGGAACAGTTCCTCGGTGGATCAGTTCAAGAAAAGGTTAGACCAAATCTTGCACACTATTTGAGTGTGTAGAAAATTTTCCCTGGCACCCGTTGCCATTGGTACCTCCTCGGTATGGGCCGCAAGGCCTTTTGAGGTACTTCTTTTCCTTGTAACTCCTTGTAACTCTCTCTCTCTCTCTCTCTCTCTCTCTCTCTCTCTCTAACGGCAGAGGGTTGTAATTAAAGGTGCTAGTTCGGGTTGGGCCTCGGTCACTAGTGGGGTTCCTCAGGGTTCCGTTTTGGAGCCGCTGTTGTTTATCATTTACATAAATGATATCGACGGTGGCATCGTCAGTCGGATCGCCAAATTCGCTGATGACACCAAGCTTGGGGCCAATGTTGCGACGCCCGAAGCGATCGAGGAACTGCGTGCGGACCTAGGTAGGATAGGAGAGGGTCCGAAAAATGGCAAATGCCATTTAACTTGGGTAATGCAAAGTGATGCACATTGGCTACGCCAATCCCAAGTCGGACTACTCGATGTTGGGTAGTAATATCGAGGTGACTGATTTAGAAAAGGACTTGGTGTGCTAATTAGCAGCGACCTTAAGTTTACGAAACAGTGTGTAGAGGTGGAAAAGAAAGCCCAGAAACTATTGGGTTATATCAGGAGGCAATTTCAGTTTCGGAACAAGGAAATTGTGCTCTCACTGTACAATTCCCTTGTTTGGCCGCACCTGGAGTATGCTGTGCAGTTCTGGTCGCCCACCCTCAGGAAAGATATTGAGAGGCTGGAGCGAGTGCAGGCGAGGGCCACAAAGTTAATCCCTTCCGTTAGGCATATGGGCTACAATCGACGGTTACGCGCCCTGAACTTGTTTTCGCTTGAAGCTCGGAGGCTGCGCGGTCAACTGATCGAGGTTTTCAAGCTCTTACGCGGGTTCAACGATGTCGATTTTAGAAGTATGTTTAGTTTAAATGATAACCCAACTCGCAACAATGGTTGGAAGTTGGATTTGAAACGGTTTAGGACTAGTGTGTGTGGGAATTACTTTACGTATAAGATCTGTGACACATGGAACAGGTTACCTTCGGAAGTTGTGAACAGTTCCTCTGTGGATCAGTTCAAGAAAAGGGTAGACGAAATCTTGCACACTATTTGAGTGTGTAAAGACATTTAGGACCTCAGTCTGCGGAAATTTCTTTTCCTATAAAATAGTTAATATCTGGAACCAACTTCCCTCAGAGGTTGTTTCCAGTCAAAGTGTAATTGTGTTTAAAAATAGGCTAGACAAAGTACTGAATACTCTCATGTGAGCAAACTAAATATAGAGCTATTTATAATTCTCCACTTTCCTGTAAAATTTCCTTGGCTACTTTTCCAGGGTCAAGGTATTTTCTTCAACCTTTTTCCGTACCTGCCTCTGGCAGGGAGGGAGCGGAGGGTGGGGGAGAGCCTTCTACTTTTCTATCCAGTTTCCTACTACTGCTAGGATAGTTGAAAGAAAAATAAACTTTTACAAAATTTTCCCTGGCACCCGTTGCCATTGGTACCTCCTCGGTATGGGCCGCAAGGCCTTTTGAGGTACTTCTTTTCCTTGTAACTCCTTGTAACACTCTCTCTCTCTCTCTCTCTCTCTCTCTCTCTCTCTCTCTCTGTGGATCAGTTCAAGAAAAGGGTAGACGAAATCTTGCACACTATTTGAGTGTGTAAAGACATTTAGGACCTCAGTCTGCGGAAATTTCTTTTCCTATAAAATAGTTAATATCTGGAACCAACTTCCCTCAGAGGTTGTTTCCAGTCAAAGTGTAAATCTGTTTAAAAATAGGCTAGACAAAGTACTGAACACACTCATAGTTTAAGATTAAATCCTCAGAAAACTCTGCAGGAGTTCGCTTGCTCGGTGTCTCTGTGAGCAAGCTAAATATAGAGCTATTTATATATTCTCCACTTTCCTGTAAAATTTCCTTGGCTACTTTTCCAGGGTCAAGGTATTTTCTTCAACCTTTTTCCGTACCTGCCTCTGGCAGGGAGGGAGCGGAGGGTGGGGAGAGAGCCTTCTACTTTTCTATCCAGTTTTCTACTACTGCTAGGATAGTTGAAAGAAAAATAAACTTTTACAAAATTTTCCCTGGCACCCGTTGCCATTGGTACCTCCTCGGTATGGGCCGCAAGGCCTTTTGAGGTACTTCTTTTCCTTGTAACTCCTTGTAACTCTCTCTCTTTGGTGACCAATTGATGGTGCTTGGCTGTACTGCTCTGAGGTGAGAGAGCTTTACTGCCCAGCTGGCTGCCAGGCCAGCGTAAAGTCTCGGGCATAGCCTCTGGATCTGGTGGGATATCCCTTGAACACTGGATTCTAAGAGTCTGGCCGCTTGTGAGTGACTAGTAAGACTTAGTAAGGGGCTGCATCTCGCTGTCGCTCCTGGCGGAAAATCCGTGACGCTTGCGTCGCGAGTGTTTGTCAGTTGGTAGCTGCGACACGTTTGGGAGTGTCCGGCCCTGGGGAGACCTTTGGTCGGTGCGGCAGCAGGAGAGGTGTTGTCTTCTGGAAGGAATGAACGTCACTTGCAAAAGGCGGATGCGTCTACGCGCGGGATGAATTCACCCCCCCCCCTTTTTATATACTGGTCAGAACGTTTTTGGATAGTTTTCATTGCTAGAACGCTTTATCTTATTCAGAGTATTCAGAAAAAACAAAAAAAAAAAGAGAAAATATGGCAGGGCCAGCTAAATTGAAAGCAGAATGCTTTAAATGTAAAGTTAATCATTGGTGCGTAGACTTCCCTGAGGGTAGTATCAGCGATATCACATCCCTTAGTGTATGTTTGTTTTGTAAACTTAGAGACAACCACGAAAAGGAAGTTAAAGAGCTAAAGGAATTAGTAAAAAAGCTTGAAGCTAGGGTCGTAGCACTGGAAATCCAACCCAGTGGACAAGATCAAATTAAAAACACACCAGCAGATTCAAACTGTAAGATTAAGTATCTAGAACAAAGGGAGGGCTCAAAGAAGGGGCTGATAGAGAAGGGTGGGAAGGGATCGATAGAGAAGGGTGGGCAGGGGCCAATGAAGAAAAAGGGTGGGAAGGGGCCTGCTGATGGCCCAAAGAAACCGAAGGATGTAGCTACCGTCGGGGTGGGTCGGGTGGTGTAACTGCGTGTATGGGTGGCGACGGGTTTCGAAAGGTCTCGGGCAAGAAGGCTGCGAAGCCGAAGCCTGAGACCCCAGTTGCCCCTGTCAAGACCTCTAACCGCTTTAGTCTCCTGTGCTCGAAGGAGGAAGACACCGTTTTGATTGGGGACTCGCAGATCAGGGGCCAGGAGAAGTACTTTGCTTCTGCAAACCGGGATGGGAGGAAGGTAAGGTGCTTACCTGGGCGGGGAACGGCGCACTTAAGGAAGGAGGTAGAGAAGGTGCGCGTGGCTAGTCGGAGGACTGCGATCGTTGTCCACGCTGGTGGCAATGACCTGTTCCTCAAAGGCGGTGGGGTAGGTCTTACAGAAGGGATCATCACCGAGATCATGTCTCTTGCGGATGATCTAAAACTGAAGACAGACAGGGGAATGTTAATGGGTATTTTACCGCGAATGAATGCCAGTGACCACGCGCTCAGTAAGGTCATTGGCATCAACGAGAGGGTACAAGACTTGTGCGTTCCGCTGGGCGTGAAGTTTATTGACCCCTTCGATGCATTTTCGGGTAGGTGGGACCTTTACCAGAGGGATGGTGTCCACCTCAATAACAAGGGTAAAGGTGTGCTAGGCGCGCTGCTCGACCGGCACCTATACAGAATGGTGAGGTCGAGTCCGGGGAGAGATGATGGGCCCCCACCGGGGAGAGATGAGGATGAGCCGGTGGCGGACGTACCTTCAACTGAAGGGTGCGTCGAAGTACAGGTGGGTGACCCTCCTCCTACGTTGGAGGGGGCTCAGTCTCCTGCGGAAGTTGCCCCCTCGTTAGTGAGGGGCTCTTCAACTCCCGACAGCCCTGGCTGTTCGGGAAACGGGTCGTGCTAGGGGGCGGTCAGAATAGGGAAGGCTCCCTCCGTGCAATGCTTTTTAATGCTAGGTCAATTAGGAACAAGTTTGCGAGCTACGGGCGCTCTTAGCATCAGAATACCAGGATATCGTTGCTATCACCGAGTCCTGGATTCATACTGATCGTAGGGACTACGTTGGGGAGTTCGAAATTCCCGGGTATAGAATGTTTCGCAAAGACCGCACCCGTGGGGAGGGGGGTGGGGTACTAATATACGTCAGAGACACGTTGAGTCCGGTTGACTGCCAGTTCCGGTCGGAACGGGAGCTGCTTGGCGTCGATCTGAACGTGGGAGGGACGAACTATAGGTTAATCTTGGTGTACAGACCTCCGCATCTCCTCCTCGAGGAGGATACAGCCCTGTACACCGAACTCAGTAGCCTGCTAGGGGATAGGGGTGTGTAGTTTTAGGAGACTTCAACTGTCGCGGCATAAAGTGGGAAAACAGGACTGCCGATGCTGAAGGGAGGAGGCTAGTTGACTTTGCTGATGAGAACTTCCTCACTCAGTGGGTCAACGAGCCTACACGAGGCGAAAGCGTTCTAGACTTAGTGTTCACGACCGAAGACAACCTCGTCACTGGCCTCACCGTTGACGAATCGTTGGGCGGGAGTGATCACAGTCTTATTAGGTTCCGTGTGTGCGTCCCTCGGGTGAAGCGTAGTAACTCGAGAGGCAGTAAGCTCGATCTCCGGCGGGCGAACTTTGTTAGCCTCAGGGATAGCGTAGGAGATATGGGGTTAGAGGTCGGCGGCGATGTTGAGGGAGTGTGGAGTGCATTCCGGGACGAGTTTATGGTGCTGCAGTCTGCTGCCATACCCTCAAAACCGGTCACCCCTGCTTCAACGCAGCCTAAGTGGTTCAATCGTGACATCGCTTCGGCTATCCGAAATAGGAAAGTAGCGTATAGGAGGGCGAAGGCCAATCGTTCCCATGAGAACACTAGCGTATGTCCGCCTGTGTAGGGAAGTGAAGGCGAAGGTTAGGCTAGCGAAACGTAACGAAGAACTACGGGTGGCAAGCCTCTGCAAGGGGAACCCTAAGGAGTTCTTCAGTTATGTTAATAGTAGAAAGCGGCGTTCTGCGGACCTCGGACGCGGACATCGCCAATGTGCTTAATGAGTACTTTGCGGGAGTGTTCACCAGGGAGGACACCCGCATCATCCCCGAGCCAGGTGTGCGGCACGAAGGTGCTGGCCTGGATAATGTTCGATGTACCGCGACAGTCGTTGCCGATAGAATAGACAAACTGAGCGCGTTTAAGGCTCCTGGGCCAGACCAGTTTCTCCCCAGAGTGTTGCGAGAGGTGCGCGACCAGGTGGCTCCCCACCTGGCTACAGTCTTCAACAAATCGTTGGAGACGGGCCAGGTGCCTGGTGACTGGAGGGAAGCCAACGTGACCCCTATCTTTAAGAAAGGGGATCACGAAAGTCCAGGGAACTATCGTCCCATTAGTCTCACTTCAGTTGTAGGTAAATTATTAGAGGGATAATAGCGGATAGGATCGTTGACCATTTGGATTCCTACAAGCTGCTTGGGGACTCCCAACATGGGTTTAGACGGCATAGGTCGTGTCTCACCAACTTGCTCGAGTTTTTCCACGTCATGTTGGGTGAGTACGATAAGAGTAGGGCGATTGATATACTTTATCTCGACTTTCAGAAAGCCTTTGATAAGGTACCTCACCGCCGGCTAATGGCGAAAGTGCGCGCGCTGGGTATCGGTGGGGAAATAGGTAGGTGGATTGAAAACTGGCTGAAGAATAGGCGGCAGAGGGTTGTAATTAAAGGTGCTAGTTCGGGTTGGGCCTCGGTCACTAGTGGGTTCCTCAGGGTTCCGTTTTGGGGCCGCTGTTGTTTATCATTTACATAAATGATATCGACGGTGGCATCGTCAGTCGGATCGCCAAATTCGCTGATGACACCAAGCTTGGGGCCAATGTTGGGACGCCCGAAGCGATCGAGGAACTGCGTGCGGACCTAGGTAGGATAGGAGAGTGGTCCGAAAAATGGCAAATGCCGTTTAACTTGGGTAAATGCAAAGTGATGCACATTGGCTACGCCAATCCCAAGTCGGACTACTCGATGTTGGGTAGTAATATCGAGGTGACTGATTTAGAAAAGGACTTGGGTGTGCTAATTAGCAGCGACCTTAAGTTTACGAAACAGTGTGTAGAGGTGGAAAAGAAAGCCCAGAAACTATTGGGTTATATCAGGAGGCAATTTCAGTTTCGGAACAAGGAGATTGTGCTCTCACTGTACAATTCCCTTGTTCGGCCGCACCTGGAGTATGCTGTGCAGTTCTGGTCGCCCACCCTCAGGAAAGATATTGAGAGGCTGGAGCGAGTGCAGGCGAGGGCCACAAAGTTAATCCCTTCCGTTAGGCATATGGGCTACAATCGACGGTTACGCGCCCTGAACTTGTTTTCGCTTGAAACTCGGAGGCTGCGCGGTCAACTGATCGAGGTTTTCAAGCTCTTACGCGGGTTCAACGATGTCGATTTTAGAAGTATGTTTAGTTTAAATGATAACCCAACTCGCAACAATGGTTGGAAGTTGGATTTGAAACGGTTTAGGACTAGTGTGTGTGGGAATTACTTTACGTATAAGATCTGTGACACATGGAACAGGGTTACCTTCGGAAGTTGTGAACAGTTCCTCTGTGGATCAGTTCAAGAAAAGGGTAGACGAAATCTTGCACACTATTTGAGTGTGTAAAGACATTTAGGACCTCAGTCTGCGGAAATTTCTTTTCCTATAAAATAGTTAATATCTGGAACCAACTTCCCTCAGAGGTTGTTTCCAGTCAAAGTGTAAATCTGTTTAAAAATAGGCTAGACAAAGTACTGAACACACTCATAGTTTAAGATTAAAACCTCAGAAAACTCTGCAGGAGTTCGCTTGCTCGGTGTCTCTGTGAGCAAGCTAAATATAGAGCTATTTATATATTCTCCACTTTCCTGTAAAATTTCCTTGGCTACTTTTCCAGGGTCAAGGTATTTTCTTCAACCTTTTTCCGTACCTGCCTCTGGCAGGGAGGGAGCGGAGGGTGGGGAGAGAGCCTTCTACTTTTCTATCCAGTTTTCTACTACTGCTAGGATAGTTGAAAGAAAAATAAACTTTTACAAAATTTTCCCTGGCACCCGTTGCCATTGGTACCTCCTCGGTATGGGCCGCAAGGCCTTTTGAGGTACTTCTTTTCCTTGTAACTCCTTGTAACTCTCTCTCTCTCTCTCTCTAAATATAAAAAATTATGTATATATATATATATATATATATATATATATGTGTGTGTGTGTGTGTGCAGCTATCTATTTATATCTAGATAAGTATCTATCTTGGTCACTCATACACCCTCACATTCAGTTTCCTTTGCATATAACTTCAGAGATCACATATCACACATCTGACATATTGGTTGGCCTCAAACTGCTTACAATCCACATGAGTTTAGACTTTAAAAAAGAAATTGACACTGTAAGTATTATTTGGACATTTGTATATATATATATATATTATATATATATATATATATATATATAATATTTAGGAGAAATCCAATGACAAGGAGGAATGTAAATGCCATGAAAAGTCTTCTTTAATGCGCAACGTTTCGAGCAATACGCTCATCATCAGGCTAGATAATAACAATATGAAATTAGAATCAATAAATAAATGTTGTACAAGACAAAATAATTTCTATAAAACCTATTCATTAAGAGCAAATTTTAAAAAGACTAAAAGAAGAGGGTTAAATTCAAAGTTATAAAAATTTACATATAAAATTACAAGAAATTTAAAAAGCTATTTTTAAATTACATATAGTAAATTTGAAATTAGTACACTGGAATAATTAACACATACAATGGAATAATTAACACTACGAACCTTTCAATGCTGGTTCCGAGGCACGAGTAATTTAAAACAAAACAAAACAGGAAACAAACTATGGGTTGGGCGGTTGGAGAGTTATAAGTTGGGGAGGGGGGATTATAAAAAATTGGGGAGGGGGATTATAAAAAATTTAGAGGGACAGCTGAGGAATCCACGTTTAGAGAAGGGGTCAATGTTTTAATATAAAGAGATTCCAAAATTCTAAGTGAGTTAGGACAAGAATTACAACCGAGAATTTTAAAATTATCTAAAGTGACATCAGTTTTGCATTTAATACTATGTTCCCGAATACTAGAGGCTTCTTTTTTATTTAAAATTTTACCTGTTCGGCAACTTATTCCCATATGCGAATAAAATCTAGCCCTGAGGGAGCGCACGGTGCTGCCAATATAAGTACCAAGGAAACACCTTGGGCAGGTAAATAAATATACAACACCGCTACGCAACGAATCAGGAGTTCGATCCTTCGCTGAGAAAAAGCTACCTAAAGACATTTTGTTAATAAATATAATGCGAAAATCAGTATGATAAAAAAATTTTCTTAACAACTTTGTAAATTTAAGTTTAAATTCTTTATTCATGGGACCCATTTCAGGTACCAAGAAATATTTTATACCTTTAGGCACTGAAATACAGGGAAATTGAGGGCTATAAACATTATTTAAGAAAGATCTTATTAGTTTATCTACATATTGAACAGGAAAACTATTATTGGTAAAATATGATCTTAAATTATTAAATTCATCGTTAAGTAAGGTAAAACTAGAGGTCAAATTATATCCTCTGAACAAGAGAGTTTTAATACACGACATCTTATAGTTAAAATCAGTAAAACTAAAGAAATTCATGCCCAAACCAGTAAAAGTGGGTTTCCTGTAAACTGATGTAGTAATAGAATCACCTTTTTTCGAAATTAAAAGATCTAAAAAGGGAAGGGAGCCATTTTTCTCAGTTTCCATTGTATAAGTTATATTGGGGTGCAGAGAATTTAAGAAGTTAAAAAATTGTTGCGCTTGTACAGCATTATCAAAAACAGCTATCGAGTCATCAACGAAGCGTCGATAGAAAATTGGTTTACAATGGGTGGGAGATTGTCTAAAAATTACACTTTCTAAATGAGTCATAAAAAAATCAGCTGATGAAGGTCCGACGGGTGATCCCATCCCAACACCATCAATTTGTTGGTAAACCTTATTATTGAAAGTAAAATAACATTGCTTAAAAAGCAATTCTAAAAGTTCCTTAAAATAAGACCATGAAAAACCATGAAAACTATGAACAGAGCTAAAAACCCTATCTAAAATAATGGCAATAGTTTCTGATACAGGTACATTCGTGAAAAGCGACTTTACATCAAAACTGACAAAAAACTTTTTTGAATCGAAATTCTCACTAAGAAGATCTTTTTGAAATTCATAAGAGTTATTTATAGTATAAGCATTTTTCGCAAAAGGTGACAGGAGACCAACAACAAATTTTGCCAATTGAAAGGTAGGTAAGTTATACGAAGCTAAAATAGGACGGAGAGGTGTTCCAACTTTATGGATTTTAGGCAAACAGTATAATTGAGCAAGATCAGAACCAGATACGAACAACTGAGAGTAAGTATCGTTTTTTATTATCTTTAAAGACTTTAATCGTGACAAAAATCTATTAACTTGGTCTTCCAACCTTAAAATGACTTTATTGACGGGTTCAAGAATTTGTTTGAATTTGCTAACATCACTTAGGATTTCATTAGTTTTATTTATGTAATCAGATTTATTCAAAATAACAACTCCGTTGCCCTTGTCCGGTCTAGTCACAACAATCTCCTGGTTCTTTGCCAAATTCTTAATAACCTGCAAGTCACTCTTCTTAAATATGAAAGATTTAAATTTAAGGTTTCTAAGTTTGTGAAAAAATTCATGAGTTAAATTAGCAAACTGACATTTAAAATTATTAAAATCACCAACATGGGGAACATTTTTCAAGCCATTAAAAAGTTTTTCAAAGTAAAGAAAAAACGAAGGCTTATATATTTGAAATAACGGAAGCTTAAATTGCAAACCAAGTGAGAGTAAAAACTTTTCCCGAGGGGAGAGGGTGTAACTACAAAAATTCGAAATTACTTTATCAGAATTGAAAAAATTAGGTGAATTCAGGCCCAGGGCCTTTAACTTACGTTCATGAGTTTCAGAAATGGTAGAATGAAACTTTTCAAGATCACGTTGTACAAGAGAAATTATTAATAAATAATCCAACAACGAAAGGGTATTTTTAAGAGTAATTATATGATGCTCAAGCGACTTATTATGCGAGTCTGAAATTTTGATTTTATAATTAATTTCATTATTTAATAAATATTCCAGGAAGATTGATAAAATTCAGAGTCATATAGATTGTCACGATAAAGTTTGAAGTAAACGAATTTCGGGAAAACCCTGCAGGTACGACACATTTCAAGAAAATAACAATCGAATTTTGACTTGAGAAGCTTTCGTGAAGTCTTCCAAACATGGCGATAAGCCCTAAGGCCATCTTGTCCATACCTTGAGTATATATAGTCATGCGGGTTGCTTCTACAAAGCTTCAATTTAATATTTAGGAGAAATCCAATGACAAGGAGGAATGTAAATGCCATGAAAAGTCTTCTTTAATGCGCAACGTTTCTGATAAAGTAATTTCGAATTTTTCTAGTTACACCCTCTCTCTCCCCTCGGGAAAAGTTTTTACTCTCACTTGGCTTGCAATTTAAGCTTCCGTTATTTCAAATATATAAGCCTTCGTTTTTTCTTTACTTTGAAAAATTTTTTAATGGCTTGAAAAATGTTCCCCATGTTGGTGATTTTAATAATTTTAAATGTCAGTTTGCTAATTTAACTCATGAATTTTTTCACAAACTTAGGAACCTTAAATTTAAATCTTTCATATTTAAGAAGAGTGACTTGCAGGTTATTAAGAATTTGGCAAAGAACCAGGAGATTGTTGTGACTAGACCGGACAAGGGCAACGGAGTTGTTATTTTGAATAAATCTGATTACATAAATAAAACTAATGAAATCCTAAGTGATGTTAGCAAATTCAAACAAATTCTTGAACCCGTCAATAAAGTCATTTTAAGGTTGGAAGACCAAGTTAATAGATTTTTGTCACGATTAAAGTCTTTAAAGATAATAAAAAACGATACTTACTCTCAGTTGTTCGTATCTGGTTCTGATCTTGCTCAATTATACTATTTGCCTAAAATCCATAAAGTTGGAACACCTCTCCGTCCTATTTTAGCTTCGTATAACTTACCTACCTTTCAATTGGCAAAATTTGTTGTTGGTCTCCTGTCACCTTTTGCGAAAAATGCTTATACTATAAATAACTCTTATGAATTTCAAAAAGATCTTCTTAGTGAGAATTTCGATTCAAAAAAGTTTTTTGTCAGTTTTTATGTAAAGTCGCTTTTCACGAATGTACCTGTATCAGAAACTATTGCCATTATTTTAGATAGGGTTTTTAGCTCTGTTCATAGTTTTCATGGTTTTTCATGGTCTTATTTTAAGGAACTTTTAGAATTGCTTTTTAAGCAATGTTATTTTACTTTCAATAATAAGGTTTACCAACAAATTGATGGTGTTGGGATGGGATCACCCGTCGGACCTTTATCAGCTGATTTTTTTATGACTCATTTAGAAAGTGTAATTTTTAGACAATCTCCCACCCATTGTAAACCAATTTTCTATCGACGCTTCGTTGATGACTCGATAGCTGTTTTTGATAATGCTGTACAAGCGCAACAATTTTTTAACTTCTTAAATTCTCTGCACCCCAATATAACTTATACAATGGAAACTGAGGAAAATGGCTCCCTTCCCTTTTTAGATCTTTTAATTTCGAAAAAAGGTGATTCTATTACTACATCAGTTTACAGGAAACCCACTTTTACTGGTTTGGGCATGAATTTCTTTAGTTTTACTGATTTTAACTATAAGATGTCGTGTATTAAAACTCTCTTGTTCAGAGGATATAATTTGACCTCTAGTTTTACCTTACTTAACGATGAATTTAATAATTTAAGATCATATTTTACCAATAACAGTTTTCCTGTTCAATATGTAGATAAACTAATAAGATCTTTCTTAAATAATGTTTATAGCCCTCAACTTCCCTGTATTTCAGTGCCTAAAGATATAAAATATTTCTTGGTACCTGAAATGGGTCCCATGAATAAAGAATTTAAACTTAAATTTACAAAGTTGTTAAGAAAAATTTTTTATCATACTGATTTTCGCATTATATTTATTAACAAAATGTCTTTAGGTAGCTTTTTCTCAGCGAAGGATCGAACTCCTGATTCGTTGCGTAGCGGTGTTGTATATTTATTTACCTGCCCAAGGTGTCTCCTTGGTACTTATATTGGCAGCACCGTGCGCTCCCTCAGGCTAGATTTTATTCGCATATGGGAATAAGTTGCCGAACAGGTAAAATTTTAAATAAAAAAGAAGCCTCTAGTATTCGGGAACATAGTATTAAATGCAAAACTGATGTCACTTTAGATAATTTTAAAATTCTCGGTTGTAATTCTTATCCTAAATCACTTAGAATTTTGGAATCTCTTTATATTAAAACATTGACCCCTTCTCTAAACGTGGATTCCTCAGCTCTCCCTCTAAATTTTTTATAATCCCCCCTCCCCAACTCCCCTCCCCCTCCCCAATTTTTTATAATCCCCCCTCCCCAACTTATAACTCTCCAACCGCCCAACCCATAGTTTGTTTCCTGTTTTGTTTTGTTTTAAATTACTCGTGCCTCGGAACCAGCATTGAAAGGTTCGTAGTGTTAATTATTCCAGTGTATTAGTGTTAATTATTCCAGTGTACTAATTTCAAATTTAGTATATGTAATTTAAAAATAGCTTTTTAAATTTCTTGTAATTTTATATGTAAATTTTTATAACTTTGAATTTAACCCTCTTCTTTTAGTCTTTTTAAAATTTGCTTTTAATGAATAGGTTTTATAGAAATTATTTTGTCTTGTTCACATTTATTTATTGATTCTAATTTCATATTGTTATTATCTAGCCTGATGATGAGCGTATTGCTCGAAACGTTGCGCATTAAAGAAGACTTTTCATGGCATTTACATTCCTCCTTGTCATTGGATTTCTCCTAAATATTAAATTGAAGCTTTGTAGAAGCAACCCGCATGACTATATATATAATATATATATAGATATATATATATATATATATTACACTGTATATATATATATATATATATATATATATATATAATATATATATATATATATATATATATATATATGATACACACAGACCGTGCATGGAACAAGGAACTCTTCTGGGATAATTAAATCCACTATAGTCCAAATAAGTAATGGTAAATGACAAATACCATAGTTTTTCTTTTTCATGATGCAAGCCCGACGTGGGCAACGGGTCTCTCGCAAAGAGGTCCCATAAATATAGCTTCCCTCACCAGCTATCTGCAAAGCAGACAGGATCCAGCTTTGGGACATGGATCTAGGGTTTAAAGCAGCCTAGCCCCACTACATTTAGAACCTCAATATAAGTAAAAGACTCGTCGCATTCACGTCGGATTGAATAAATCAAAGAAAAAGGGGTAACTATTATATTTTTAGCCATAAAAAACTCAGGGAACCATTCTGAGTTCATTCTCATTATGAAACGGACATGTTATGTGCCTTGAAAAGTGGACGCTCAATTCTGCCAGTTGAGGTTTAAGTTTTGTTTTTGGCTAAAAATATAATAGTTACCCCTATTTCTTTGATTTATTCAATCCGACGTGAATGCAACGAGTCTTTTACTTATATTGAGGTTCTAAATGTAGTGGGGCTAGGCTGCTTTAAACCCTAGATCCATGTCCCAAAGCTGGATCCTGTCTGCTTTGCAGATAGCTGGTGAGGGAAGCTATATTTATGGGACCTCTTTGCGAGAGACCCGTTGCCCACTATGGTATTTGTCATTTACCATTACTTATTTGGACTGTAGTGGATTTAATTATCCCAGAAGAGTTCCTTGTTCCAGGCACGGTCTGTGTGTATCATAAAAAACTCAGGGAACCATCCTGAGTTCATTCCCATATATATATATAATTATATATATATATATATATATATATATGGGCTGAATTCCACAATTAAACATGTGAAATGAATGAATGATGCAAATCCACAAGGAAAAAGAAAAATGATTCCGAGGTCTTTCGTGTATTCAGAAGTACACCTCGTCGGGGAATGAAGGGAGAAGGCGAGATGACAAAAATATATACAAGCGGGACAGAAAAACAAGAAGATTAGCACATGATTAACAGGAGTTGATTAGAGGCAAAAGGTATTTTAACAGGATATTGTCAATTTTATACAGTCCCACACTGTTACTGAAATTATTTTTAAAATGGGTAAATGCACATTCTAGAATATTCCTTTCAATTATATTTCTGTTTTTACAGAGCGCTTTAGAACTGTCCCACTTCATATTACGATTGTATCTATATATATGGTTAAACAATGCATTAGAATTATTTGTTGTTCTACACGCATATTTATGCTGTTTTACTCAAATATCTAACGTTTTACCCGTTTGACCTACTGTATATATATTGAATCATATTGTGTACATCCGATCGAATACACACAACCAACCACATTATCGGGCTATTCTTTATTAAGCGTGATTTAGCAGTATTATTATAGTTAAAGACTACATTGATACCAATTGCTTTAAGTAAAGAAAGAAGATATTAAAAATTTACATGGTAAGGTAGGCTAAGGATATTTTTACGCTCAAATTCCTTTACAGTTACACGATTATAATACCTATTCTTGGCTTTCCTAAGGCAGTTATCTAAAAATGAAATAGGATAACATAATTTAGTACCAATATTCATGATATTACATAACTCGGAATCGAAAAATTCAGGACTGACAACTCTCAATGCTTTAATAAACATAGCAAAGAAAATATAAGATTTAATCGAGGGATGATGGTCAGAATAAAAATGCACATAAGAATTACACTGGTCAACACTCATTTTATTGCCAATCATATTAGACTGATTTTGGGGTAACTTTGTGGTGCTGATTCCGAATATGACATCGGTTTTGCTAGATTGGCTCTAATTTATGAGATAATTGGTACCCCATTGAAACACGTAAAAATGCAAAAAATTAATGTTCAGGCGGAGCCCTACTTACTGGTTGGGTGGCCGATGACTTATATACGGAGGGGGAATATTCTAGAATGATCGCGGAGTAAACACTAAGAATATTCGCGTGTCTCACCATCTAGAATGTTCGGGTAGTTTCCCCATATGCACGCGTTATGGTTACGTTTCCTATTAATTGAGGGTATTCATTATCTCAAGAACTAGAGCCAAATCGGAAAAACTACTTTCATTTTGGAATTCAGCAACCCCAAAATACCCTAAATTCGTACGAATTTCCTTGGCAACGAAACAAATTTTTTTTTGTTGACCTGTGTTATTATTATTAGGCTTACGATAAACTTCAAATTTGAACTGATTAAAGCATCTCCGAATTTTTAGATCTAGAAAAGATAAGCTTCTATCATTTTCTTTTTCAAACGTGAACTTAATAGATTTTTTTCATAGTATCAAGTGGGACAGTTCTAAAGCGCTCGTTAAAAACAGAGATATAATTGAAAGGAATATTCTAGAATGTGCATTTTTCCATTTTAAAAACAATTTCAATAACAGTGCGGGAATGTATAAAATTGACAATATCCTGTTAAAATACCTTTTGCCTCTAATCAACTCCTATTAATCATGTGCTAATCTTTTTATTTTTCTGTCCCGCTTGTATATATTTTGTCATCTCGCCTTTTTCCTTCATTCGCTGACGAGATGTACTTCTGAATACACGAAAGGCCTTGGAATAATTTTTCATTTTCCTTGTGGGTTTGCATATATATATATATATATATATACACACATTCAACTGCAAAGAACACGCAGTATAAATAACGTAAAGAACGACGCTTGTATAGGAGATATTCCGTGCAAGACGAGAGAGAGAGAACGAAACAAATGAAAAAATGAGGTAACCACCCGGGAATCGAACCCGGGATCTTCCGATTGCCAGTCAGATGCGATACCATTACACCATGGGCCTCACTCTTCCAAAGCCGTAATTCTTCTACATACTCGCAGAAACCAATGCCCCAAGGGGGCACCTCCCGCATGCCGTAACATTATATACATTCAACTGCAAAGAACACGCAGTATAAATAACGTAAAGAACGACGCTTGTATAGGAGATATTCGCGCAAGACGAGAGAGAGAGAACGAAACAAATGAAAAAATGAGGTAACCACCCGGAATCGAACCCGGGATCTTCCGATTGCCGGTCAGATGCGATACCATTACGGCATTTGGAAGAGTGAGATAGCTGGTGAGGGAAGCTATATTTATGGGACCTCTTTGCGAGAGACCCGTTGCCCACGTCGGGCTAGCATCATGAAAAAGAAAAACTATGGTATTTGTCATTTACCATTACTTATTCGGACTATAGTGGATTTAATTTTCCCAGAAGAGTTCCTTGTTCCATGCACGGTCTGTGTTTAACATATATATATATATATATATATATATATATATATATATATATATGTCAATAGCCGTACCATCAATTTTAAATACGGTATCGATTTCCGCAACGGCTTATTTACATATTTACTGAGGCGTCCTACCATCGTGTTTTATCCACGACAAAATATGTAGATCGTGTATCACAGAGAAATACGCAATAAAGGGGGAAAACATAGAGAACGACGAACGACAACACGCTTAAAAGATTATTTATTTGTCCTGACCGAAGCACCACTTAAGCTAATCTAAGACCTCGTCTTCACTAGGTTTTCACATCATCTACAGTTCATGTTTTAAACTGTGTTACATCATTAATTCACCTATGATCCATTTAATGTTTTCAAAGTTAGTGTGTGTGTGTATATATATATATATATATATGAATAGAAACGACATAAGTATTAAGGAACGTTTCTGCACACGAGGAGGAGAGATAACGAAATAATGAAAAATGAGGCGAACCGCCTGGGAATCGAACCCAGGGCCTTCCAATTGCGGTCGGACGCTCTACCGACCGGCAATTGGAAGGGCCTGGGTTCGATTCCCAGGCGGTTGCCTCATTTTTCATTATTTCGTTATCTCTCCTCTCGTGTGCAGAAAACGTTCCTTAATACTTATGTCGTTTCTATTCATTTATATACTGCGCGTCATTGCAGTTATTTGCATATATTATATATATATATATATATATATGTGTGTGTGTATATGTATATAATATATATATTTATAGATATATATATATATATATATAAAACGAATAAAGATTTTGATAATCTTGATGCCTAAAAACATTTTGCTTGCAGGTGCACTCAGAATATTGCTCTCAAATTAGCGGGTCAGCACCTTAATTCTGATGAAAGTAAACGTTTGTCATTCAGGCGTATAGTTAATTTGTAGGGTGGAATGTCACTAACGTATTTCAAAGTAATTCAGTTGGGTCCTTTTAAAGAGACCAGCTGCTTACTTTATCTTAAATCCCCGTTAGAAACATTTAGACCGCATAAGAGTATTGTCGAATTTCACTCGGAACCAGATCTCTTTACTCAAACTTTCGCTTTATCTTTAAAGTTCTCTATTTCCTTCCAAGGTCTCTCCTATGCTATGCTTTAAGACTTTCATTTACCTTCTTAATTTTCTTACATCTTTTATCAGAGCTTCCTAAACAAATATTCACGTATAAGCCATCCTCATTGCTGTTGTTTGTAGCCTTTTGTATCCATTGTTATATTACATATTCTTATCATTTGTTTTCGTTTGTGCAATAACCTCAGTAAAATAACGACACTGAAAGGAGCTAGAAGATTTCAACACGCGAAGCATCGGTACATGTATAGTCATTTTATTCATGTAGACATATTTTAATTTTTCATACTAAGCGAATGTATACCTAAGAAGCTCTTCAAACGCTTGCAGGAAGATTAAAACCTTCATTATAAAATGATTTAAAATAATATTAGCTGTCTTATGGTCATTACTACTGGATGTGGAAAACATCATGCGTTTATTCTGGTCTGTAGGTACTTATTTGATTGACATGTATTGCACAGAGCTATGATGGTGTCTGCAATATTAGCCCTTTCTGTCCCAAATTATTGTTTTGAGCTAAAAAAGTTTTTAACAATTAAAAATGTTAAAAATAGGTGTGGACGCGAAACTTTGCTTTAAAAATAATTAATTACACTAGAAGTTATATGGCTCCATTGACGCTATCATGTAATAAGAGACACTAACATATCTTTGGTACTTTGAATGGAACAAATAATAATATTTGGCCTTTGCTAAACACAAGGGTAGACTATACTGCTTCGAACCATTAAAGCAGTTTTGTTGTTTGTTAAACGTAATGGGACATAGCGATGTAGCGAAGCTGAAATTTTGCGAATCTGCGAATGCGAATCTGAAAATTGAGATTTGCGCGAATGCGGAGGCGAATGCGAATCTTGAATTATTTTAAAAATGTGGCTATTTTCTGAAATTTTACCAAAGGACGCTATATGAACCAGAATACAACGATTACTATTTTTATAACGAGAAAGTAAAACAAATACAAATGCTATTATTATTTGACAACTGTTTTTATACACAATATAATAAATTTCTTGCATATTAATAATGTATAATTACAATAAAATATTAAAGTACATAATTACAGTTTTACATATTTAAACCCAATAGTTGGCAAGTTAAATTTAAGAAAGAGCAATTTTTCTGCCTTATCTCCTTGCAAGCGGTTTCTTTTCTTGTCATAGATCAGGCCAGCACCACTGAATAGTTGCTCACTTGGGACGCTACTTGGAGGACATCCAAGGAATCTCTTAGCAAGTACACTTAAAAGCTTGTACTTTTCTTGGTTGTCTCTCCACAACGCTAAAGAGTTTTCGTCTTGGGCGATTCTTTTCTCTTTATGGTATTCTTGAACAAATTTGATTGAATTTCTGCTGATTGCTTCTTCTGCTTCTTCGTCACTGTTTGAGGCGGCCAGTAGCAACGTCATGGACTCCATGATTGAGGCAGCTTTTGGATTTGATGGTGAAGACAGACGTACTGGCGCGCATTCTCTTCTCCATTGGTTCTTCAGATTGTGCCTTAACCAGGTCATCGCAAAGTTGCGCTATTTTTTCTTGGACACGCTTGGTGACGGCAGTACTGGAGAACATCTTTGCTTTGTACTTGGGGTCTAAGTAAGTGGCCGAAGCATAGGAGTCATTGGTCTCGATTTCAGCGAATCTTCTTTCTATTTCGTCGTACATAATTTCTCTCATTGTTCTGACTTCAACATCATCTCTGTTTTCTGGTTTTAACACGTTCTTCAATGAGGCTATCAGAGGAATGACGTCTGATATGGAAGATGCTGAACTACTGAGTTTCTTCGTGATTTTGTGAAAAGGCTTGAGAATATTCATGCAGCTAGATAGTAGAGCGAAATCAACATTCGATAGTTGTTGTATTTTGGAATTCGCAGTGCTATATAAGCTTAGTGGGTCCTTCAACTGAACAGCTCTTTCCATCATATGCAGAGTACTGTTCCATCTTGTGGCGACATCGTGAATCACTCCCAATTTTGGTAAATCCAAACGCGTCTGAATCTTCAGTTCATCCTTTGCTGCAACGGAGTGGTTGAAATGTGTCGCAATTGAACGGGTTTTCACCAGCAAATTCTGAACATTTTCTTGAGCCGACAAGCCTGATTTTAGGACGAGCTGTAGCTTGTGGGCAGTACAATCAATGTTGTTGACGCCTGACAGATCCATCGCTTTCTTCATGTTTGCAGCGCCGTCACCATCACCGCATTAACAGACGAATGAGAAATTTTCCATTTTTCGAGCATTTGGTCGAACTTTTCCGATGTATATGCACCAGTGTGCCGTTCGTCCAAAGTTTCAGCGCCGAGCATCAAATTCGTCCTCTTGTATTCATTATCCACCCCATGGCAGGTCAGCGAAAGGAAGCTTACTCCAGCAGATGTGTCGGACCATGTATCAGTTGTAAAGGATACCAATGATTCCTTGATTTCGTCCACAATATCTTGAATCTTCCCAGTTACACCTTGGTACAAGCTGTTGCATATTAGATCAGCGTAAAATTGTCGTTACTTGATCTTGTATTGCGGAGCAACTTCCGCCATAAGCCGCATGAAACCGACATCTTCTACGTGACTAAACGGCAAATCATCCATTACTAGCATTTCTGCGATGAGGTAGTCGTACGTCTTAGATTTTTGATTGTCATCACTCCAAGGCTTCAATTTCTGGTAGCAGCTTTCAATTGTTTGAAATCCGAGATTTTTCTGTCTAATGTCAGACTTCGTCTTTTGTAATGGCGTCGGTTCTTCTTTTTTCTTTGAATCTTCTTTAGCTTCGTTTTCAGCATCACTCAGTTCTTTAAATTCTTTTGGATGAATTGAATACAGATGATTTCTCATGTTTGATGTGGTTCGTTCCTTTCGAGAGTAGTTGCGTTGGCATAACAAGCACTTCGCAGTATCATCAGCGTTCTTTGAGAAGAATTTCCAAACTGTTGATTTTCTCATGATCAAGTTGAGAGCGATGGCGTGAAAACAACTGTAGTCGACGAAGTTAATATTTGAAATTTTGAATAATGATACGACTGAAGATGTATTGCACTTATTGTGACAGAACGGACGAGTCAGGTCGCTACAGAATTGTCAAATTTTCGTGAAAATTGTTTTTTTATTTTATTAAAATGCTTATAGCAAAAAAATTACTCAATTTTTTCAACGATTTTTTCACATATGTTGTCACTAGTACTTAAACTTATTCAGGAAAAAAATAATACCAATATCTGTTAAAATAAAAGAGATATGAGCATTATTATGAAAAATAAAGCACTTGAACAAAAAAATACTTCTGATATTTACACATTAAAAACATTTCTAAATTGATTTTTTTAATAACCTTTATATTGTCTTAAAGCTAAAGAAATTTCCTCTGCGTCAGTATAAGTTTTATTTTAGAAATATAATTTGATGAATACGGAAATGGCATTCAACTTTTTTCAACAAACGCAGATTTCATTCTCGAAAGAGTATGGACTATGGACTATGGAATAATTATAACGGTGATTTCGACTTTGCAATGTCATATACAGTAAACTCTCGAAAATCAGAATGTCTAAAATCCGGACCACTTGAGAATTGAAAGTTCATAGTTAGACATAACAAAGCGACATGAGAGAAGTGAAGGTGCGAACTACATTGCAAGAGCGCTAGGCCTAAGTCAGTTTACCGTCTCAACCGTTTTTAAAAATGCTCCTGCATTGAAGGCCGCAGCTGAAAATGTGTGTCCCGTTCTCCGCAATTCTCAGCTCCGCAAATTCGCATTAAAAAAATGCGAATGTGAATGCGAATCTAAAATTTTTGCGGAGGCTCCGCGGTTGCGAATGCGAATGCGAAGCTTCGCTACATCACTAATGGGACATCACACTTTCTGCATTATAGACGAGAGTAGCCCTTCATATAGTTTCTGCATCTCTTTTTGGGTTCTAAATGCTCAGGGCAATGTTCAAAAACTACCAGATGTTGCTATACAGTTAATTGTTATAGTCAATAGCCATAAGCCACCATTGAATCTAATCTGAGGAAAATACACATAAATTTTGTTGATGATGCCATATGGAATCGCTGGCACAGAAACGGTTAAGAGTGAGATTAAGTTTACGTCATTAATAAGCTGTGGAAAAATCCTGCATTATTAATGACTGGTGTCTACATATACAGCTTTTATTTCCCTATAACTAATATAATGAAGGTTGTTAGAATGAAAAGAAATCTAATACAAAACAAGAAATTTATTATCAGTACAAATACTATACACCGAAAATGGTTAAAAGTGCATGGTAAACAGTGGTACAAAGAACATATAATAAAAAAGGTGTAACAGATACATACATAGTTTAAACAAGCGGTAGCTCGCTATCGCCCTCCGGGCAGGTAGCAGTATATGTTACAGTATATGTCACAGCTAGCTGTATATGTATATTGTATATATGTATATGTATATTGGTACTTACGTATTATCAGGACTACAAAACTGTTTATTATGTATTTTTGCTCTCGTCATTTTCGTTTTCGAAGTACTTGTAATAGATATTAAATAGCTCGTGCTCGGCCACGGAGTGACCTAGGACCGGAAAACTTAACAGCGCACATCGGCAGCTCATGGGCTATCAGTTGGTGGTGGTTGCAGAATTTTCCGATGTGCCGTTTAGTCTGTGCACGGTTCCGAAGAAAGCGGACAGACACACAGACACATTTTAGCTCAATAGTATATAGGATACGGCTAAGCATTACAAAGGATGCATGTAGCTGATACAGTATCCAAAGGGTACAGTGTCGTAGCTGCCAGGGATCTGGTACCGTTTCCTGTAGGTGTTACGACAAACCTTCGTCCCTCTAAGTTCCTTCACACACCCTAATTTCTGTGCTCTAAAGTTATGAGTCCCCACAACCAGGTGCGGTGGTTGGTCATTACCATCTAAGCTCACTAGATCTTTGAGCGATTCAAAGTTAACGATCTGGTGGTTGGTATGGTTAAGCGTGATGCCTTTAGCCTTCACGATGTACTTGTACTCATTCCCAACCCTCACGCGTACAATGTAAGTTTTTGGGCCTGTTGAGGCAAAAGCATCACCGTATGCGATGTCTCCATACTCATCCTTAATCTCATCAGTCAGCTCTCCAAGGAATTTCCCAATAGGAGGCATATATTTCCCTGACCTCTCCGTGAATATCACACTATCTGTATCAGCGTACAGAACCCGTTGCCCGAGAGAATGCAGCAGATGCCACAGCTTGATACGTGCGTAGGCTGTCGTGAAACTGGCTAAAGGTATGTTTGTGACACGTGATGTATCTGTAGCCAATTCGGTTCGGTTGTACGTTATTACGTACGTATTACCTACATTCACGATTTCCATAACCTCTTTATCGTTAGCGTTTGCATAATCCCAGACTTCGCTACAACTTTGATCTAAATGTACATTCCCCTTCTCTGTATTCTGACCAAACTTGCCCCAAAGACTATGTAGGCACAACTTTGCGCTAAAGCGCTTGCCAGGGTTCCTCACAATTTAGGTGCGGCCAAGCTGTATCCATTCACGATCATGGTAACGCAGAATGTACGCCGTTTTCTCATTTTCGGTCTCAACTCCTCGTGGGTATCCTGATGCCTCTACTTTATCCTTCAGAAAAGTATTTATATATGGTGTGAAAAGGTTGGGGAGCTTCTGAAACCTCTACACCTCATATATTTTCAATATTCTGTACCCGTGACGGAGAGCTAGGGACAGTTCAGGACTTGTATATACGCCTCTGAGCTTCCTCTGGTTGATCGTGTGATTACAGTACCCATTATTCTCCTCCGCGCACTTCATGCACAGAGGGAGCATGAGTTTGTGGTCTATAACAACAGGCAAGATCGGCATCCATAAATCGCGAGGGGGGAGCACGTCCACGAAAGAGAGTCCAAAGTAGCGCTCATTCAAGTTAGCTGAGAACTCCTCGATGGTTGGCATGGCGGGGCCCATAGTTTTTCAGGTGCACCTACGGAGTACGGATTGTTCTTCATCACGTAAGGATATAAAGAACAGAAATCGTAGTAGTGAAGCTTCACCCCATCCGTAGGCGGAAAGTAAAGTTTGAAGGGGTTTGTACGTCCTCCAAACAAGCTGGCACCGCATTTGAGGGGGTCCACCACCCTTGTACGTTTGATGGCCCTTATTTCTTCGCGATACCGCCCATCTGTTTCCAACCGTGCATCATACTCATGCTCCCACAAAACCTTGTGAGTGGACTGTGAATTTATAAGTTGGTCGCGGTTACGGGACCATGCGAGGCTGTCGGCGGGGGATCTTCCATGGAGATCCTCTGTGACGGCTCACTCAGGGCGTGGACACCCATGCCAGCAGCAACCGTTAAAGGAATACACCGTCTTCTTACCAGTGATTGGATCCTCACTTAAGCCGTCTACCCAAAAAACACGACCACTGATCTTAATGGCAACTTCCCCCGTATTGCGGGAGTGTTTTATATATACACTCCGGTCTGCAGTTGTATGTGTATGAGCCAGTATATAGCCTTATATCCATAACTGCGCGGTGCGTTTCGAGGCATGATGGCTAAGGTGTCTTTAGGCATGAAGTTGTTCTTGAACACAGTAAAGCACAATGAGGCGATCGTGGTTGCGGCTTGTAGTGGATCACAGTTGAATCGGTCTATGTACATCCTTCTAAAGGCTTGAAAGCATACTCTAATTACACGTACGTCATTCACACAATAACGCTACCATTCATCATCTATATTGTAAAGATTAGCTTCATTAAAACTGTTGTAGTAGCGGTCAAAATCTTCACACTCACTATCACCCATGTTGGTGTAGTTAAAGTATTGTTTGAGGGGTGGTAGTCCTACGTAATTTAAAGTTTCGCTAGTGAGGAATGTGTAAGGGAAGTATCCTTTAGAAACTTCGGCGGCTAAACCCATCACCTTAGGTAGTTTGGCTAATTTACAAGGTGTGAACAGCAGGGTGTCTTTAAACTGTACATTACCTCTTATTTGCATCTGTATAAGTTTGTTTCCTCTTTTCAAGGGGTCACCTGTAAATATCTCAGATGACTCATGCTCAAGCAGTTCCTCAAAGGAATTGTGTGTCAAATTTTGCACCGTTATGGGCAAGAATATACACAGTCATTTTTTTTTAACTTATCCGCTAACTTGACAATATAGGACACAAAGAGTTTCATGGACTGTCGTTTGCAATCGTTTTAAAAACGTTTGTCCGCTTACCACATTTGTGACACTCATCACACTCGACTTCCATGCACTCATTGCAGATAGTCTGGCTTACAAGTAGATGTGGGGTAACCTCTTTGGTTTCAGGGTTTGTGTAAGTTTCTATATCGTAGTACACGGTTATGCAGGGTTTAATTTTACGCTTAGCATCTTTCATATAACATACATGCTTTACTCCATCCACCTCATATTTCTCATGGCATGTAGAGCAGTGAATTTCGTCACAACTATGCCAGAACTCACCGCTACCATTCAACGTGTGAAACATACCACACTCACAAATCCTCATTTTCCTGCACGTGCCATTCGATTTATGGTGATCAAAACAGATGTTATTGAAAAAAATGCCCTTACATACATTACAATTGTGTTTCTCAGCTTCAACTACCCGACTTTCGCACCTGGGGCTCTTACACTGCTCACATACCATGTGGCAATCCTTACAATGTTTCAACAGATCATTCGTAAACTCAAGACAACCCTTACACAAATCATGATGTCTCCCATATTTTCGACTTTTATCATAGTTTACATAAAGATATCTGATGCGTCTAATAGGAAGGTAAGTGGCTCCCACCAGCCCTAAAACAAGTAGAGGTTTTGTGCGACCTCGCACACTGCTTTTAAATACATACGTTGTTCTACCATCTTGATCCAGACCAAACACGGCAATCCTAACTTTCAGCTGTTCTTCTACCTTCGTCAACTCTTCAGAACCCATATTACAGTCAAACTCAAGTTTACAGTCTACAGCCAGTTTACGAGCATAAGCAACCAAATATTTTGGGCTCGTGTGTTTAGCACAGTGAACATATGAGCCAGGATTACGGCTATTAATCCACAGCCACGCTCGGAGTTTATATGCTTTCGGTAAATAACCGGAGAATTGAAGTTGAATGTATAAGGCGTGGCCGTATGTCCCACAACAGGGAATACATGGTCATTTTCAACCGTGAAATTCTCCAGGCTGAACTTTGAACCACTTTGAGAAGCTTGTGCAAAACGTGAAAGGATGTAGTCAACATCTTCTGCCACCAGGTGTCTGTAAGGTATTACTATCCAGAACTAATCGCTATCCTCGCTATTTGGATCAAGCCCAAACGCCAGCCTTACTCGGGTCTCCCGATCATTATTGTTCTGAAGAGCATATGCGATGACACATCGAACTACGTTGCGGAGTCCTTGTTCGAAACCCTTCGAATATGCGACTCGGGGATCAATCCTGACTTTGTAGCAACTTCTAGAAAGTGTATGGTTATTACTCACATTTTACATTAAGGTAAGAGGTACACCATTGGATGAATGATAGCTCATTTTCTCTGTATGGATAGCGGTAGCCCTTGAAGGGGCTTGGAATGTTGCAGATGACGTGTAAGGTTGGAGGTTTTCAGGACATTGTTTATCTGGTTCTCCCGATAATGAGTTTGTCGGCGATGGATCTTGGTCCTCAGAACTGAACGAGCCACTGAACCTTGTTCGTTTAGCTTCCATACCGCACGTGACTGGAGATTGATCTTCAACAGGCCTAGCTGTTGCTTGAGAGGTTACCTCAATGGGAGAGTCAAAGGGTCCCTGGTTATTCTTTCGACCCCGCTTACCGCCACTTAGGCATGTTGGTGGTAATGCATTTCGAGATCTTTTAAAGGGTTCTTTATACGATGCCCTGGAAAAGAAGGGAAAACTGATGAATACGAGATTCTTAAAAAAAGGCCATACATTAGTTAGATTTTCTAGAAAAATCAAATTCACAAAGCTATCAGCATGTATTATAAGTAGCTCCACAAGGTTTATCAAATCTATGTTTATGCTTATTAGAGTTATTAATGACGGTAGACTCATTAATGACAAAGTTACATAATTTTTCAAATTCTGTACATGAACTTATATATATATATATATGTATATTATTTTTTTCTAGATGTATTGTGCCTTCAAAGCATATTGACTAGTTAAGGAGTATTTTATCAAGAAAAGTCAAAACTTTTTCAAGAGTTCGAGGAATATAAGAAACCCTATGGAAATAAACAAAGGTATTAACCCCAGCACCGTGTTGCTGAAGTACAGTATTTACTTGTAAAGTTGATGAATCCATAATATGTGGAAAGAAATACATTCATGCGGGTAAGTGCTTAAAAATGCTCTTTTTGTTTTGTATTACTTTTATGCAGGAAGGAGGAGTCGGGCGATTGCCCACGAAAACGCCCTCCAAGCGTATTCCATACAGAGACGGATAAGACCCTGCACAGAGACACCAACTGAGCGAGGGCGAAGAAACTGTGTAGTCAGTACACCGTACCTAACCTCTTAGAAGCTGTTTTGGAGAGAGTATATGTGATCTTCACAGGAAAGATCACGAGAAAGGATGCGTCGGGGTGTTAAGAGAAGAGGAAGGACTGATACGTATATTGTTGAAGGCAAGGTTATAGTCGTGTTGAAGATTGTGTCGAGTAGACAGGCGGAGGAACCGAGTTTTGATCCAATGAAAGTCGCAAGGTGTTCTCTGACCTAATCAGAGATAACAGAAAGATCAGATGTCAGATGTTCCATAGTCGTCACAGTGCGACTGTTGAGAAGGAAGCTCTGGGAAGCGGATGGAGAAGTTAAGTGTGAGAGCATTGGCATAGGAGTGAATAGGAGAGGAAGAACGAATTAAAGATCATTAATAAATAAAAGGAAAAGATTGGTTGACAGAACAAAGTCAGTCCCTCTGTTGATAGCTTTAGGAGAAGAACAGAGGTCATCTACAACCGCAGCTATAGAGTGGCTAGAGGGAGAATTAGAGGTGAAGACACAGGTAGAAGGATAAAATCCGAAGGATGGCATTTTGGATATTTAAAATTTGTAACACACTCTATCAAAAGTTTTCGATATGTCTAGCGCAATAGCAAGAGTTTCACCGAAATCCTGAAAGGAGGGAAACCATGAGTCAGAGCGATATGCAAGAAGATTGTCGGTAGAAGTACCGTTGGGTCCCCGTACTGACGATCTGAAAGAAGATTGTGAGAAGAGAGGTGCTTAAGATTCTTCCTATTAAGGATAGCTTAAAAAATATTAGAAAGGCAAGAAATTAAAACAGTTTGACTGAAGGGATTAGAGCGGCTATTCTTCCTTGGGACAGGTTGATTGAAGGCAAACTTTTATCAGAAAGGCAAAGTGCCAGATGAGAGGCAACAATGTAAGAGTTTGCCTAGTCAGAATGTTAGCACTGAAGCACAAGAACAATAGGTGGAACACCATCAGGACATAATAAAGTCAGAGGGTGGAGGAGATGGAGGAACAGTACCGGAATCGTCCATGGCTGAGGTGGAAGCGAAAGTTTGAGCGAAGAGTTTAGCGTTGTCAGAAGATCCGGTAGCTGAGCCGTCGGTGTGGAAGAGAGATGGGAAAGAAGAGGTGGTAAAGCTGTTGAAGAGGTTCTTAGCTAGATGCTGAAAGAGTGCGACGAATTAGAACAAGCAGTTCTAGGTCATTCAGGAAAGCCAAAGGTGTTAGTGAACATTGAAATCTCCTAAAATGAAGATTTCAGCAATGGAGAGCGGAATAGAATGTATTCCACTTTGGAAGTTAGGTAATTAAAGAATTTTAGATAGGGAGTAGAATTAGGAGAAAGGGAAACAGTGCAGGTGTATTTATTTTGAGATTGGATTGTAAGCCGTAGCCTGAGGGCATAGAATTCATGGGTTCGGGAATACGAGGACAAGTTAGGTCATTGAGCAAATATACGCAGCATCAATCTTTGGAGTGAATCTGAGTATAGAGAAAGTAAAAGGGTACAGAAAAGATGTTGTTGACTGTCATCGCAGGAACCTGAGTTTCAGTGAGGGATGAGGCTTGGGGGAGGAGAGGCGTTGTTCAACAGATTGAAAATTTGAGGAAGACCACGAATGTTGCATAAGTTTATGAATCAGGCTGAGGAGCAAGAACATCTCAAATGGGTGGTAGCACATCCAGCCCCGCTATCCAGCGTCTGCGTTCCTTGTATCGGCAACCGATGTCCCGAAGTGGGTCATTAAGGACCCCCTCCTCAGAGGACTCCGATGCTCTTGAATTTACAGCCTTTTTTAAATTTGAAAAGATTATGTAGTGTGTAACACTACAGTATATGTAGTGAGTAGTAGGGTGAGACGTGTATGTGTGTGTTTGGGATCATGCTTGACTGGTCACAGGGTAGATGAGCCACGGAAACAAGATTAGTTAAGGTGGACAGTGGCAGTAGAAATGGATATTCCAGCACTCCCCATCTGTCTAACAGAATCGAAAATGCTACTGTGTCAAATACTATTCATCTGAACCAAGTGCGGTCGGTCTTAAAACGGTCAGAGGAATAGGAATGTGGAAGGTGGATTCTCCGGTATAGAGATGTATAGGTAGATTGTTCAATTTAAAAAGTCTTTGATAAATTAAAGGTAAGAGGGGCGACAGTACAATTTCTATGAGAAATATTGCAGTAGTAAAACAGTGGCCCATTAGGGTGTGTCAATTTTAGTAAAGTCAACAATTCAAAAACTACTAATGCTCAAATGATGTCATATTATCTAGCAAACTTAGAAATATCTTTAGTATTGTTTAAAAAAGCCATTTACCTACTTATATTTGACCATAAAAGTTTGAAATATAACCTAAATATGACTGTAGCATCGTATATCAATGTGCCATTGATATGTGTGGTCAAATTTGGTTATTTTTGGTGTGCAGTATGGTTTCTAAGCCTCACATAGTCACAAATGCTGGAGTTTTGATTGTGAATGCATGTGTTTTCCCTCCTTTTTGACAATTTTGATTACTTCGTAATGTAAATATTGTGTAATTCAAATTATTCAAAATGTTATGTATGACCCAAACTTTCTGTATATTTTGATATGATAGATATATGAAATTGTCATTACTTTGAATAATTAAGGCTTGTACCTATAACAACACAACCTTTTATCTGAGCTTATAGTAAGATATTAAGAATTTCAATTAAAACTTAATTTTATGTAATCATAATCAGTAGGCCTATCCAAATTTCAATGACATTTCTTTTGTTCACAGGACCACAGAATGAGTCAGAAAGAAATCAGAACCCGAAGCAAATCAAGTTGTCACCTAAGTCATTTGGTGGGGACTGGGAGGGAACTTCCCCCTGCTGAGCTGCTCACAGCCAGAGATCTGCTGAGGTATGGTTTGTTGAGGAGAGAGCTAAGTGAGGAAGACAGGAGGAATTACCCAGTTAATGACCTGATTAACAAAGGCATTGTTCCAGGGCTACTGGCTCAGTGGAGAAAGACCAACCCTCTAGTCACAGGACCTGTAATCAACACTGAGGTTAGGATCAGGGCTAAAGTGAAGGCACTGTGGGATGAGGCAGTGAAGGTGTCCATTGGCAATGTGAAGCTAGAGGTCAAAGATAGGTTCATGATGAAACTGGACAAATTGGTGGATATCCTGACCTGTCACTGTATGATCAGGAGCTGCAGTGAGCTTGGATGCAACCCTGTCTGCAACAGAGGTTCACATTGACTGCAGTTGCAGGAGCGAGCAGAAGATACCAGTGCAGGAGCTTGCCTTCATTAAAGGTCAGCGAGAAAAGGTGGGAAGTGTTGGGGCACACCAGATGGGTCTAGCTGATCACCCTGAGACCAGGAGACAGGAAACAGTGCTGCAGAGACAGGAGCAGAGAAGGAAGTCCGAGGAGAAGAGGAGGAGGAAGGCAGAGGAGTTAGCCAAGAAAGAAGAGGAGTTGAGGGAGAAGTCACTACTGGAGATGGAATTGGAGGAGACTGGAGATATACTGGAGGAGGCAGGGAGGAGAGAGGAGGAAGAAGACTTCATACCAGAGGCTGCGACAACTTCTTCCTTGCCTGTGGCTGAAAAGAAGAAATACAACACTGAAGATATCACCAACATAGCTCTGGCTAGCTTGAAACATCACACTGGGCTGAGAGAGACTGCATAGATTGCCACTGCTGCCTGGATTGATGCTGGTCTTATCACAGAGTTTGACACATCACTGATGATTGACCACAACAAGGTGAGGAGGGCTCAGGAGAGACTGACTAAGGAGCTGGTCAAGAAGTTTGATGAAGAGATTAGGGAAAATGGTATCACCTGTATCTTCTTTGATGGGAAAAGAGATGACACCAAAGTGATGATCGAAGCTGAGGGCAGTGACAGGCAGTTTCCTGGCTTCATTAAGGAAGAACACTACACAGTGTGCAATGAACCAGGTGGGAAATATTTGTGGCATTTTGTACCAGAGAAGAGAAGTCATTCTGAGGTCATTGCTGATCATCTGGTGAACTGGCTAAGAGAGAGAGGAGCAGACCAGATCCTTTTGGCCATAGGAGGTGACAGTACTAATGTGAATACTGGCTGGGAGGGAGGAGTAATGCACTGTGTGGAGGCCAAGCTTAGCAGGAAGTTGGTGTGGATTGTCTATGACTTGCACACTGTGGAGCTGAGTCTCAGACACCTGGTGACTGCACTGGATGGCAAGACATTGAGCAACAACAAGTGGTCTGGGCCCCTAGGGAAAATGTTAGACACTGCCACTGAGCTGGAGATCAACCCAAACTTCAGGAGGATCACTGTTGGTCCTCCTCTACCCCATCTCTGTCAGGAGGTAGTGAAGGACCTCAGAACAGACCAATCATATGGCTACAAAATCATCACTGCCATCAGATCGGGAGAGGTACCTCAGAGTCTAGCTCTCCTGGAGATTGGGCCAGTCTGTCACAGTAGGTGGGTCACCATGGCTCTAAGGTTCTGCAGATTATAGATTTCCAAACATGGGTTGAAGGGTAGGAACCTGAAGAATCTGAGGATAATTGTGGAATTTATATTGGGAGTCTACATGCCAAACTGGTTCAACATCAAGTTAAATCACAGCTGGGTGGAGGGTCCCAGGCATGTACTGTACCAGCTGGAGCTGCTCAGAAGTCAGAAGGAGATGATAGGAATAGTGATGCCTACAGTGAAGAGATCAACTTGGTATGCACACTCTGAGGCTGTGCTCCAGGCCATGCTGTGCAGTGAGGTGGAGGAGGAGAGGAGGGAGGCAGTGAAGAGGATACTGGAAATCAGAGGTGAAGGAGATGAGGACACACAGGTAGGAGACTGCAGTGACAGACCCAGGAAGACTCCTGACATCAACCCAAATGCCACCAAACTCTCGGAGCTTATTGACTAGAACTCTGGCGTGACTGAGCCTCCTCTGACCTGCTCCCTCACCACTGCTGCAATCAAGGAGTTTCTGGCTAGACCAATGGAACTTCCTGCATGGCCCTCACACACACAGTCAGTAGAGAGGTGTGTAAGGATGACAACTGAAGCTGCACATGTTTACTCACAAGGGAGGAGGGAGGCATACATCATTGGCCAGGTGGCCAGTAGGGAGCTCATGTCCAGGAACAAGGAGCAAGGCAGACATGGCATCCTTAGCAAAGTTCGAGAAACATATCTATATTTCTAAGTTTTAATATTGAAATACAATCAAAATGTCTTTAATTGTATGTAATGTATGTAAAATGTAGTTTTATACAGGGTGTTCGGAAAGTCACTGTGCACTTATATTTATTTAATAGCATACAATAGTATAACATTGCATATATGATAGAGGTTATGGATGGGACTATCAGAACTTATAAAAGGTGTTGAAAGTGATGTCCTTTAACAGCAATACAGGCCTGTACCCGTCTTATTTTATTTTGAAACACCTTTGTCAGTTCTTCTTTTGAAATGGACCTTATGTACGCAGTTATTGCAGTTTTCAGGTCACCAAGCGTGAGTGGACGATCTCGATTATATAAGTGCACAGTGACTTTCCGAACACCCTGTACAACAACAAAAAATACTTGCAAAAATTGCTGATTTTTCGTGAACTTCAATTTCAAATATAAGTAGCTTGCATTGGTCAAATCTGGATTTTAAACCCATATTTCGATTTGGCACATACAAATGCATCATTTGGTCACTAGTAGGCTTTGAAAATCTAAAGATTTCACTTTGCTCCCTAAAATTGACACACCCTAGTGGCCCACAGGATTGTGATAGTGACCAGGTTTGAGCATCGGTTTTGAGCTTTATCAGGAGAAAAGAGGGTAAATGAAATTATCTGAATGACAAATAGAAATAAAACTGATGGAGAACTGGCTGAAAGAGCAGAAAGAATACTGACTTTTGTAAACAGGGGGACATGTTATAAAAGGAATGGTAAAAATGGGTATATATATATATTATATATTAATATATATATATATATTATTATATATATAGATTGTATGTATTACTAAAGTAAAGCATACTTACATTTCCCCGATATTGGATAGTCGGTGACTTGGAGCCGGAATTGAATGAGGCTGTACAAACGTGTCAAGTAAATTTTGAACGACGTCCATATTCTGAATGGTTATGGTCCCCCAACATTTCCTATAAATGTTGCGTAAAGGAACAATATAGTGCTGCGTGACATGGAAAACTACATCATGCGGAATAATAATATAATTAACACAGAATATTCTTTGTTGGGGATATTATTTCTTTTACATCTTTTATTTTTATCTTTTTAGTGACGAAAACTAAACCTGCTCTAAACGTTTGCCCACAGTGTCGTTCTCTTATTTCCCATATATGTATACTGTGTATATATGTATATATATATATATATATATATATATATATATAGGTACCCTGGGTGGTCTAGTGGTTAAGGCACTGGGCTGCTGGTGGTGCGTGAATCGGATTCACCGTTAAACTGTAGGTCTAAGGTGGAGTGAAAAGCTTGGCCTTCGTCAGAATGAACAATTCGGGGGAAGTTAATCAAAGGTTATTATATAAAAACTTGCACTATATATAAAAATATACACTAAAACTTACATTGACTTGTTCTGGGGTCCTCTTGCAAAATGTCTTTGCATTGCATACAATATTTCTTTGTGTTGTGCAGTAAACGTAATAACAAGTATCTGTAATAAGAGAAGAGCCCCGTAAGATAAGCATTAAGCACCTATACAACATAAGTCGAAATAGCGTAGCATCCTGTATACACAAAATATAGGATAATTGTCGTTTTCGTACATATATACCGTATATATATATATATATATATGAAAATTATTTCACGAAAGTAACACGTGAAAAATATTTATGATGAATAAAACCACGAAGGAAAGGAAACACAGCATGGTGCTCAAGCGCTTTCGTCTCATGACATCCTCAGGAACAATGAGGATGTCATTAGACGAAAGCGCTTGAGCACCATTCTATGTTTCCTTTCCTTCGTGGTTTTATTCATCATATATATATACAGTATATATATATATATATATATATATATATATATATATATATATAGAGAGAGAGAGAGAGAGAGAGAGAGAGTTACAAGGAGTTACAAGAAAAAGAATATGAAAGTCATAAAAAGTTTCGGGTGAAATCGAAGTGACTGAAAATGTGTACTGGACTTATATATATATATATATATTACCTGTATATATTATTCATGCACAAGAAAGGAATCAAACATCTACAGTGAACGTTTACTCAAAACCTATCCTGAAAAATAGTGATTATCAGTTAACACGCTAAAAAAGTTTAAAAATACTCACAAACTGGCAAAGGGAGTGAAGTGTTAACAAACTTTCTGTTGTGAAGATCGCATGAAGAATGATGTTTTCGATTAGAGTCTGGGCTTAAATAGCTTCATCTCTCTGTGTAGCATTGCACAGATAGTTTCCATATTTCACAATAATTTCAATTCGTTGTGTACTTGCATTATGTAATTTGGGCCATTATTTGGCTAATGCCTACCAACAGATTTCATAGTTTGTTAATGAGAAAAACTAGTGCGTTTTATATATGCAGTCATGTACCTTTGCAACGATGAAAATTAGGGTCTTCCTTCAATATACAAATATGTATATTCAACAACTTATATTCTAGACGTTTTGAAACGTATTATAACGTATTAAAATGTAGTATAACGTTATGGAAATTTCGCAATCCCTGCCCGTTTGTATAATTCCGGGAAGCTGCTGAAAATGTGGATTAGTAAACTATTGTTAAGAAATTATATTAATCAGGGAAGCTAATTGCTTACAAGTAATGCTTTAAATTTATAGAATGTTCCTAAACAAATATATTTAATTTATGCCCACCCTCTCATTACACTAAAATTCCGTTTTCTGTATTGCAAATGTGTGTAGGAAACGACTTTTGCAACATTTAGTGTAACACTATTATAAAATGCATTATAAAAATGCTTCTGTTTTAAATTCATCGTATAATGGAATTCGCGTTATAATTGAAAGAATATTAATTTAGTTATTCGTCAAAAATAATGAATTAACTACAGTAGGTGGATATTGAAACGGGATACTCCAGAATTATTACATAAAAGAGAAGGAACAATGCATAGATCTCACAGGAAAACTCGGGATAAATAAAGATGGATATGTAATTGACGTTAATACCATTCTTTCTTTTTAAGTTGTTTGCAATTGTAATTAGCATAACAAAACGAAATAGTTAACTAATGTAAATTGAAATAATTAATATTTACTTATGTAGCTGTTTTTCCCTTCCAGTTTGCAGAAAATCCTTACGTGATAGGAAAATGCTAACTTTATTCGAAATCAGTGTAATTGATTTATATAAAATCACTTATTAGTGAGAAATCATCTCTTACAAATTTCTCATTAGCAGTCCTATGTAATTTATAGTCAATAATTGGTAACAATAATAGTATTAACTCTATCTCGTTACAGAAAAATCACTAGAAAAATTACATACTGTACTTTTAAAATTGTTTATTATTAATCAGTTTGGAAAATCTGGCAAGATTGGGAACGGAGTTACCAATTACGATTAACGTACTAAAGAAAGAATTATGTAGCTACTGTACATTGAATCAGTAATCTTCTGAAATATATATTTGCATCATTCATTCATTTCACGTGCTTAATTGTGAATTTCGTCATATATATATATATATTATATATATATATAGTATATATTTTTTTTTTTTTTTTAGTTCAGGAAGAACCGATTCGCCTCTATTTAAAGGGCATATCTCAGCGGAAAAACAAAGAAAAAGTGAGAGGAAAGACAGAGGAAAAAGAAAGGGTGGAGGGGACAGTCGAAGTGGAAAAAGACCAAGGATGACAAGGACTGCAGGGTCGAGCCCCATCATCCTTGGGTGCTAGGGCCGGGAGGGCGCACGTGAAACCTCCAGGAACAAGCACGTACAAACGAGCACAAAGAGCACTCAAGAGCACGAGCTTAGAACCCCCTTGCGGGGCAGTATATATATATATATATATATATAATAATAATAATAATAATAATAATAACGATAAACAATTAATAATGTTTAAACTGGTAACTGAATAAAAATATTAATTGGTATGTTGGTTGCACGCTTATATGTTAGTCTATCTGCATAGACTGCCAATAAACCTTTCCATTTTCATTTTCATAATGTAGCTAAATAATATTTTTCATATGGTCTATAGTTTGCCAATAAACCTTTTCATTTCATTTCAAGTGTAATTGAGTGATATAAAATCGGTTATTAGTAAGAAAATCTTTCTTACAAAGTTCTCACTCGCAGGCCTGTGTAATTTATAATCAATAATTGGTAACAATAATAACTATTTCTCGTTACAGACAAATCACTAGAAAAAATTACATGCGATTAAAATTGCTTATTATTAATTAGCCTGGAAAATCTGACAAGATTGTGAAATGAGTTGCCATTTACTATTAACATATGTCACAACCATGCGACCTACCATTTCTATGGTTGAGCAGTGTTCATGTTTGTGCCATTAGAAGTTCGCTGTGAGAAGCGAAAGTCCCTTAACTCTGTCTCTCTAATTCGTCTCCCTTAATTTCTCCCAATAATGACTTATACTGTACGTACAAAGTAAATCACTATGACGTCATAAAGTAACTTAATTTCCTTGAATACCTTGAATACTGAATCACGTGTTTAGTATGTGGATATCTTCCGTATTCAGTGTATGGTAAATTCTTTAATCATAATAAAAAACTTCACTCTCTCTAAGTCATTATTTATATGTTGTGTCCCGTCTGGTGTTATGCAATATAAATATTATTCGACCATACTCATTCATACATCCATGTTGTTTCTTGACCGCTATCCTTTATTAATTTTACTACTTATTCATTCATCTACCTATTGTCTACTTATGCCCTATGAACCTATCAGTTTATGTTTACTCGTGTCTATATTACGCACACAACCCATTGTGTGACAACCGATATGTGTACACTACTTTGTGCAGTCGTACATGTAAATACGTCCACGTGTATTCTCTTTACTTTTTCTTTTAATTATTTCACCTCCCGCAAGATATTCGTTAATGCTGATATGAATGTTCAAATTCCGATGACGTCGCCAAAAGCGAGCCTCTGAATCCGAACTCTTTTCTCTTGCTTCTACTACCAATTTATAACGTTAAGATGTTACGTTATGTTATGTTATTATAATATACTGTATTGTTTCCATGCCAGGCTACTGGCTCGTCATTACTTGTACTTACTATTTCTACCTAATTGTCATTCAAATTCTTGTTACTTATGTGTTACGTTATCATAAATGTCCGTGTACTTCCAATGGAAAGTACACTGTGTTTTTCCTCCGTTTTCATCATCGCTGGCTTTTAGGCTTTCAAACTATAATAACCAACCATTCTTCTAATAATATTTGACATAATTTGGCGTAATTACCGTTAACTATAAATATATAACATTGTTGTTAATCCCCCTTAAATTATAGAACAACGGAGAATTCCCCTTCATTATATAAATTGTATCACCTATTTAGATTACTTCAGTATCAGATATGTCAATTAAGAACTTGCTAAAATTGTAATTAACGGAAATAATTTAATATGATGTTATAAATGTACTCAATGTATTCGGTACATGTCGGCACCCCGACATTATGTAGCCATCCAAAAGTGTATACCTTACAAAAATTAGTATTTTTTTGTTAATTTTTTTTTATCTTTCTAAATTTCGTTGCATGCTTAAATTATGCTTAACGTCACAATTCTTTAGCTCTCCAGTTAAAGTGGGAGCTTAACCTTCAACTGCACTCCCCCAAAATTTAGACTTATTTATTTCTTGTATTGTAAATTAAATCACTCCTGCCTTAGCCTTTACCCAAGGAGGCCGAGTCCCCTCGCCTTAAATTCCTGCTTGAGCTGTTGTTGCAAGAGGCTGCAAATTCATTTTCCTCCTTCAGTGCCTCGTTCTGTATATACTTTGTGTAATAAAAATTATATGAGTGAACGAAAACTCCAGTTTAGAAGTGAAGTGTTTCCATTCACCCCCTTCGGAAGAAAACTTGGTAGAAACTGTTTATTGTTACTCGGATGCTCTACGGCTAAGGCCGAGCTTAATGAACAAGGACCACCCTCGTTGGATTGTCCAAAGTGCATTCATCTTAAAAGTCGCCAGCGGGCAGTGGCTTGCGTCGAAAGAATTGTGCAACTACAATGAATCAGGAAACTTATCATATATATATATATATATAATATATATATAATAATAACGATAAACAAAAATAATAATAATGTTTAAGCTGGTAATTGAAGGTAAATAATAGGTATGTTGGTTAAACGCTTATATGTTAGTCTATCTGCATAATGTAGCTTAATAATATCTGTCATATGGACTAGACTCTTAAGTCTGCCAATAAACCTTTTCATTTCATTTCATTTGACTTCATTTCATTTCATAATAGTGTAGAATAAATGAATTTGAATGAAGAAAGGCAAAAGTTACCCCTATAATTGAAAATAAAATATGATTTATTTTAATTTTATTTAATATTTTTATTTACCTTCATATAATGCAAATATTAATTCAGAATTTGAATAGTAAAAAGACTATTATTACTCTGTTTTTTGTAACATCTATATGTAACCTGAAGGAAAAATGAATGTACTCGTTTAGCTAAACGTTGAAAATGGTTCCGAGAACACAGTACAAGTTATTCTATGTTTTGAGACCAATACAGCATCTCATATAGGTTTGCTAAGTCCTTTTTTCAAATATTTATTTTAAGTTTTCATTTCTATTGTTTAAGGGTATTAGGTTCAAAATTGATTGTCAAATTCTGTTTTTGTCTGCTTTTGTCTCATGAAAGACCATGAAAGAACCCCACAGGAGGATTTTTTTTTTCTCGTGAAGGATGGCGAAGATGAATCCTCTTTTTTTCCAAGAAGGGGCCCTCAAGGGGAAAATGCCCTTCATTATGGACGGTGAGACCCCATAAATAGGGTGAGGAACTTAAGGAAAGGGTCCCCTCATAACGGAGGCGAAGGCCTTCAGGGGCCCCCTCCATGGGCAAGTTTCAAAGCACCCCAAATTCCTCTACAGAAATGCCATCATAGTACTTGCCTGGACACTGCGTTTGAAAGATTGGAGGCAATAGACATTAAGAATACCGATTAACCCTTGCACTAGAAAGTTGGACAGAAAAAAGAATGAAATGTGTCGAAAGTGCTCTCCTTAAAGTAGGAGGCATGCAGTTAGAAAGTTCAGAAGAGCTGTGTCCGTTATAATAGTGATAGTAAAGAGAGAGTAAGGCAACATTGCGGCGAAGAGAGAAGGATTAAAGATAGTTAGTAAGAGGCGGGGAATTAATGGGACGAAAAACCTTTAATTCCAAACGGACAAGTAGAGCTGTGTGAGTTGAGCCACCCTACACATTAGAAGCGTACTCCATACCCGGGTGGAAAGACTCCTGTACAGAGAGAGCAACAGAGTGTGATTGAAGAAATTGCCTGTACAGCACACCTAACCTCTTAGGAGCTGTTTTGGAAAGAGAGTATATGTGATTTTTCCAGGAAAGATCACGAGAATATGAAACACTAAGAATGTTAAGACAAAAGGAAGGATTTTATGTGTTGTTGAAAATAAGAGGATAGTCGTGTGGAAGATTGTGACGAGTAGATAGATGAAGGAACTGAGTTTCTGAGGTATTGAAAGCCATAAGGATTTCTCTGCCCCAATCAGAGTTCGTTGAAAGATCAGAGGTCAGGTGCACCACAGCCGTCCCACCCGAATCATGGAGTGACTGCTGTGAGGGGCGCTTTCGGAACGGGGTGAAGAAGTGAAGAGTGGAATCATCGGCATAGGAGTGAATAGGACAGGAAGTGCGGTTTAATAGATCATTGATAAATAAAAGGATCATTGATAAAATGAAAGAGTCGGTGACAGTAAAGAGCCCTGAGGAAAACCATTATAAATAACTTTAGGAGAAGAACAGTGGCCATCTACAACCGCAGCTATAGATCGGCCAAAAAGAAGATTAGAATCCAAAGGCTAGAAGGATAGAAACCAAAAGTAGGAAGGTTGGAAATTAAGGATTTGTGCCCATCTCTATCAAAAGCTTTTGATATTCATAACGCAATAGCAAAGGTTTCACCGAAATCCTGAAAGGAGGATGCCCGAATGATGATGTCAGAGGTCGACATATCCAAGAAGATCATCAGTAGAGCATCCCTTGCGGATAGAATAATTTTGGAAAGGCAAGAAATCAAAGCAATTGGACGAGAGTTGAGAGGGGAGAGAGCTGTCACCCTTCTTTGGGACAGGCTGAATGAAGGCGAACTTCCAGCAGGAAGGAAAAGTACAAGATGAAAGACAAAGACAAATGAGTTTCCCAATAAACATCTTTCGGATAGATTCTAATTTCAGACATGATGAAATCAGATGGAAGAAGGGATGGAAGAACACTACTGGAATCGTCCAGGATTGAAACGGAGGCGAAAATTTGAGCGAAGAATTCAGCTTTATCAGGAGAAGAGACAGCAACTGAGCCATTAGAATGGAAGAGAAGAGGGAACGAAGGAGTAAAGTTGTTGGAGAAGTTCTTCCCCATTTGAAGCGAATTGGAGCGATAGGACAGGAAATAGATATAAGATTGTGATCGAAGGAGTCCAACGGAGAAAAAAGTTTGACAGAGTAAGAAGAAGGATGAGAGGTGAGAAATAAATCCAGAATGTTGGGCTAATCTCTAAGGCGATCGGGGATACAAGTTGGGTGCTGTACAATCTGCTGTAGGTTATTCATGATAGAAAAGTTGTAAGCTAGTTCACCAGGGAATGGGAGGAAAGCCAAAGTTGGTGATGAACATTAAAATCTTCTAAAATGGAGATTTCAGCGAATGATGAGTGGAGTAAAATGTATTTCACTTTGGAAGTGAGGTAGTAACAAAGTTCTGGATAGAATGGAAGTCAGTAGAATTAGGAGAAAGGTATACAGTTCAGATGTATTTAGTTTGAAATTGATATGTAAGCCACAGGCAGAGGGTGTAGAATTTGGAGGAATCGTGTTCGAAAATATGAGAGCAAGTTAGGTCGTTGCTTACATATACACAATATCCACCTTTAGAATGAGATTGATTATAGAGAAAGTCGGAAAGTACAGAAGAAGGGTTCCTGTCAGTCGTTCCAGACACCTGAGTTTCAGTGAGGTAAATAAAGTGAGAGAAAGTGAGGTTTAGAGGGAAGAGGTCGTGTTCAACAGTTTGGAAATTTGAGGAAAGGCCACGAATGTTGCAGAATTGTTTTCAAAGTGAATCAGGCAGAGACATAGGGCATCTTGGATAGGCAGTAGGAGAACCATCCCTGTTGTTTAATATATACTCGAATAATATATATATATATATATATGAAAATTATTTCACGAAAGTAACACGTAAAAAATATTTATGATGAATAAAACCACGAAGGAAAGGAAACACAGATGGTGCTCGAGCGCTTTCGTCTAATGAGCACCATCTGTGTTTCCTTTCCTTCGTGGTTTTTTCAATATATTATATATATATATATATATATATATATACAATATATATGTATGCCTCGGATATAAGAAAACAATCTCGAAGCCTTTGTGCTAAAGCGAATATGACTATTAGGAACTTTCGGTTCTGTACAAGTGAAGCTAAAGACACTCTTTCGTATTTTCTGCAGTAATATATACGGACAGCAACTCTGGATGAATTATAAAAAAGGTTCTGGCAGAACCATAAATTTGCTGTCTTTTATACTCTTACCCGCAGTCCCGAGCTTCCCGGAGGTAACAAGACGTGCTCAATACAGTCTAATGCAAAGAATTAAAAAATCAACCAACCCGATTATCCAAGCTATCCATGAGTCCTGCCGTTTATCCTCTAAGTTATGGAATTCTTGGTACGAAAACGTCTGTCTGTAGCTCCACTTAACTCCGACATTACTGTATTATTTCTAATTAACTGCAGGCCCCTATATATTTCTATCCTTAGTATATGAACTGTCATTGTATTAATAACACTGTACAGTACAACAGTGAAAAAAAACGGAAATGAGATAATTTTTATGGCTAATTATATGCGTAGATTGCGAAAATAACACTCATTTATTTGTATCACCCGCCGATTTTATGAAAATGACCCTATTTCATTGTATCATTTTGAGAACCACTGGTTCTCTGAACGCATCTTTTACATTTTGTTCAGTCATGCATATTAAGGTGGAGTGAAAATATCATTTTTGGATTTTTAATTTACTTGAGTGTGGAAAAGTTGCCAATGGGCTTTAGAAACAAGCATGTGAAATTATAATACAATTGAAGCATTGCTTGATTGACCACCAGCGATTTTAATATATGGCATATTTCATGTTTTAACGATCGCTTTGCCCATCAGGAGTCATCCAAGATGCTGGTCTTTCATCCATGTTTATGCAAATAATTAACAGCTTAGTTTGCTGTAGACTGTGTTATTGCATACTTGAGGTTGACATTTAAGATTACAACATGTGTGGAATGTAAATTAATGGCAATTACAGAGGGTGGCCAAATTATTAGAGCTGATGTGAGTAAGTGAGATAAGAAAGAGTTTAGTTAACCATACATTGATTTAATGCTAGTTTCAGTGATGGTAGTGATTTGGTGCGATAACATATGCAGTCCGTGAGTCAGAGGGGATGGGAGATTGGGAGTGGGGGAGAGTGAGTAATATGCAAAGCGCGGCTGCTCCACCAAGCTCAGTGCACATGTGGCAGTGAGAATTGAAGGTTATTTGTGCTGTTATCATCATTTTTTCGTGAAACTTGATATTAAAAGTAAGTTAATTACATATTGATATCTGTTTATAGGTGTTTGACAAGTGAGTGTGACAGTATTAATTTGATATTTCTTTTTCTTGCAGAAATTCTTTAATAGTCTTACATTGCTTACAATTTATAATAATTGTTTTTTTTTTCAGAATGGAAATTATTACGAGGGAGAAGGCGGCATGTGTGATTTTTGGCGCGCCACGCGAGATACCCACAAATGTTCTTCCACCTACGCTGATGTTATGAAGGCTTACATCCATACAAGACAACAGCTGACAACGAAGAATAACAAATATCCACCGTTCGCCGAAGTATCAAAAAAAGTTTGCGTTGATGTTGAACTTGTTTGGGAGAAAGCGTCTCTTCCGACCGTGACGCACGGACGAGTGATTGAAACGCTCAGACCGTACAACGAGAAATACAAGAAAATCTTGAAATCATACAAGGCTCGGAAGGACAACGACAACTACAAGCAACAACTTGAACAGTTCAGAAAAGACGCAGATAAACTCTTCGACATTAGCAAATGCAAATGTGTAGATTTCGTCATGAGCTGTAAGTGCGAAAGAGCGGACAAAGTACCACTCAAAGAAAGAAAGTTTCTAGAGGACCAGAGAGGAGCCAGAAAGATGATTATAGGAGGCATCGATTTGGTGGAAACAACAAAGCTACAGAAGAAAATATCCAGGAAAGTCTGTGAATCGAGAAGACACAGCATTCACCAAGAACAATCGAAGCAGCAATGCAATTCTGGAAGCTACAACGAGGAAGACAAGGACGACGACACCGACAACAGCGACGAAGAATACACCCTATCTAAGTCACACTGTAAACCTGATCTATCGACACTGGAGAGTAAACGTCAAAGAATGACGATGACTGTACGATTACCATGTTTGGCTAAAGCGTGCGATAGAACGGGCGTCTCAGATCGAGCAGCAGCCGTTATTGCCTCATCCGTGCTACAAGACATTGGAATTGTGTCTACAAATGACACCTCCAAAGTCATTGATCGTAGTAAAATTCGCCGAGAAAGAAGTAGAACTCGTCAAGAACTGACAAAACTAGACAGCAGTATGACAGACTTGCCTGGATTGTACTTCGACGGTCGAAAGGATAGAACGATGAAAAATGTACGAGACGCCGCAGGACATGGCCACCGGGACAGAGATACAGAAGAGCACGTCAGCATTATTTGTGAACCAGGTTCATCGTACTTTGGCCACGTGACGCCGTCAAGTGGATCAAGCAAGGCGATTTCCAAAGTAATCTTTGAATGCTTGGCTGCGCGAAGTGTGGATCTCGACAGTGTGAAAGTCGTCGGATGCGACGGAACCGCTGTCAACACTGGACATAATGGCGGAGTTATTCGGCAGCTTGAGGAATTACTACAAAAACCGCTGCAATGGCTCGTGTGCTTATTACATGCTAACGGGCTCCCCCTGCGACACCTGTTTCAGCATTTAGATGGAGTAACTACAGGACCTAAGTGCTTCTCAGGACCGATAGGGAAATCTCTCACAGCATGCACGGAACTCCATATAACATCGTATGAACCTATATCTCCATTACAGCCACTGCCGCATGTTGACGTGAAGGACCTGAGCACTGACCAGCAATACCTGTGGCAGATGTGTCAAGCTGTCAGTGAAGGACACTGTCCCTGTGATCTAGCATTGCGAAAACCGGGACCATTGAACCACTCGCGATGGTTGACAACTGCTAACAGAATCCTCCGCCTCTATGTTGGCCTCGATGCACCATCCAACAACATCAAAACTCTTGTCACATTCATCATCCGGGTCTACGCCCCAACATGGTTCGCCATCAAGACGCAGCCATCATGCAAAGATGGAGCCAAACATCTGCACGGGATGATGGTGAGAACACGATACCTCAGCTCCTCTCTAAAGAAAGTCGTCGACCCGGTGATTCGGCGAAACGGCTTCTGCGGACACCCCGAGAACGTGCTATTAGCCATGATCACAGATGAGCGACCACATATAAGGGAACTCGGACTCAGAAGAATCATGAAGGCAAGATCACATGTGTCTGCAAACAAAATCCGCAGGTTTCGAGTGCCACCGCTCAACCTCGACGCGACCGAATACCAGGACATGGTCGATTGGCAGACTTTGACCGTGACGGAGCCTCCTGTTACGATGGATATGACGGACAACGAATTGAACGACATGATCTCTGCTCAAATTTCACCAAGTGTCCTCTTCCCTCGCTTCCCTTGTCACACACAGGCGGTGGAAAGATGCGTGAACCTAGTTACCGAAGCTTCAGCCGCTGTGTGTGGCGAGACGTCCCGCCATGGATTTATTCGGGCTCGCGTCGCTTCTCGGCAGCTTATGCCGAAACTTGAGTCTAAACGTGACTATCAATTCTGAATTAACCATGCATGCATAACTCAGACTCTATCGTTAGCATAATAGTGTGCCAAAATAACTAAAAATATATCGTCTGATGTTTACTCGTATTTTAGGTATTTTTGTGTAAAATCGTATATTATTGTAAACTTATAACGTCTGGTGGTCGATCAAAAGATTGTCTGATTTTAATAAACTTTTTTGCATATTGTTCTATTAGTCCATTGGCAACTTTTAAAACTTCAAGTAAGTTAAAATTCACAAAAAAAAATTTTTGGGCCATTTTCACTCCACCCTAATGCATATGCTGTGGTGGTGGTGTTCGGCTCTATGTTTCCACTTTGATTTTATGAAAAATTTCTTTCATTAATCATTTAAAACAAAATTGTCAGCCATATTTTATCATAAATCGGTGCTATAAGTCAGTATTATTGAATAACAGCTATCAAATTATGTATATTTCTCCGACAACGTCTATATTGCGTGAAATTGCAAATTGATCTATCATTTTCTTATTTTACAGATTTTTATTGATGTTATGCTACAATGCCTAGAGAGTGCAAAACTTCGCCAGACAGTTTTTGTTATATTTGTGAGACATTAACGTTAAAACAGTATAAAAGGAAGTTGACTTCTCGTGTGAAAAAGCTTTATGAATTATACTTCGCATACAAAGTTGGTGATCAGGACAAGCATTGGGCGCCTCATATCTGCTGTGTGAGATGTACAAGCTCGTTATCTGCATGGTTCAAAGGCACCGGTCCTGCTCTGGGATTTGGTGTCCCAATGGTATGGAGAGAGCCGCTGGACCATTCAACTGATTGCTATTTCTGCTTAACGAACATCACAGGTTTGAATCTTTTATTTTTCTGAATATACGTCAAATTTGGTGTTTTTAGCACATTTTAGCATATCCTGCTCTGCATAATGTATTACACAATTATGCTATCTTAAGTAGTCAACAATGTCTATTGTCTCACATTACAAGTTGCAACAGAAAAGGGAAAAAGGCTATAGTCTACCCAAATCTTCGTTCTGCTATGCGTCCTGTGGAACATTCTACAGATATACCCTTCCCTCGTCCTCCAGCTGAAATGCCGACCGATAACATAAACTCTGACAAATCGGAATCAGACGGCGAATGCTATGAAGCTCAAGTCGAGTCCAAGAAAGAACAACATCTCATCACGCAGCCTGAACTCAATAATTTGGTCCGTGATTTAATACTTACCAAGCAACAAAGTGAACTGCTGGCCTCACGTCTACAAGAATGGAATCTGCTGGCGGAAGACGTACGAATTACAGCATTCCGAAAGCGCTCCTTAGATTTGCAGGAATATTTCACAATGAAGAACAATCTTTGTTATTGCATTGATATACATGGTCTGTTCGATGCTCTGGGTTTATGCTATGAACCGAATCAGTGGAGATTCTTCATTGATGCATCTCTGTACAGTGTTAACGGTGTACTGCTACACAATGGGAACACAATGCCTTCTGTTCCAATCGCTCATTCAGTCATCTTGAGAAAAACGTATGACAATGTTGCTTTTATTCTGGACTGTATAAAATACAATGAGCATGAATGGCTTATCTTCGAAGATTGAAGGTTGTGGCTATTCTCAATGGATTGCAAACTGGCTATACGAAATACATGTGTTTCCTCTGCAAGTGGGATAGCCGAGCAAGGTCTGAACACTACACACGCTCAGTATGGCCGCTGCGAGACAATACCTCACCTGGATCTCACAATGTTATTCACGAACCACTAGTACGAAAGGAAAAGGTTATCTTGCTGCAACTTCACATAAAACTAAGGCTGATGAAACAATTTGCAAAGGCGTTGAAACAGGATAAGCCTGCCTTCAAATATCTAAAGGAAAAATTCCAAAAAATAAGTGATGCCAAGATTAAAGAAGGCATATTCGTCGGCCCTCAAATTCGCCAACTCATGATAGACGAACACTTTGAAGCGGTGATGGATGAGGTTAAGTTGGCAGCCAGGCGTGCATTCAAAAACGTGTGCAGTGGTCTATTAGGAAAGACTAAATACGACAACTATGCTGCACTTGTGGATCAACTTATCAACTCATACCAACGTCTCGGACGCAAGATGTCATTGAAAAGTCATTTTTTACATTCACATCTCTCATTCTTTCCGGAAAACGCATCTGCTGTTAGCGACGAACACGGGGAGAGATTCCACCAGGATATAGCCACAATGGAAAGCCGATACAAAGGGAAGTGGAGGCCTGCTATGCTGGCCGATTTCTGCTGGAATTTAAAGTGACCAACCAGAAGCATCACACAAACGCCAGCATAAATACAAATAATGAGTTGAAAACAGTATAATACGAGAGTTTTATGTTAATTTTGTGCATATATGTTGAAGTATAGCAACAATTAAACTGTTCCATATGATAAATATGATAAAGCCTATCTGTTTATCAATATATTCTTATGTTTTGGTATGTAGATTTTAAGCCGTCATTACAAAAAAACGTGACGTGATAGAAAAAAACTATTTTCAGATTTGAATCAGCACACTCGAAATATTAAGAATGACCGAATGTTATTCCCGTTTTTTATCTGAACCGAAAATTTGTTGTACAGTGTAATCATATAGACCAGAGCTTCTCAAACTTTTTTCACTTGCGACCCCTTTGGATCAGACAAATTTTTTCGCGACCCTTCATTCAATGTCATAAAAGCAATAGGTACTAACACTGTATATTTATGAAAAAAATAATATTTTCAAATGTTTCTGCGACCCCCAATAATATTTACGCGACCCCTAGTTTGAGAAGCGTGGATATAGACTATAGTCTGCCAATAAACCTTTTCATTTTCATTTTCATTTTCATATATATATATATATATATATGCATATAACTGCAATGACCGCGCAGTATAGGAGATATTCCGCGCAAAACGAGAGAGAGAGAACGAAACAAATGAAAAAATGAGGTAACCACCCGGGATCTTCCGATTGCCGGTCAGATGCGATACCATTACACCATGGGCCTCACTCTTCCAAATATATATATATATATATATATATAAATTTAGGGTGATTCAAATATGGGGGTAAAAAAATTTGTTTTAGATTTTAATGTGTTCAACCCTTTAAATGGTTCATTTCAGCATAAAACCAACTATCCTAAAATATTTTAGCAAATTTTTAATTTTTAGGGGTTGCTACCAGCAATTAAAAATTGACAGAACGACTCAAATTGTCAAATTTTTCCACACCACCCAGGGGGTACAGTACAAGGCGCATTGCTTTTTTTTAATGTGGAAAGCTCCCCCGTAGGTCCTACCATAACCACAAACATGCATAATTAAACTAGAATGATATTTGAGACATTAGCTCTCCTTACTTCATCAATGTTTCTTTCTATCAGGGTAAACAGCCCTGTAGTTTTTCACTACTTGTAGCAAGAATTGTTTTTGATCTTCATCATGTGTTAGTATTTTATTATATTCATCCATTAATTTTACTCCTCTTTCCGCTATATCATTCACGACTTTCCACTGTTTGATAGATTTCTTAGCGGAGTTATACTCTTCATCATTATGCCATTCTTTAGCATCTTTGAGTAAAAATTTTGAACTAAATTCTGTTATTGTAAAGAATCTTTGAGTATTTGATGACAAAATCTTCTAATTTCTTAGTTGGAATAAGTGCAGGATCTAGAAAAGCCCGTTTTGTTTGTAGACTACAAGATTCTGTAATAATTCCAGAGCAAGACGAGGAGCGCAAGATGGCACAGGAACTGTAAACCATGCCTTTACATATAACCGAGTAGCAAATAGACAGATGTCTTTTAGTCCTTTTTTGTCTTTTACTGAAATTTTGAACTGAGATTTGAACATAAAATTTTTTAATGAATATGTAATTTTGGCCATCCACCTAGCCCGATGAAGTCCCGCTGGATGTTTAAATTTGATTCCACCATTTGGTTCACCTCCCAAAAAAATAAATGTTAACTGCAATAGTTGTAGGTAATCGTCTCTTGGTTGGAATGTATCTAGTTGATTTGTTGCAAATATAATTATGTCATCTTTGATGTCATGAATATTTTCATAGATATCTGGATCTGATAATGCTGTTTCGTAGTCCTCCTTATTAATGCTTGACCATTTTTCTCTGAACTTCTTAAAAAGGACTATATCTGGGCCAGAAGATGGTGATAAAGACTTTGAAACAACAGCTTCCAGCATAATTTCAAATATATGGTGTCGACATGCCAGCCACAATAAATCGTTGTCGAATTTTTGTTCTAGAAGAATAGCTGCACCATTTCTAGGACCAGTATTGGCTGCCGTTGTATTGAAACACATGCATTTTATTTGTTCGCAGATGTCTCATTCAAGCGATGTCTGATTGTTTGCATTAAAAAGAGACGCATTTCTGTCACTCAATTTTGCAACATCAAGACTTCCTAATAATTTATCATCAAACAATTTTCTACGTTTGCCAACCTTACTTTTCCATGTTGAAGGTTGTGCAGCACAGAAACCAGATTCATCACTTTTACTCTCTTCTGATTCTGATGATGTACTGGTGAGTATGACAGCCTCTTCATTCTTCTTTCTTTTGATCTCTTCTTCTGCTTTCCTGTTTTCATAACGTTGTTGCTTTTCTGCTGCTCTTTGCTCTTTTTTAGGAACAGCCTTATCAATGGTACCCATTTTTCCATGACGTCCTTTCTCACGTTGCATTTTCAAGAATTTCTTATCATCTTCTATTTTTATAAGCTGCATAGCATTCTCATGAGCAATGTCAAATAAGTTTTCCAGTTTATCTTTCCATTTTTCTTCTTTATTATTTAAATTTTGTGATCTTTTCAATTTGTTTGCTTTGTTTTTCTTAAGCAGCTGTCATTCCTTCAGTATTCCTTGAATTTTATCTACTACATGTATTCTTTGTTTTGCTGGTATTCCTGCTTTTTTCCAAACTGCTAGCACATCATCTGCAGTAGAGCAGCATGATTCTCTAATGTCTTGCTTTTTAATATTTCTGTAGTGCATGAAGAGGGCCATCATTTCCTTCTCTGATGGTAATACGGATGTTTTTAGTACTGCAGAGGCTGCCCAATTAGCCATACTTCAGTTTCTTTTCTTGTAGAACTTCTCCCAAATGAGCAACTGGGTGATGGTGAGTTAGGCCTAGCTTCCATAATCGATTAATTGGTATCAAAATTACGAGTTCCAAGCAACAATTAAAAGCAAGCTAGTATATAAACCATTAATTAAAAATTCTGAAATATAAACAATTAAACATAAAATCATAAGTTGTAAAAACAAACAAATTGAAAAAGAGGGAAACTTTGACGCCTGGTAGCACATAGTAAATTTTATTTAAAATTCACCAAATTTGGCATACACTACTTTTTTGTCATAGGGAACAAAAATACAGGTTGAACAATTAAAAAAAAACACTTTGATTTTTTTGAATCACCCTAAATATATATATATATATATATACATATATATATATATATATATATATATATATATATATATGTATATATATATATATACTGTATATATATTAAATATTATTTAATAAACAAATAAAAAATCACTCTGGTCTCTTTATAAGAAGAAAACATATGAAATATATTAATTATGATTTACTAATCACTGTTTGTATATCAGTCAGACTCTCCAAATCAAATTCCATTTTAAAGTGTCCATGATCAATTTGTCAAAGTTTATTTTGAATTATACCGTTAACCCGTAAATATTTCTTATTTATTGACCTTTATAGAGAAGTTACTTTACTGTAGACCTTGGTATGAACTAGTCAGGACAGATATGGGGAATTGATTTATATTATTTGATCAGTGCTGGATTGGACGACGAGGACCTGTTGAATGGCCTTCTTAGTCAGGTCATCAGATCTAACGACTGTGTCCTGACTTTTGAGCCACCCTGTATATATATATATATATATATATATATATATATATATTATATATAGAGCTAGATAGAGAGACAGATAGATATAGAGATATATTGGTCTAGTAAGTGATTTTGTCAATAATTATATTGAAAACATGCATGCAATTATTTCGCTCTTCCCCATATCGACAACAACTATAACCTAATCTGTAATTTATATATATATATACTACAGAAAGTGCACTCTAAATGGTACTTGACATATTTATACGCTATCTCGAAATGAGGAAAAAATATTTGTGCATTTATTAATTCATTCTATGTAGGCTTAGCTGTTCTATTGTCTTTCATGAAAATATTTCTAGCGACATCTGGCACTACCTTCTAAAGCCTCATCCACACAAGCTACAATTGTCTCAAATCACGTGTTAGTAGTAAATGTTGGCCAACATAAAATCGTGTTCGCCAACATCTGCTCACATTTCGCTTGTGCTACATTTTAGAGTGTTGGCTAGAAGGATTTCAGCTTTCGCTCAGAAGCGATTTCTGACTGTAAGCTCCCCAACATTGCACGGGCGGATCCATCGGAGCGGGCCTGGGAGTCGGGACCACCCCTTTCTGTCTGGGAATGGGGATCAAGGGCTTGATCAAGATTAACTGCAGGTTGAAAGTGCAAGTTCTTGTTGAAATTGCAACTGAAAGGCTTCAAGAAATAAGGTCCAATATCGACACAGAGTTTACTTTATGGTACACAGCGTGTGAGAAAATAGCAGATGATGTAGGATGTGCAACTGAGATTCTAAGGATCACAGGGAGGTAACAACATGGGGGTAATGCTACAGCAAGTTCCATGCAGGAACACCAGCCTGCTTAGCTGTCTTAAGGTGACGGATGAGGATCAATATCCCAATATCGCCGTTCTGCTTAGAATAGGATGCACGCTACCAATTGGAAGCTGTGAAGCAGAAAGATCATTTAGTGGACTCAGAAGAGCAAAAACCTTTCTGCGAGCCACCATGTCAGAGGAGCGACTCACGGGTTTCATGTTGATGCACCTTCACCAGAGCTGCGATATTGACATACTGTAGATGCGATCTGCCATAAATTCGTTCAGAAAAATGACCGAAGAATGTTCCATGGTTCTATGTTACATGACTAGCTTCTATTCCTTCCTGTTTACATGACGGGTATTTAAATAAGTACTGTTACTATGAATTTCATTTTGGACAAAACATTGTTTTTGTGATCGATATTTATAATTCCTAAAGTTTAGCTAGTAGTGTATATTCACTACCCATCATGGAATATTTTCAGCCATGTAATGCAGATCTGAATGTGTTTTCAGATGCAGAACTCTGACCACTTCAAAATTAAGAAAAAAAAAAGCAACAACTTTAAGAGACTGGAAGTCCCCTGGGGAGGTAACCATAAATGTCCCACTTCTGGCTACCCCGCTGCCGATACCAGTAACGCAGACCGGGACAGCGGGGCTGAATCTGCTACCGCCCATTCGAGATGTTCTGGGCTTCTGTGTGATCCACTTTTCATAAACTTCTGCAGCATTCATGGCCATTCCTCAAATTTTCAGTCTGTTGAACACCAACGCTCTTCCTCTAAACCTCACCTTCTCTTCCTCACTGAAACTCAGGTGTCTGGGACGACTGACGGCAACGGCAACCCCTTTTCTGTACCCTCTTTCTGTCTCTATACTCATTTTCACTACGAAGGTGGATGTTGCGTATATGTACGCAATAACCTAACTTGTTCTCGTATTCCCGAACTCGAATCTTCCGAATTTTATACCCTGTAGGTCTGAATTACATGCATTCTGAAGGTAAATGCATCTGCGATATCTACCTTTCTCCCAATTCTACTGACTATCTAAAATCTTTTGACTGTCTCACTCCTATCCCACTCTCCTTTTGCTGAAATTTCCATCTAAGGAGATTTCAATGTTCACCACCTTTGGCTTTCCTCTCATTTCACTGACCCCTCTCGTAAACTAGCTTACAACATTTCTATCCTAAATGACCAGGAGCAAATTGTACAGCACCTTACTCGTATCCACGATTGTCTTGGAGATAGGTCCAATATTCTCGAATTATTTTTCACCTCTCATCCTTCTTACTCTGTGAAACTTTTTTCTCTGTTGGGCTCCTCCGACCACAATCTTGTATCTATTTCCTGTCATATCGCTCCAATTCTGCCTTTGGATCATCCCAAGAGGAGGCACCTTTGGCACTTTGGCGCCGCTGATTGAGAGCCCTTCCGAGTGTGCTGAGCGTATCATGGAGGTGATTCTCTCGGTATGGAGACGTACATTCCATATTCTACTTCTAGTACTGATGAAAAAAAACCTTAATTTAACTTTACTTGTTCGGATGCTATCCGCAACAGAGAGGTCTTTCAGAAGGTACCATCGCCACCCACCCAGCTAACAATTTTACATTGATACAACGTTGTCACGTGGTTGCATTTTAGCACTGTGACGTAGATACAACGTAAATTTCTGTGGTCTCAGTTACGTCTCCACAACGTTGTGATATTACGTAAACTTTACGTAGATACAACGTTGTCTCAACGTCTCAAGGACAGAATTTGGTCCAACAAAGTCTCCCTATTTGAAATAGTAGTATGCAGTACGTAACTCCGTTACAATTTTGTTACAAATAATAATGTAATACGAAACTACAGTATGAGAGTTGTTCAAAAAGTAAGTTTACAAGGTATTTTGAAAAAACTGTTTTATTACAAGTCAAGTAATTATCACAAATATTTCAACAACTTATTACTACTTTTCTACATAATCACCAAACAGATTCAAACATTTGTCGTAGCGTGGGACAAGCTTTCCGATGTCGGTCGAGTAAAATGCAGGGTTCTTAGTTTTCAACCAGTTTCGTACGGCCACTTCTGTTTCAGGATCGTTTTGAAATTGTTTACCTCCGAGGTGTTCCTTTAGGGCTGGAAACAAGTGGAAATCGCTTGGTGCAAGGTTAAGACTATGGGGGATGATCCATGACTTCCCAATGGAACAATTCCAAAAGTTGGTGTGTTTCATTTGCAGTGTGAGGGCGTGAATTGTCATGCAAGAACACCACGCCTACAGTAAGCAACCCGGGACGTTTTCTTCTGATAGCCGTGCAGAGTCGCTTTCACACTAAGAAGTGGTATTTATTGTTGTCCCTTTTTGCATGAATTCAACGTGCAAAACGCCTTGATGGTCCCAAATAATCGTTCCCATCATCTTACCAGCTGATGGTTCAATCTTGAACTTTTTGGTTCGTGGTGACCCCGGTTCTTACCGCTTTACATTGTACTACCAACATTATTGTACTATGCATAATGCGCGGGTAATTAACCTTGTAAATTTACTTTTGAAACAAGCCTATATGCTATGGATCTAAAAGTTTAAGTGCAGACAACGTCTATGCTACATACAAACTATTACGTCAGAAGTTTACTTATACTTCACGTGTATACAACGTCAATGTGCAACGTTGTATCAACGTTGCAATATAACATTTAAGTTTCACGTTGTGAATACGTCAGTACAACGTAAATTTCTGATATGACCAATATTCAACTAGGATATAACGTTGTATTTACGTAATGTGTTTCCTGAGCAACTCCTCACTCTCACTCAGGTTATATTTCTGAAAAATCTGTTCTTTGACTCGTCAGAAATTCCGTCATCCAACAAAAATGAGAAAACCAATCCAATTCTAACTCTTCTCTCTCTTTCTATCATCTAGCTAAGAACCTCTCCAAAAACTTTACTTCCTCATCTATTCATCCTTTTTTTCATTCCGACGGCTAAACTCTTCGCTCAAATTTTCCCCTCCAACTCAACCATAAACGATTCCACTGCTGTTCTTCCATCTCCTCCTCCCTCTGATTTTATAATTTCTGAAATTAGTTTCTCTTCCAAACATGTTCTTTCTGCTCAACTCTAGGAAGGCGTCCGATACTGATGGTGTTCCTCCTGCTGTCCTTAAGAACTGTGCTTGTGCTGACACCTTGCCAATGCAAACTCTTTCGTCTTTGTCTCTAATCTGGTACATTTCCTTCCTGCTGGAAGTTCGCTTTCATTCAGCCTGTCCCAAAGAAGGGTGACCGCTCCCAACCGTCCAACTATCGTCCATTTACTTTGATTTCTTGCCTTTCTAAAGTTTTTGAATATATCTTTAATTAGAATACTCTTAAACATATCTCTTCTCGCAGTCTTCTTTCAGATGATCAGTATGGGTTCCACAAGGGACGCTCGACTGGTGATCTTCTTGTATAGGTCCCTGAAGGCGAGGTCAGATAGATCTTTAGTTCTAGGTATTACCCCTAGGCACGGGTTGGGTCTTAGGATTACGTCAAAAACAATATTTTTGAATAATAAATTAGAAGAGATTGTGCTGAGGAAAATGTACCCTTCGTAAAGCTGTGGTCCGAATTCAGTGATCCTAGGCTTTTTATAAAAGATGGGGTGCATTTTAATGAAATAGGTAATGCTAGGCTAGGTAGGTTAATAGACGAAAACGTGCGAAAGCTGTATAGGTCGAAGCCTTCTTTAAACGTTGTGGGTCCGGGAAACGTGGGCCCGTGGTAAAAAATAACTTAAACGTCTTTTATTGTAACGCGCGTAGTATTAGAAATAAATTAAATGAATTTAAGGGGATAATTTATTCCGACAACTATGATATAGTTGCTATCACTGAAACTTGGTTAAATATCATGACTCGGGACTTGTTGGGGGAACTTGATATACCGGGTTTTAAACTCTTTATTAATGATAGGTTACATAGGTTTGGTGGCGGCGTTTTGCTGTACATTCGTAATTCCCTTAGGGCTTTCGAGATTAAGTTAGATTTTCCTGCAGCAATTAATGCGATATGTGTTGAAGTTAGGGCGCGTAGTATTAGTTTTAATTTTGTTGTTGTTTATAGACCTCCCGTTCAACCCCTCGATACAGATACTAGATTTTACTCACTTCTTGGTAACTTTATTGACAATCGGAATAGTATAGTTGTCGGAGACTTTAACTGCCCTAATGTTAATTATGAGACTTTTGCTGGTAATGAGGAGGGTTTGAGATTGATTGAGTTTATGGAAGATAACTTTTTACGACAGATGGTTACCGAACCAACGTGCGGTGACAATATTTTAGATTTGGTGATGCGAACGGTGAGAATATAGTCGAAAGTTTAGAAGTAGGCGAGAGTTTAGGATGTAGTGATCATCAAATTCTTAGGTTTAAGTTAGGGATAAAAAAACACTCAGGATAGTAACGTAATAGAAGTCCCTGATTTTCGTAGGGCTAATTTTGATAGTTTTGCGGATAGGATGAGAGTAGTGGACTGGGATAACTTATTTATGGGTAATGACACAAATTTGCGTTGGGTGGCGTTTAAGGAAAGTTTTAGGAATATCGAAAGGGAGTTTATTCCTCGTAGGCCCAAGCGCGCTAGAAATCATGATAGGCCGAAGTGGTGGACTAGGGAAATAGGCGAGTTCATAAACGAGCGTAATAGAGCGTATAGACTTAATAAGCGCAATGGCACGGCAGCTAACTTTAATAGATATATCGAGCTTAGACGTCAGGTTAAAAGATCAGTTAGGAATGCCAAGCGTAATTTAGAGATACTTATAGCTGCGGAGAGTAAACATAATCCAAAAAAGTTTTTTGAATACGTTAATAATCGTAAGCCGATAAAAGATAACATAGGCCCTCTAGTGGATGTTAATGGCGCTTTGGCTTCTGACGCTCAGGCGATGGCGGGTATTTTCAATAACTTTTTTGCGACAGTTTTTACCGTAGAAGACGTAAATAATGTCCCCGACGTGGACGATATCGTTCCATTTAGTAGCGAGACTATTTTGGATGAAATAATTGTTTACGAGGCTGAGACTGCGCATTATATCGATAGGCTAAAAGTTAGCAAGGCTTCAGGCCCTCACGCTTTTTATCCCAGACATTTGAAAGATTTGAAAGACGTTATCGTAGGCCCCTTAACGAAGATTTTTAATCAGTCACTCGAAACGGGGATTATTCCTAAAGACTTCAAATTAGCTAACGTCACGCCTATTTTTAAAAAAGGCAACCGCGCAGTAGCTAAGTAGCTAGCAGTTATAGGCCCATTAGCTTAACGTCAATTGTCGGTAAACTTTTGGAATCCGGTTAGAGATCGTATCATCGATCACTTAGAAAGTAGAGATTTGATTAATAGTAGTCAGCATGGGTTTCGACGCCATAGGTCTTTTTTAACTAATTTGTTAGAATTTTATAACGAAATAGTGCGCGAATACGATAGGCATAGAGCAGCTGACGTTATTTATTTAGATTTTAAAAAGGCGTTCGATACAGTTCCGCATAGGAGACTAATTGCGAAGGTCAAAGCGCACGGTATACGCGGTCAGGTAGCTAACTGGTTAGAAGAATGGCTTCGTGCTAGGAGACAGAGGGTCGTAGTTAATGGTAGTGAATCGGGGTGGTTAGATGTAGGTAGCGGTGTCCCACAGGGTTCAGTGTTAGGCCCATTGCTATTCGTAATTTACATTAACGACATAGATGTAGGATTGACTAGTAATGTGTCAAAATTCGCGGACGATACTAAAATAGGCGGTAAGGTTGTTAACGAGGACGATAGAAATAGGCTCCAAGACGATGTAAATAGGATTATGGAGTGCACAGATAAGTGGCAGATGCAATTTAACGTAGACAAATGTAAAGTTTTGCATATAGGTTCTCGCAACAATAATTACACGTACACGACGGATGATAGGGAGTTAGCGATGGTTGACGAGGAAGTAGGTTTAGGCGTATGCGTATCTAAGGATTTAAAGGTTAGGAACCAGTGCCTGGAGTCTTGCGCAAAAGCTAATAGGATGTTAGGCTTCATAGTGCGTAATTTCAAATTTAAATCGAAGGATATTATATTGCCCCTTTACAAGTCCCTAGTCAGGCCTCATTTAGAATATGCCGTTCAGTTTTGGTGCCCGTACTTGCGTGAGGATATTGATAGGTTAGAAAGGGTTCAACGTCGTGCCACGAAACTGATTCCGTCATTGCGCAACAAGCCTTATGAAGATAGGATTAAAGAGTTAGACCTGTATTCACTCGAAACGAGGAGATTAAGGGGGGAGCTTATTGAAGTTTTCAAAATCGTTAATAACATCGATAATGTAAATTTTGACAAATTGTTCACTTTCGATAATAGTAATACTCGTAATAACGGATTTAAGTTGCGTGGCAGACGTTTCATTACTAATATCGCTAAAAACTTCTTTACGTTTAAAGTAATTGATAAATGGAATAATCTTCCTGCGTCGTTCATTCTACCAGCGTTAATATGTTTAAGAACCGTTTAGATAGGCGTTTTAAAAATATTAACGTTCTTTAAAAAAAAAAAAAATTATTCACAGGAGCTCTGGAGGTGGTGGTCGAGGATAAGTCTGTTTACGATTAATGCCAGCTTGTGACATGCCAGCGTGTGATGCCAGCAATAAAAAAATAAAAAAATTAGACTAACACGAACGTAGATGTAGCTCGTAGCGTAAACTAACCCACTTTTTGTTTAACTTTACTTACTTTTTATTTTTTTATCCTCTCCTTACTTTGCATGTCTTTAACTCTCTTTTCTTGCCTGTTTGTAGTTTGCATGGCATGACAGTGAGTTAAGTCTGTGTTTGCATGGTTTGTAAGCGTTTTTATTTTACTTCTTTTCATCTTTCACCCCTCTCCTATTCTCTCCGACTATTTTTCTGACTTGTCGGCAGTGGCCGGCGGATGATGATGGTGAGTCTTTTTTCTCTTTTTCTGAATGAATGTTAACCCACGAGTGATAGGTGTTCCTCCTTACTTAACCCCTTATTCTCTTCTCTTCTCTTAACCCCCTACTCTTTCCTTTCTCTCGGGCTAACCTTAGAGTGGATCTTCGGGTCTTTGTTAGCCTTAGCTTCTGTAGATCTGTAGATCATTATCATTATCATCAGCAAAATTATATTTAAAAACAAATTACGCTCGTAGCGTAAACTAACCCACTGTTTGTTATACTCTTCATACTTTTTTTTTGTTTGTTCTTTTCTTATCCTCTTTTTACCTGCATATCTGTAGTTTGCATGGTATGACACTATGACAGTGTTTCCTTGAGTTAAGACTGTGTTTGCATGGTTTGTAAGCGTTTTTATTTTACTTCTTTTCATCTTTCACCCCTTTCCTATTCTCTTCGACTATTTTTCCGACTTGTCGGCAGTGGCCGGCGGATGATGATGGTGAGTCTTTCTTTCTCTTTTTCTGAATGAATGTTAACTCACGAATGATAGGTTTTGCTACTTACTTAACCCCTTATTCTCTTCTTTTAACCCCCTACTCTCTTCCTTCTCTCGGGCTAACCTTAGAGTGGATCTTAGGGTCTTTGTTAGCCTTAGCTTCTGTAGATCTGTAGATCCTCCTTTCGGAATTTCGGTGAAACTTTTGCTATTGCGCTAGACATATCAAAAGCTTTCGATAGAGTTTGGCATAAATCTTTAATTTCGAAACTGCCCTCCCTCGGTTTCTATCCTTCTATCTGTGCCTTTCTCTCTAATTTCCTTTCTGGCCGATCTATAGCTGCGGTTGTGGATGGTCATTGTTCTTCTCCTAAAGCTATTAACAATGGTGTTCGTCTAGGTTCTGTCCTTTCACCCACTCTTTTCCTTTTATTTCTCAATGCTCTATTAAGTCGCACTACCTGTCCTACCCACTCATATGCCGATGATTCGACTCTTCACTTCTCCACCTGCTTCCCAAAGCGTCCCTCTCAACAGTCACTCCATGATTCGCGTAGGACGGCTATGGTACACTTGCCCTCTGATCTTTCTGCCATCTCTGACTGGGGCAGAGAAAACCTTATGGCTTTCATTGCCTGAAAAACTCAGTTCCTTTATCTGTCTATTCGTCACAATCTTCCACACCACTAACCCCTTACCTTCGGGAACAACACAACTCAATCCTTCCTCTTCTCTTAACAATTTTGGTGTTTCCTTTTCTCCTGATCTCTCCTGGAAAGAGCAAATATATTCTTTCCAAAACATCTTCTAAGAGGTTAGGTGTGCTCAGGGCCGGATTAACCATTAGGCTAATAAGGTTTGTAGCCGTGGGCATTAATAATTTTTAAGCCCTCGAGTTTAGGCCCTGATTTTTATATCATAAACCCTACATCTTTGTCAAAAGGCTGGTTAAGTAATACCACAATTATATCTTCAGAGGTGAAAATAAAAGTTTCTTAGTTACAGTTAAGTGTTTTTTTTGTCTTTATATCTGATGGTGTATTATTATTGTCGATATGTATGTATAATTTTCATTAATTTTTTGTGTCATTGGCTTCAAATGGTTAATCTGTTTCCGAAATTATTTTTCAGACTTTGGGAATTTGGGCCTAGTGTAATAATCATTCAGCATGTCGAAGAAAGGGGGATGTTTTGTTTGATATCACAGCTTAAAGCATAAAAGGAAGAACTCATTCTCTATTTGAATTGTATACTGTTTTTGCTAGTTTTTATTTTTAATGTACATAGCTTTGATTTTTGTTAGTGGTTAAATCTGGATAAATATACATTTCTATTTGTTTGAAGATTTTATGAATTATATCCAATTATATCTCCAAGAGGAAGACATTGTAGACACCAATCGACCAGAGAAGTACTCCAGGGTGGGGGTAGTGGGACGTTAGACAGAAGATAGGGAGTGCTGGAACTCCCGTTTCTCCTGTCACTGTCCTCGTCAGCTGATCTTTTTCCGTGTCTCATCTACACTGTGACCAGTCCAGCATGCTCTCAAACACACACTTCTCTCCCTATTCCTCACTACAGTACATATACATGCATCTTACACACTACATAATCTTTTCAAAAAGAAAAAAAATCACATCATCTTCAAGAGCCTTGCACCCCTGGGGAGGCGACCATAAATGTCCCCACTTCTGGCTCCCCCCCATACTGGTAACGCAGACCCGGACAACGGGGCTGGCTGGATCTGCTACCGCCCATTCGAGATGTTCTGGGCCTCTGTCTGATTCATTTTCTTAAACTTCTGCAACATACGTGGCATTTTCTCAAATTTTCAAAATGTTGAACACCACCTCTCCTCTTCTTTTCCTCACTGAAACTCAGGTGTCTGAGACGATTGACAGCAACCCATTTTCTGTACCCTCTTACGTTCTCTATACTCAATTTCACTCCAAAGGTGGATGTTGCGTATATGTTCTCGTATTCCCGAACTCGAATCTTCCGAATTCTAATTCCTCTGGTTACGGCCAACATGCCAAGCTGAAACTAAATACATCTGCGCTGTTTACCTTTCCCCTAATTCTACTGACTATCAAAAATTCTTTGAATACCTCAATTCCAAAGTGGAATACATTCTTTTCCGCTCCCCCTTCGCTGAAATCTCCATTCTACGATATTTCACTGTTCACCACCACCTTTGACTTTCCTCCCATTTCACTAACATCCCTCGTGAACTAGCTTACAGCTTCTTACCTCTCATCCTTCTTCTTAATCGGCGAAACATTTTTCTCTGTTGGGCTCCTCCAACCATTATTTCCGTCCTATGGTTCCAATTCGGCCTTTCGATCATCCCAAGAAGAAGGGCCTTTAGCACCTCGGCGCCACTGATTAGGAGGCCCTTAGGCAATACTTCTCTGATTTCCAATGGAATGATTAATTATTGCTTCCATAGCAGGGACCCTTCTAAGTGTGCTAAGCGCATCACGGAGGTGATTCTCTCGGGCATGGAGGCGTACATTCCAATTATATTCCTACCACTAATGCAAAAAAACCTTGGTTTAACTTTAATTGTTCTAATGCTATCCCAACAGAGAGGAGGCTTTCAGAAGATACTGTCGCTACCCAACTCCTGACTCTCACTCAGCTTATATTTCTGCCAGGAATCGTGCAAAATCTGTTCTTCGAACCGCCAAAAATTCCTTCATCCGATAAAAATGTGAAAACCTATCCAATTCTAATTCATGTCGCTCTTTCTGGCATCTAGCTAAGAATCTCTTCAACAACGTTACTTCCTCTTCTTTCCCCCCTCTTTTCCATTCCGACAGCTCAGTTGCCGTCTCTTCTAACAAAGCTGAACTCTTTGCTCAAACTTTCTCTTACAATTCAACCCTGGACGACGATTCCGGTGCTGTTCCTCCATCTCTTCCTCCCTGTAACTTTATTATATCTGAAATTAGAATCTCCTCTAAAGATGTTTTTTCTGCCCTATCTGGGCTCAACTGTAGGAAGGCGTACGGTCCTGATGGTGTTCCTCCTGTTGTTCTAAAGCAAACTATTTCGTATCTCTCTCTCATCTGATACATTTCCTTCCTGCTGGAGGTTCGCTTTCATTTAGCCTGTCCCAAAGAAGGGTGACCGCTCTCAACCGTCCAACTATCGTCCATTTACTTTGATTTCTTGCCTTTCTAAAGTTTTTGAATATATCCTTAATTAGAATACTCTTAACCACATCTCTTCTCGCACTCTTCTTTCAGATGGTCAGTATGGGTTCCACAAGGACGCTCGACTGGTGATCTTCTTGCATATCTCTCTGACTCTTGGTCATTCTCCTTTCGGGATTCCGATGAAACTTTTGCTATTGCGCTAAACATATCAAAAGCTTTCGATAGAGTTTGGCACAAATCTTTAATTTCGAAACTGCCTTCCCTAGGTTTCCATCCTTCTATCTGTGCCTTTCTTTCTAATTTCTTTCCTGGCCGATCTATAGCTGTGGTTGTGGATGGCCACTGCTCTTCTAAAGCTATTAACAGTGTTGTTTCTCAGGGTTCTGTCCTGTCACCCACTCTTTTCCTTTTATTTATTAATGATCTTTTAATTCGCACTTTCTGTCTTATTCACTCCTATGCTGATGATTCCACTCTTCACTTCTTCACCCCTTCCGAAAGCGCCCTTCACAGCAGTCACTCCATGATTCGCGTGGGGAGGCTGTGGGACACTTGACCTCTGACCTTTCTGCTATATCTGATTGGGGAAGAGAAAACTTTGTGGCTTTCAATGCTTCAAAAACTCAGTTCCTCCATCTGTCTACTCGTCAGAATCTTCTACACGACTATCCCCTTACCTTCAACAATACACAATTCACTCTTTCCTCTTCTCTTAACATTATTGGCGTTTCCTTTTCTCGTGACCTTTCCTCATTAGGTTTGTTGTACCACCTCCGCAATTTATTCACCCCTACTCAGTTGCTGTCTCTGTTCAGGGGTCTTGTTCGCCCCTGTATGGAGTATGTTTCTCTTGTGTGGGGTGGCTGAACCCACACAGCCGTACTTGACAGGGTGGAATCAAAGGCTTTTCGTCTCATCATTTCCCCGCCTCTTACTCACTGTCTTCATCCTCTCTCTTCGCCGCAATGTTGCCTCACTCTCTCTTTACTATCGTTATTATAACGGACATTGCTCTTCTCAAGTCTCTAACTGCATGCCTCCTCATTTAAAGAGAGCATGCAGCACCAGACTTTCTACACTTTCTCATTCCTTTCCTCGCCAATTCTCTAACACAAGGGTTAATCGATATTTTCAGTTTTACATCTACTCAACCGATCAACTCTGGAACAAGCTTTCTAAATCCATCTTTTCTCCTTTGTGTGACCTCCCATCTTTCAAACGCAGAGTTTCTAGGCATCTCGAAAACTCCCAACCTTGATTTTGACTCGCTTCTTTTTTTATGGGGAGGGTGCCTTTGGGGGCATTTACCCTTGGCCTCTCCCTCTAGCATAAAAAAAAATATATAGTACATATATAAGACCTTCCCTCTTATTAGCCTTAGGCCCCTAACAGGCTTAATCCGGCCCTGGCCCATGTGCTGTACTTCCGGAATTTCTTCATTCCTGCTCAGTTGCTCTATCTGTATAGGGGTCTTGTCCGCCCCTGTATTGAGTACGCTTCTAATGTGTGGGGTGGCTCAACCCACACACCGTACTTGACCAGGTGGAATGAAAGGCTTTTCGTCTCATCATTTTCCCGTCTCTGACTGTCTTCAATCCCTCTCTCTTCGCCGCAATATTGTCTCACTTTTTCTTTACTATTATAACGGACATTGCTCTTCTGAACTATCTAACTGCATACCTCCTTCTTTAAGGAGAGCACGCAGTACCAGACTTTCTATACTTTCTCATTCCTTTTCTGTTCAACTCTCTAACGCAAGACTGAATCAGTATTTTTAAGCTTTCATCAACTCAACTGGTCAACTGTGGAACAAACTTCCTCGGTCTATGTTTCCCCCTGTCTAAGACCTAATTTTAGTGTGCAGTGATAACCAATTTCTGCAATAATAATTTAAATTTGTGCAGTGATAAATTAGGTTCTATATCGGATACAAAACCTAATTTATCACTGCACAGATTTTCAATTTATCAATGCACACATTGAAATTATTACTGCGCAAATTGGTTATCACTGCACACTAAAATTAGGTATGCCTCCAATCTTCCAAACGCAGTGTGTCTGTTCCAACCATATTGAAAACCCTGGATCTCTTCTTCTTCTATCGGGGGGAAGCGCTTTTGTGGGCACTAGCCCTTGGCCCCTCCTTTCTGCATAAAAAAAAATTAGCTCCTACTGATGTTCACTACCGCCATTTCTACCATAGTAATTAATTTTCCAATGAACTATTTAAAATATGCTAATTTCATTAAGCATATACAATAAATAATTGTATATGCTTAAAAAAAAAATGTATATACAGAGGTGATCGAAAAGTCTCTCCGCAGTAGTAATAAGATATTTACTTTATTGAAATTTTACATAAGGAGGTATAAGAATTGTATAAATGTAATGACATCATTGTTACCTGTTTAGAGTAAGTAACAAGTAACGTAGCAAGACTTAGCTTAGACTAGCCTAGACTTCGCCAATATTTTGTTAAAGATTTCACGATATCGTGCAATTTTCATTAAAATATCTAACTTCAATAAAGTAAATATCTTATTACTACTGCGGAGAGACTTTTCGATCACCCTATATATATAAAATTGCATATGCTTATAAATAAATAAATAATACAATAAATATTAGATATAAAATAAATAATTTAATTTCAATTTATGTAACATTTTGTAAACTTTATATTGTATTTATTATTATTGTTATTATTATTATTATTTTTTGTTTTCGCTGTTACTTTTACTTGTTACTTTCACTATTTTTATGTAATAAATAAAGTAAATGCCATTAATTGTGCCTAAATATTCTCCATACTTCCAAGGGCATATTTAGATGAGAGTACTGTGAATATTATTAATGTCATAACAAATATCTAAAAATTGTTAAACTCTGTCACTTTGATTCTCTTTTGAATAAAATTGAATTTTTTAATTTATTAATTTTATTTATTTGGCTCGGCTTTAGCTATTAAAGTCTTTCAAGATTAAGAACCAGCCTGTGATGCTGAACCCGGAGCCTAGCCTTAGACTTTGTCCTGTTGATTTACAGTAGGCCTACCCTAGGTTCATTCTCCAAGTTATACAGCCTATACTTAAGACACTTATACTCATAAGTAGAGCCTGGATGTTCAGGCAAAATGCCATAAAATGCCTTTTCCGCCTATTTATAAGGTAACTGCCTACATCATGGTAAAGCGCCATTTGTCATATTTTTCATTAATTAAAAAGATTTTAAAATATGATGTTATCATTAGCCTAAATACGATTGAAATTACGATAACTCTTAATGCGACTAGTTTAAGGGTTAATTATTCTACATTTGTGAATTTATTTCCTAACTGGCAACGTAGTTTCGTCGTAGAACCCTGCGCAACACATGGTCATTCGTTTTCTGCTGTACGCACGTGTTACAATACCTAAAGTCAGTGCATCGAAAGGTGTAAAATTAAACGTAAAATTTGAAAAAAATGCTTGTAATTTATTGCAATCAATAAAAACATTTTTTTTCATGCAATTTTTCTTTCTTTGTATTTCATGTGTTGATATGTTTTGTTTGAACTGTAAGAAAATAAATGCCTTTTTTGTGCCTTTTTCTCTATTTTATTTTGCCTGCCTATTTTGTAGTTTATTAGTGCCTAAACATCGGGGCCCTACTTATAAGTGTCACTCCTATAAGTGAAAAGCGTCCACTTATAGGAGAACTAATTGAGTATTTAAAACTGATAAACGGTTTTGTTGATGTAAATTACAGGAAGTTATTTGATAGAGATACAAAGTCAATTACAAGAATCAATGGCTATAAATTGTCTTATAACTTTCACGCACTGGGCATTTCATTGTTAGACAATTCATTCATTTTTTATTCGATATTTCACATTACTTTTTTCAATTCTTTAAAAAATTGTTTAAAAAGTTCTGATGCTTTTTAAACAGTTTTTTAAAGAATTGGAAACTTCACAAAATTGGAACAATGAAATGTTTAAAGAAAAGTCTACTCCTATTTAGAGTGCGATTTTTGCCATCGAATACAACGTATAAAAGCTTGAAGGACATTGGAAATCCGCTTTTGAAGTGTTTTAAAATGTAAAAACTACTGATAGACAGTAGACCGATATAATATAAAATATATTATATAGTATATCTCCACTGAAACTGGACTATTCATATCGGTGCGAAAGAAATGTATATTTTCGATATTAATTGCATATATCTACAGTATGTATTATAAACTTAATATCAATAGTTAATTACAGATAAATCTACATATAGAAAGGCTATTATGCAGGGCTATTAGAGGGTATAGGAAATGCTTTAAACTTTCAAAAGGAATTAGGAAATATTTTACAAGTGAATGGATTAAATTTTTGTTATACATAATTATTTAGTTCTCAAATTATTAATTTGTAGACAGGAAGTCATTAAATTACAATGTATTCTTCTGATTAACTAACAAACAAACTATATATATATATATATATATATATATATATATATATATATATATATATATTCAAGAGAAATCCAATGACAAGGAGGAATGTAAATGCCATGAAAAGACTTCTTTAATGCAACGTTTCGAGCAATATGCTCATCTTCAGGCTAAATAATAATAATATGAAATTAAAATCAATAAACAATTAAAACAAGACAAAACAGTTTCTATAAGACCAATTCTTAAAAACAAAATTTAAAAAGACTAAAAGAAGGTTAAATTCAAAGTTATTAAAATTTACATATAAAATTACAAGAAATTTAAAAAGCTATTTTTAAATTACATATAGTAAATTTGAAATTAATACAATGGAATAACACTACTAACCCTTCATTGCTGGTTCCGAGGCACAAGTAATTTTAAAACAAACACATGGAACATACTATGGGTTGGGTGGTTGGAGAGTTATAAATTGGGAAGGGGGAATTATAAAAAATTTAGAGGACAGCTGAGGAATCAACATTTAGAGAAGGGGTCAATGTTTTTATATAAAGAGATTCCAAAACTCTAAGTGAGTTGGAACAAGAGTTATACCCGAGAATTTTAAAATTATCTAAAGTGACATCAGTTTTACATTTAATACTATGTTCCCGGATACTAGAGGCTTCTTTTTTATTTAAAATTTTACCTGTTCGGCAACTTATTCCCATATGCGAATAAAATCTAGCCCTGAGAGAGCGCACGGTGCTGCCAATATAAGTACCAAGGAGACACCTTGGGCAAGTAAATAAATATACAACACCGCTACGCAACGAATCAGGAGTTCGATCCTTCGCTGAGAAAAAGCTACCTAAAGACGTTTTATTAATAAATATAATGTGAAAATCAGTATGATAAAAATTTTTTTTTAACAACTTCGTAAATTTAAGTTTAAATTCTTTATTCATGGGACCCATTTCAGGTACCAAGAAATATTTTACATCTTTAGGCACTGAAATACAGGGAAGTTGAGGGCTATAAACATTATTTAAGAAAGATCTTATTAGTTTATCTACATATTGAACAGGAAAACTATTATTGGTAAAATATAATCTTAAATTATTAAATTCATCGTTAAGTAAGGTAAAACTAGAAGTCAAATTATATCCTCTGAACAAGAGTCTTTTAATGCACGACATCTTATAGTTAAAATCAGTAAAACTAAAAAAATTCATGCCCAAACCGGTAAAAGTGGGTTTCCTGTAAACTGATGTAGTAATAGAATCCCCTTTTTTCGAAATTAAAAGATCTAAAAAGGGAAGGGAGCCATTTTCCTCAGTTTCCATTTTATAAGTTATATTGGGGTGCAGAGAATTTAAGAAATTAAAAAATTGTTGCGCTTGTACAGCATTATCAAAGACAGCTATCGAGTCATCAACGAAGCGTCGGTAAAAAATTGGTTTACAATGGGTGGGAGATTGTCTAAAAATTATACTTTCTAAATGAGTCATAAAAAAATCAGCTGATAAAGGTCCGACGGGTGATCCCATCCCAACACCATCAATTTGTTGGTAAACCTTATTATTGAAAGTAAAATAACATTGCTTAAAAACCAGTTCTAAAAGTTCCTTAAAATAAGACCATGAAAAACCATGAAAACTATCAACAGAGCTAAAAACCCTATCTAAAAAAATGGCAATAGTTTCTGATACAGGTACGTTCGCGAAAAGCGACTTTACATCAAAACTGACAAAAAACTTTTTTGAACTGAAATTCTCACTAAGAAGATCTTTTTGAAATTCATAAGAGTTATTTATGGTATACGCATTTTTCGCAAAAGGTGACAAAAGACCAACAACAAATTTTGCCAATTGAAAGGTAGGTAAGTTATACGAAGCTAAAATAGGACGGAGAGGTGTTCCAACTTTATGGATTTTAGGCAAACAGTATAATTGAGCAAGATCAGAACCAGATACGAACAACTGAGAGTAAGTATCGTTTTTTATTATCTTTAAAGACTTTAATCGTGACAAAAATCTATTAACTTGGTCTTCCAACCTTAAAATGACTTTATTGACGGGTTCAAGAATTTGTTTGAATTTGCTATCATCACTTAAGATTTCATTAGTTTTATTTATGTAATCAGATTTATTCAAAATAACAACTCCGTTACCCTTGTCCGGTCTAGTCACGACAATCTCCTGGTTCTTTGCCAAATTCTTAATAACCTGCAAGTCACTCTTCTTAAATATAAAAGATTTAAATTTAAGGTTTCTAAGTTTATGAAAAAAATCATGAGTTAAATTAGTAAACTGACACTTAAAATTATTAAAATCACCAACATGGGGAACATTTTTCAAGCCATAAAATTTTTTTTCAAAGTAAAGAAAAAACGAAGGCTTATATATTTGAAATAACGGAAGCTTAAATTGCAAGCCAAGTGAGAGTAAAAACTTTTCCCGAGGGGAGAGGGTGTAACTAGAAAAATTCGAAATTACTTTATCAGAATTGAAAAAATTAGGTGAATTCAGGCCCAGGCCCTTTAACTTACGTTCATGAGTTTCAGAAATGGTAGAATGAAACTTTTCAAGATCACGTTGTACAAGAGAAATTATTAATAAATAATCCAACAACGAAAGGGCATTTTTAAGAGTAATTATATGATGCTCAAGCGACTTATTATGCGAGTCTGAAATTTTGATTTTATAATTAATTTCATTATTTAACAAATATTCCAGAGAAGATTACTTGTGCCTCGGAACCAGCAATGAAGGGTTAGTAGTGTTATTCCATTGTATTAATTTCAAATTTACTATATGTAATTTAAAAATAGCTTTTTAAATTTCTTGTAATTTTATATGTAATTTTTAATAACTTTGAATTTAACCTTCTTTTAGTCTTTTTAAATTTTGTTTTTAAGAATTGGTCTTATAGAAACTGTTTTGTCTTGTTTTAATTGTTTATTGATTTTAATTTCATATTATTATTATTTAGCCTGAAGATGAGCATATTGCTCGAAACGTTGCATTAAAGAAGACTTTTCATGGCATTTACATTCCTCCTTGTCATTGGATTTCTCTGAATATTAAATGAAGCTTTTTAGAAGCAACCCGCATGAATATATATATATATATATATATATATATATATATATATATATGCGTCTCGGTGGTGTAGTGGTTAACATCGCTGACTACGAATCCATCGACCCCGGGTTCGAAACCCGGTGACGGCAGCCAGCGCGCAGCAAAACCCAGCTGTTCATCCTTTCACACAATAAAGAAAGTGGTTGGTAGATAAATGGGTATCCTGGGTGGCCTAGTGGTTAAGACACTGGGGCTGCTGGTGGGGCGTGGTTCGGATTCCACGTTAAACTGTAGATTTAAGGTGGAGTGAAAAGCGTGACCTTCGTCAGAATGAACAATTCGGGTGGAAGCTAACCAAAGGTTAACCAAAGGTAGGTATTGTACATTTGTGGTGTGTGACATCCGCAACTGCATCCGCACTTTGCAATGCGGATGTTATAACATTATAACGGTTCCATATATGCAGTATGCACCTTATTCCCAAACGTCTGTATGATGGCACTGACTGATGTTCTGCGTTCAGAAAAATTCAAGAAAAGAAAATGTTCAAGGGCAGCAATAGAAGCGCTCATCTCCCTTCGTTTGTTTCATATTTTCTGGTGTGTCTAATTACATCCGCTGCTTCCTTCTCAACACTATATAACTAAAAGGTTAGAGTTAGACGGAGAAAGAAAATTTTAAATTTTGTCTACTAAGCCCCGCCCACTTCTTGACTCATGGATCTCACCTCAGCTGAGTCGGCTAATGACGTCTGCCGGCTGGGTACCCTTGTCAGAAAATTAGCAAAATCACCACTGATTCCGTGAAAGCAATCTTAGCTTCCAGTAGCGAAGATGAAAATGAAGTAGAACCAAAAAAAGTTGAGCAGTACCACAAGGAGAAAAGACTTGGACAAGAAGAGGATTGTTTGTAAAAGAGAACTAAAGTTTATCCTGTTTTGAGTAAATTAGCTAGAACTTACCTTGCTTGTCGTCCATCAACTCTACCCAGTGAGCAGTTATTTAGTGGCGCAGGTGTAATATATGATGAAAAGAGAAATAGACGGAAAGGTGACAAAGCAGAAAAGCTGTTGTTTCTCAAGGTGACCGGAAAGCTCGTCCCCGAAAACTCGTTCCCGGCAAACTCGGTCCGGAAAATTCGGTCCCATAAAACTCGGGCCCAGGAATACTCGGTCCCAAGAAAATTCGGTCTCAGAAAACTCGGTCCTAGAAAATTCGGTCCCAAGATAATTCGGTCTCAGAAAACTCGGTCCTAGAAAATTCGGTCCCAAGATAATTCGGTCTCAGAAAACTCGGTCCTAGAAAATTCGGTCCTCGTAACGCTTGGTCCCAGGAATCTTGGTCTTGATGATGTGGTTAGGTTAGGTTAGGTTAGGAAATACCAATAACCTTCATTAATTATTTTGAAGCAACGTATATAGGCACTCGTAGAGGTAGACGCAACCACAGAGAAAAGCTAATTTTTGAACTTTCTCTGTGGAATATACAAAACAGAGTGAATATGAACTTACCTAGGACGAATAATGCACTTGAAGGATTCCATAGCGGTCTACGATCTTCGATTCAAAGTAACAACCCAAATATCTGGACACTAATATATGCTTTGCAAAAAGAAGAATCACTGGTTCAAACAAAAATGTTACACATTAATCGTGGTGATAGGCCTCATAAAAAAAGAAAATATGTAACTAATAACCGACGCATTAAAAATGTTGTTGAAAACTATAATGCTAATGAGAAAATCGCTGGTTTAAGAAACATTGCCTATAATCTTATTACTTTTTAGTAATACAGTAGATAAGTGAAATTAAAAATGCCTTTTATGCAATAGATTTTTATGTATGCACTCTTTTAATGTCTTTCATTCAATTTTCTAATAAAACATAATCCCTTTAATTCTTCTTTTTCTTTCACGTACCAAGATTTCTGGGACCAAGTGTTACGAGGACCGAATTTTCTAGGACCGAGTTTTCTGAGACCGAATTTTCTTGGGACCGAGTATTCCTGGGCCCGAGTTTTCTGGGACCGAATTTTCGGGATCGAGTTTGCCGGGACCGAGTTTTCGGGGACGAGCTTTCTCAGAACCGTTTCTCAAGTACAATCCTCCAGTTCTCGAATTCAAATATAGAGATTAACAAACTGTAAAGTGCGTGACAACAAATGTGAACGATATTAAACTTATATATGAAAAAGGGTAAACTACAGACTTTTAACCACGTCATTAAAGGGCGGAGGTTGAGGGAGTGGTTGGTGGGATGCATTACGAGTTGGGTAACACACTACAATAATCATTGTGGCTAAAACTCGTAAATACTACAGTATATTGAAAGAATATACTATAGCATCCCTATTTTTGGTAAGTACAAATGTAATGTACAATGTATATTCTACATTGTACATAGCATGATTGCTTAGCGATATGGCTTTTTTTTTTGTGAATTGATCAAATCAATGTTGTAGTTCCTTATAAAGTGACCAACGGTTTTTACGTTATGAAAACGTAAAACAAGTTAATAATGTGGGGAATCAAAAATCTAAATATTTTTTATCAACATCCGCATCTGCAGATGCAAAAAATCTGACATCCATTACATCACTAATATATATATATCTATATATATACCTTTGGTAACTCCACCTTAGACCTACAGTTTAACGTGGAATCCGAACCATGCCCCATCAGAAGCCCAGCGTCTTAACCACTAGGCCACCTAGGGTACCCATTTATCTACCAACCACTTTCTTTATTGTGTGGAAAGATGAACAGCTGGGTTTTGCTGCGCGCCGGCTGCCGTCGGGTCTTGAACCCGGGTCGATGGATTCGTAATTTCGTTGTCAGCGACGCTAACCACTACACCACCGAGGTGTTATGGAAATTAATATTCAAATTTAAATCCTTCTTAAAACATACATTTTCGAAAGAAATTTACTTTTCTCCCCTTTTTTTCACTTATTTTCAACTTCACATTTTATTTTATTTCAATTTTATTCTGAAATTCTGCTTTGGAATTTTTTTAAGTTCATTAGTCGTGGTTTGTCTTCTTTCGCCAAACTTTCTACTTGCAAGCCTGAATTCACACGGTCCATATAACAGAAAAAAAAAAAAACGGTTCAAATTATTTTTCGGGTTTAAGAAATAAATTTCAATTTAAAATGGGATGTAGAAGTCATAAGAAATTATTGATTTTATATATATATATATATATATATATATATATATATATATATATATATATATATATATATATATATATATATACACACACACACATACACAGGAGTATATACTAAAATAATAGAAATCTCGATATTTTGTAGTCAGCATATCCTGCCCTCTTTGAAAACCTCGGAGAAGCATATAATTTAAAAAATAAAAGCATAAAAATCGTATCGCTAGAGTATTGAAATATGGAGATGAAAATTCGTGTGTTAATTGTTAACTGAAGTTTTAGCTGATATATCGGTTAAATAGTAAATTAACACGACAACCAAATTTTTGACATGTTGTAATATTCCACCTCGGTGAATTGCATGCACTTTCTATATCAAATAAAATATGAACATCTGAATCAGGGAAGGTACAAAGAGAGTGCCAAATGCAAACTGTGGAGGTCACTGGAGAGAGTGGTGCCAGACAGGTGTATGTAATGCATTAGCTGGCCACCTCCCAATGAAATATCATAACTTTCTGGAGTACCTTAGTAATATGGATAAAAACATGTAGAGTGGTTACCGTGGTAACGAGGGTAAAAGAGGGTAAAAAGCCAACGAAGAGTAAAATTTTAAGCAGAGCTCTGTAAACAATAGGATTGACAACTGTAGACAAAGGTTTCACTCTGTAAGCGGCTAACTTAATGAAAGAAAATTAAATATAAAATTAAATATAAAATTGAATATAAAAATAAAAATATTTTTTTGTATATACTACATATATAAGGCAAAAGGTTGAAAGACCGTAGGGATGAGTGGCTAATAAGGAAAAATTAAATATAGAATTGAATATAAAATTAAAAATAATTTTGTATATACAGTATATATATATAATAAAATAATTTATTATATATATACTAGTGGTGGACCGGATATCCGCATCATTTTTAACATCCGCATCCGCACTTCTGACTGCGGATATTATGCGGATATTACCTCTAATAAATTATGCAATTTACAATTAAATTAGCTTATAAAGTAGCTTATAAGGCCCAGTCATGCACATTTCATGCAAAGTATTAATTACACTGGCCAACAAAATGAAACTTTTTTCTCATCACAAACATGATCACACTTTTCTTAATGCATTTTTCGCGCTCATTCCGAATCTAGTTTTATTTTGTTTCTAGCACGTATAGTTATATAGATACACTGGTTTTGATATTTTTAAGTTTTTGATATTGCTATAAGAAAATTTATGGATGTATAGATCACACTTAGGAATGCTAAACAACAAATACATCATATACCTTATTCAATGTACTTATAAATAAAGAATATATACATTATTTTTATTAAAAGCGCTGTGAGTGTGATTTCCTTTTGTAAATGTGGCCTGGATTGTCACGATACAGCATCCAACAATGGTCCGCCATCATGCTTTCATTCCAATATCCTTGGTAGCGCTTCTCCATCATCTGAATATCTTGATGGAAGCGCTCTCCTTGCTCGTCACTCACTGCACCAAGGTTTTCAGGAAAGAAATCTAAGTGGGAATGCAGGAAGTGAATTTTTCGACATTCGACACTCCATTTCTTTGAAGGCATCAAGGAGGTTCTTGACTCCATCCTTATACGCAGGTGACTTGTTGCTTCCAAGAAAGTTTTCACATATCCATTTGAACGCCAGCCAAGCCTTCAATTCCAGCGGACTTAGGACTTTTCAAATTCAGTGTCATTCAAAACCTCCCTTATTTGTGGCCCAACAAAAATTCCTTCCTTCAATTTTGCTGCAGTAACCTTCGGAAATTTCCTTGAAAGGTATTGGAACCCTTCAGAATTGACTTTACCCATTGCTTTAACAAAATTCTTCATTAAACCAAGTTTAATGTGAAGAGGTGGCAGATAGATCTTTTGGGGATCCACTAAAGACCCAGACTGGACATTGCTTATCCCTGGGACATATGTATACCTAAGTGGCCAGTCACTTTTGGTGTAATGTTCTATAGTGGCGCGACTGTCCCACAGGCAAAGGAAACAACAAAATTTTGTGAATCCTGACTGCATACCCATAAGCATTCCTATAACTTTTAGATCTCCACAAACATTCCATTGATGACTGTCGTATTTGATTGCCTTAAGTAGTATATCCATATTGTCATATGTCTCTTTTAGATGGACGGAATGGGCAGTGGGGATGGATGGCATTATATTACCATTATGCAAAAGAACTGCTTTCAGGCTTCTCTGCGACGAATCAATAAAGAGGCGCCACTCAGATGCCACATACGTCTGAGATATGGCTGTAAATAGTCCATTGATGTCATGGCAATAACAGAGAGGACCGTCTACTGAAAAGAATGCTGTTAATTCAAAATTCCGCTTTCGGTAGTAACTAATACGAACATTGTTCTCAAGTAAATTGTTCTCCTTTAGTCTTGAGGCGAGAAGCTCTGATTTCTCTTTAGACAGCGATAAGTCTCTAACAAGATCATTCAACTGTCCTTGGGTTAACTTTTTAGGCTCTAAATGTCTACCTTCAAAAGTGTACTCTGGTTCTGTAGATGGTCCGGAAACGCCAGTTGCACCTTCATCACTTTCCATGTCATCTATGATAGAATCTAGCCTATCACTTGGGGGAATTGGAATGGGCAATGTTTCATCATGTTTTACTGGTCTACGTGCTGAATCCAAGTTTGGATATACAATCTGGTGTTTGTTCTTGGCAGAAAACCCCATTAAGTTCACACTACAAAAAAACAGTCTTCATGATGATCTCTCAGCTCCCTCCATATCATGGGTATGGCAAATGGCATTGAAGCTTTCTTTTTGTTAAGCCAATCACGTAATCCATTTGAACAGCCAGAACAGATTTGATGTGGCGCCCATGGTTTATCTTGGTCACCTAGATGGCAACCAAAGTATAGCTTGTATATTTTCTTAATGTCGGTTGTAATACTTCGTCGCTGTGTTTTAGTTGTCAACTGGCCGCATACGAAACAGAACTTGTCGGGGTCATTCTTACATTGTCGAGGCATGTTGACTGACCTGAGCAAACTATAAATTCAAAAAAAATGTACACCAATTTGACACAACAAGTTCTTGGACTGGACTGATCTTTTGACACACAAAGCACGGCGTTGTTGCCTGAATCACAATGCTGCTAGACGTAAAAGCTCACACCTGAAATACATAAGATGTATAATTAAGATAATTGAAATAAATAAGATGAATAAACTAAAAAAACACAATAAAATAAACACAATCAAATGAAATACGTGCTAGAAAAAATCTGAATGCAGTTTTGGAATCAGCGTGAAAAATGCTATCCAGCCACTACAAATTTTACTCTGATGAAAAATCTTTGTTGACCAGTGTTATTAATGAACAAACAAATATATAGACCTCAAAATATAAATACCTGGTAACAGAAAATTGAATGAAACTTGTTTCTTTGAATTTTCTGTGGCTCTTTTTGTCCATTTGTCAGAGTTATCCCACTGTATTGATTGGAATAATGCTTCAGTGTTATTTCACTCTAGCAACATTGTTAACAGAAATATTCTTGAGTCTGCCATTATCCAACTTTCAAATAACTTCAACATGAGCAAAGGTCTTTTTCAACTCGATCCTGTTGTTTTGAATTCCTTCAAAACAGATTTAGATAAAAAGGGTAGGACGCTAAATCTTTGGTAAACTTGTATGCCACTTTATTAACTTTTAATCTTCATTTTATTTTTATATATATCGAAACGACTATAAAAGGCAAAGTGTTAAAACCGGGCAGATTTCCAGTATAAATTTGTATTTTTATAATTCATTTGATCTTGTGCTAAAAATCGATATTTTTCCTTACAAATCTGTATGCCTCTTTGTTAATTTTTACTTCTCCGTTTATTGCATATATATATTATATATATATATATAATATATATATAATATATATATATATATATATATTGTGTGTAGATATGTATGTGTATATATATATATATATGTTTGTGTGTATGTATGTTATTTATTTATTTATTTTTTTTTTTTTTTCTGTAACCTATATATAGGCCGTAACCTTTTATGTACTTCAGTGTTCCTGAGGATGTCATTAGACGAAAGCGCTTGAGCACCTTTTTGTGTTCCTTTCCTTCGTGGTTTTATTCATCATATATATATAATATATATATATTATATATATATATATATATATATATGTAAAAATGAACCATAAATAATTCCCATATTCCTATATTATCTTATCCTTCATGTAATTCTTGTATTCATTTATATAGTCTCTGTATCCATTGTAAGAAAAAGTATCCATTTTTAAAATTCATGTGTTATATGGTTCATGTATTTATATAATCCTGTATATTCTTATATATTTAACTTTATATAATGCCTATACTCATATGTATGTACGTGTGTGTATTCGTTTTTACATAAGGACCAAAATCGCCCAACGCGAGTTTGGATAAAATTTTTGATTTGCTTTCTACTTTGCTAAATAATTGGTGACCTGTTGTTTTTTAAAATCTCATAATCATTTTTTTAGATTTCGCTTAATAAGGAATCCTGCTTAAGCTTGCAATGTTCACATTTTGTATACACTCTCTTTCGTTATAAACAATGAGATCATGTCTTGCCTAAGCATTAAAATTGTACATCTTAAACCTTAAAATTTCACTCATATGCATATTTTAGTGTAAAGATGCATAGTCCGATTTCCACTTTTAGTTAACTTGGCAGATCATGATAACATCAGATCTGAAAAGTCGCGGTTTAAGATAAAAATATGGTTTCGTCTTCAAATATTTTGTTTACTCGTTCCAGCCTTACCACAGCTAAAAAATTTACTTATTTTCAAATATTGTGCAAAAATAATACAGCCTTTTTAGCATTTAATAATAATAATGTTAGCAGTTTTTGGGTATATAAACCCACTAAAATTATTCCATTGTCATTCAGAAGCTAATTCAGAGGCTGAGCACTACCTGTATATTTTAGCAGTAAATTTACAGTTGGAGAAACTTTTTATTGTCCCCTTCGAGCCTTGCTCTCTTCAGAAGAACTTAGTCGTTAAAACTTTCCGGATACGCTATAAGAAGAATCCGGAACCTTCAGCATTTTTAGTTAGTCTATCAGAGTCCTCCGAGCCACTTTAGAAGAACTCGGAGAGTAATATAGAAGAAAACTACTTCAAGTCACACATCCGTTGCTGCCACCTAACTAGAACCCCCGTCGACTTAGCTTCTGTAGATCTGTAGATCTGTAGAACCCCCGTCGACTTCGAACCAACACGGGCCATAGACGGAGGGGTTAACATATATATATATATATATATATATATATATATATATAAAAACATATATACATCGTAAGCCGGTAAAGGATAACATAGGCCCTCTATTGGATGTAAATGGCGCTTTGGCTTCTGACGCTCAGGCGATGGCGGGTATTTTCAATAACTTTTTGCGACAGTTTTTACCGTAGAGGACGTAATAATGTCCCGACGTTGACGATATCGTTCCATTTAGTAGCGAGACTATTTAGATGAAATAACTGTTTACGAGGCTGAGATTGCGCATTATATCGATAGGCTAAAAGTTAGCAAGGCTCCAGGCCCTGACGCTTTTTATCCTAGACATTTGAAAGATTTGAAAGACGTTATCGTAGGCCCCTTAGCGAAGATTTTTAATCAGTCACTCGAAACGGGGATTATTCCTGAAGACTTCAAATTAGCTAACGTCACGCCTATTTTTAAAAAAGGCGACCGCGCGGTAGCTAGCAATTATAGGCCCATTAGCTTAACGTCAATTGTCGGTAAACTTTTGGAATCCGTAGTTAGGGATCGTATTATCGATCACTTAGAAAGTAGGGGTTTGATTAATAGTAGTCAGCACGGGTTTCGACGCCATAGGTCTTGTTTAACAAATTTGTTAGAATTTTATAACGAAATAGTGCGCGAATACGATAGGCATAGGGCAGCTGACGTTATTTATTTAGATTTTAAAAAGGCGTTCGATACAGTTCCGCATAGGAGACTAATTGCGAAGGTTAAAGCGCACGGTATCCGCGGTCAGGTAGCTAACTGGTTAGAGAATGGCTTCGTGCTAGGAGGCAGAGGGTCGTAGTTAATGGTAGTGAATCGGGGTGGTTAGAGGTAGGTAGTGGTGTCCCACAGGGTTCAGTGTTAGGCCCATTGTTATTCGTAATTTACATTAACGACATAGATGTAGGATTGATTAGTAACGTGTCAAAATTCGCGGACGATACTAAAATAGGCGGTAAGGTTGTTAACGAGGACGATAGAAATAGGATCCAAGACGATGTAGATAGGATTATGGAGTGGACGGATAAGTGGCAGATGCAATTTAACGTAGATAAATGTAAAGTTTTGCATATAGGTTCTCGCAACAATAATTACGTGTACACGATGGATGATAGGGATTTAGCGAGCGTTGACGAGGAAGTAGATTTAGGCGTACGCGTAACTAAAGATTTAAAGGTTAGGAACCAGTGCCTGGAGTCTTGCGCAAAAGCTAATAGGATGTTAGGCTTCATAGCGCGTAATTTCGAATTTAAATCGAAGGATATTATATTGCCCCTTTACAAGTCCCTAGTCAGGCCTCATTTGGAATATGCCGTTCAATTTTGGTGCCCGTACTTGCGTGAGGATATTGATAGGTTAGAAAGGGTTCAGCGTCGTGCCACGAAACTTATTCCGGCATTGCGCAATAAGCCTTATGAAGATAGGATTAAAGTGTTAGACTTGTATTCACTCGAAACTAGGAGATTAAGGGGGAGCTTATTGAAGTTTTCAAAATCGTTAATAACATCGATAACGTAAATTTTGACAAATTGTTCACTTTCGATAATAGTAATACTCGCAATAACGGATTCAAGTTGCGTGGCAGACGTTTCATTACTAATATCGCTAAAAACTTCTTTACGTTTAAAGTAATTGATAAATGGAATAATCTTCCCGCGTCAGTCGTTCATTCTACCAGCGTTAATGTGTTTAAGAACCGTCTTGACAGACATTTTAAAAATATTAACGTTGTTTAAAATTAAAAAAGAAAGTTAACAACAGGAGCTCTGGTGGTGGTGCTCGAGGATGAGTCTGTTGACGATGAATGCCAGCTTGTGACATGCCAGCGTGTGATGCCAGCAATAAAAAAAAAAAAAAAAAAAAATTAGACTAACACGAATGTAGATGTAGCTCATAGCGTAAACTAACCCACTTTTTGTTTAACTTTACCTACTTTTTTTTTTTTTCTTATCCTCCTTACTTTGCATGTCTCTAACTCTTTTCTTGCATGTTTGTAGTTTGCATGGTATGACAGTGAGTTAAGACTGTGTTTGCATGGTTTGTAAGCGTTCTTATTTTACTTCTTTTCATCTTTCACCCCTCTCCTATATTCTCCGACTATTTTTCTGACTTGTCGGCAGTGGCCGGCGGATGATGATGGTGAGACTTTTTCCCTCTTTTTCTGAATGAATGTTAACCCACGAATGATAGGTGTTGCTCCTTACTTAACCCCTTATTCTCCTCTCTTCTCTTAACCCCCTACTCTCTCCTTTCTCTCGGGCTAGCCTTAGAGTGGATCTTAGGGTCTTTGTTAGCCTTAGCTTCTGTAGATCTGTAGATCTGTAGAACCCCCGTCGACTTCGAACCAACACGGGCCATAGACGGAGGGGTTAACATATATTATATATATATATACATTTTAACTGCAAACACGCAGTATAATTAACGTAAAGAACGACGCTTGTATAGTTGAATATTCCGCGCAAGATGAGGAGGGAGAACGAAACAAATGAAAAAATGAGGTAACCGCCCGGGAATCGAACCCAGGATCTTCCGATTGCCGGTCAGATATGATAACCATTACACCATGGGCCTCACTCCATCAAATGCCGTAATTCTCCTACATACGCGCAGAAACCAATGCCCCAAGGGGGCACCTCCCGCATGCCGTACATTATATACGTTTTAACTGCAAACACGCAGTATAATTAACGTAAAGAACGACGCTTGTATAGGAGAATATTCCCTTGGGGCATTGGTTTCTGCGCGTATGTAGGAGAATTACGGCATTTGATGGAGTGAGGCCCATGGTGTAATGGTTATCATATCTGACCGGCAATCGGAAGATCCTGGGTTCGATTCCCGGGTGGTTACCTCATTTTTTCATTTGTTTCGTTCTCCCTCCTCATCTTGCGCGGAATATTCTCCTATACAAACGTCGTTCTTTACGTTAATTATACTGCGTGTTTGCAGTTAAAATGTATATAATGTACGGCATGCGGGAGGTGCCCCTTGGGGCATTGGTTTCTGCGCGTATGTAGGAGAATTACGGCATTTGATGGAGTGAGGCCCATGGTGTAATGGTTATCATATCTGACCGGCAATCGGAAGATCCTGGGTTCGATTCCCGGTGGTTACCTCATTTTTTCATTTGTTTCGTTCTCCCTCCTCATCTTGCGCGGAATATTCTCCTATACAAGCGTCGTTCTTTACGATATATATATATATACACACCTTGAATAATTCGATATGCTTATTAAATAAATCGTGTTTCAATTAGCGTTTCAGTTTCTCCTTTGTGTGCGTGTGCGTATGTTCAGGAAAAGTCCTAAGCTCGGCCCCCTGTATGGTCGATCAACGGTCACGTGACTCCTACTACCTGGGCATATCTCTACCCCTGCGTGCTCAGTTGACCGCTGCAAGCCCTGGATCTCAGACGTGTATTTGAAGAAATCTCACGTAGACGAAAAATAGTGATGGCTACCTTTAATATTGCGTGCTCGACGTTTATGAAGTGGTATTCGATAAAGTGTGAAGATGTGGTGAACACTCAAAGATTCTCTATTCTACCCTCCTTTGAGACTCCTAAGGCTACAGTGAACCGTGCGAAGCTTCAGGATCAAGAGGTTTAAATACTCTACGGCTATTCTGGCGAGAGCCATGCAGGATTTCGTGGTATAAACGATGTAATGGACTATGTTATTATAATGTTATAATGTTTCAGACTAACAAAGACCCTAGGATCCACTCATGGCTGGTCTACCTAACTGTGTTCGTAATTGTGTAGTGTTTATGTCCTCCGTGGTGGCGAAGGGGACCTACAATTTTACGTGGTTTCCGAACCACAAGAACATAAGAAATTTATGTAAAAACTGCCTGTACATTGGCAACAGCCAATTTTTACAAAACTAAATAATTATCAATTTAAAACTAATTAATTATCGATTTAAAACTAAAGATAGAATCTCTGGATCCAGAGGATCAAGTCATAATAGACTACTATCCACAAATATGTTACACTCTATATCTATTTATAACCGACATGCAAATATATCAGATCCAAAGAATCCAGTCAATTTCATTACGGTATCCATCAATACTAGTACCTTGCCAACCAAAAATAAGTCACGGTCCATATCGATTGCGGACCAAGTCAAAATTTACGACCATATACATTACAATATATATACTTAGGAGGAAAAGTGTAGGTGTGGCTGTAAAGACTGTACATTAATGTAGAAATGTGTGTGCACCCATTTTGGGTCTCCCATTTAAAGGTGTTTGTGTGGCAAGTGAAGATCATGAGTTTTTCAATACCTTACAGTACTATGGGGGGCACCGCTGGGCAGAAGAATCTCTTTAAATGGGGTGTGTAAGGACAGAGAGCATCCCCTAAACCAAGATGCTGCCTCCCTATATCCCACAACACTTGTGTTGAGCTGTGGAATCTATCACCACAAGGCCTTAATTTTACTACCTTAATGCTGTCGTCATATTTGTTGATATCTCGATTAATTTGTGGTCTGAGATAATGGTTGGGGTTATTTTCATATCAGCAATCAAGTTTGTGTTATTCGTGAATACCAGATCCAGGCAGTTATTTTTTCTGGTATTTTCTGTTATCTCCTGTGTCAGCATATATTCCTATCCACCTTTTTGTATTTTATAAATGGGAAGTTAAAGTCTCCGCAGATCATTATATTGGGGGATGGAGGGTTTATGGCCTTTATTAGCTTTCTGATGTCATCAATGGCCTCCGAGAATTTTTCGGTTGGGGTGCTTGGAGGTCTAGAGATGACTATTACTATCACGTTTAGTTTTTCTATTTTCACTGCTAGTATCGTCTCTGTCATATGACCTTCCTGTACATATATAGCACAGCCACCTTTACCTTTCGTCGTTCTATCCGCTCTTACTAAGTTGAAGCCCTCTATATTTATCTCTTTCTTATCAATACAATGTTCGCAGTTTTCACAATTTCCTTGGCAATCTTTAAGATGAGTTTCTGTGAGGCATGCGATGTCCGCCCTTGTTTCGTCCATAAATCCTTTCAGGTACGAAACCTTATTGAGTGATTGGTTTGGTCTTATTCCTTGAATATTAGCCAGGACAATTTTTATGTTCTCTGTTTTTCGTTGCCCCTTGCGCATTTCAAGTTCGTTTTCCTTCGATATCGCTTGATTCGTTGCCCTATGATCCTCTGAGAGAGATCCGTTTCCGTCTACTTGTACTGGTAGCTTTTTGCCCGGTAGCGGTTTGGCTCGGGGGTTTCCAGCTGTGTTAACTGCATGTGGATGACATTTAGCATCCGTAACGTGTCCGCGTTGTTGAAAAAATTTTCTTGTTAGCTTATTGTGTTCCTATTGTTGTTCCTATTGTTGTTATTCCTATTGTCATTTAAACTTTTTCCTTTGTTCTTTGAGTCTGTCGGGAGATGTTGATAGTAGCCTTTTTTCCCGAATTTGCAGGTTCCATATTTTGCGCAAGTCCTGCAGATGTCTTGGTGGTAGAATTTACATCCGTCTCCAAATTTACAATAACCATTATTATAGAAGAAATTGCATATTGGGGGATGTTCATATATACATTGTCCTCTTTTAAATCTGCAATTATCTTTTATATAATACCTGCATATAATTCCTTCCCCATATTTACTCTTGGCCTTTATTTTTTGCTCCTTATTGGGGGACAGTTTCAATCCGTTTTCTTGACTGCCTTCTTGTCTTGTCCTATTTGTGCTATTTGTGCTAGTTGTGTTTGTGTCCTTCGTTGCCATTATGCTGTGTGTTGTCTTTACACTCTTTGTCACCTGTGTGTTTTCGGCCTCGTTTTGTGACGGTATTTGATTTTTTTCTATTTCGCCTTTCTCCGTTTCTTCCGTTTTCCACTGTTCTTTTTTCCCACTTTCCTCTTTCATTCTCTTCTCGTAGTCTCTTTCTGCTTTAAATACTGTAAAAGAGTTTAATTCGGTGAAGCAGTTTTCGCAGAAAAATTTTATCCCATTAAACTGCTTTGCGTTCATTATAAGGGAGATTTTTTCATCTCCTCATTCTAGGCATTTAAAATCAAAAAGTACTGTAGCTGACAAAATTCACACCTCATCGCCCCTGTCTCATCTGTTGCATCCTTACAGATACCACAGAGCTGCGGGTATGTATTAATTTCCATGTTGGTGAAGTGAATCAAAAAGGGGTATTATGGAAGGTATTGGGTGGGGGATGACTCAAGCTGGGTGAGGGAAATAATTTTCCGTTACTCCGGGAGCGGGGCATGGGGGATGTGGCATGCAAAGCTGGGCACTTGCGTTTTTTTTTCGGTACTGCGGTACTACCGCACTACCAAACCGGTACCGCATAACGCAGTACCGCAAAGGATCGCTGAAAGTACAGCAGTACCGCTACCGCATTTTTTGCGGTACTGCGTTATGCGGTACCGGTTTGGTAGTGCGGTAGTACCGCAGTACCGCAGTACCGCAAAAAAAAACGCAAGTGCCCAGCTTTGGTGGCATGCTGTATACTTCTCACTGATTGGTCCTCTCGACTGGGGAATATTTCGACAAAGCTATCTCTGTTTACGTTATCGAACCCATTCATAATTTTAAAAATGTGGATTAGATCACCCCTTAGCCTCCTAGTCTTGAGTGTAGTCAATTTTAACTCCTTAAGCCTATCCTCGTACGACTTTGACCTAAGCGACGGAATCATCTTAGCTACTCGTCTTTGAACGCTTTCGATTTTATCTATATCTTTGCACATATGCGGATTCGAAAATTGGATCGCGTACTCGAAGTGGGGCCTAACTAATGATTTATAAAGATGAATAATATCGAGCAATTTGTACTCAAAATTCCGAGCTACAAAACCTAGCACCTTGTTCGCCTTATTGAAAGCTGCTGTACTTTGTCTCGCCACTTTTAAATCGACAGTGACCATAACTCCTAAATCTTTTTCCTGTTCTACGCTTGCCAACTCCTCCCCTGACATACTATATGCAAAATTACCGTTACGCGAACCTTTATGTAAAATTTTGCACTTTTCGACGTTAAATCTTATTTGCCATGTGACTGACCAATCAACGATTTTATTCAGATCTTCCTGGATTTTACCTCTATCTTCATCATTAATTGCCCTACCACCCAACTTCGTGCCATCCGCAAACTTTGAAAGTGTACTGACTAGGCCGACATCTAAATCGTTAATATATATAAGAAAAAGCAAGGGGCTCAATACAGAACCCTGAGGAACGCCGCTCTCTACATTAGCCCAAGACGACTCCGCTCCATCAACGACCACCCTCTGTTTCCTACCTCGCAACCACTCTTCTATCCAATTTATTACTACACCCCTAATTCCATGAGCCTTAGTGTTTTCAATGAGTCTTTTGTGCGGTACGGTGTCAAACGCTTTTTGAAAATCTAAATACACTACATCAACCGCCCGATGACTATCGTAAACTTCAACCACGCTTTGAAAAAATTCTAAAAGATTAGTTAAGCAAGATTTGTTTCGCCTAAAACCGTGCTGCGTATTTCTAACCAAGTTATGCAATTCTAAGTGCTCGACTATACGATCCCTAATTATTGATTCCAGTAGCTTTCCTACAACAGACGTTAAACTGATTGGCCTATAATTTGCTGCCGCACTTTTATCGCCTTTCTTAAAAATGGGTGTTACATTTGCTAACTTGAAATTATCTGGTACGTACCCTTCAGGAATAGACGCATCAAAAATCTTTGTTAGCGGCACAAAAATGCTTTCTTTTAATTCTTTAAGTTGTATGGGATATATAGAATCCGGCCTCCGTGATTTACGTATTTTCACTTTATCAATATAGCGCATTACCTCCCCTTCACTAACCTCCCCTTAATTTAGCAGGGTAGCCATTTGCTTGTTTTCAGAAACTAGCTCTTCGTCAGGATTTTTCAACTGATCGAAGACACTCTTTACTGGATTCTTATTATTGACGTATTGAAAGAATCGCTTGGGGTTTTCTTTACCGTCACGAGCTATGGAGATTTCAATTATCGCACTTATGTAGCCTATAAGCCCTATCACCACTCTTTAAAATATCTCCTACTCTAGAAATAAACCACAAGGGCTTGTTATTTACTTTCACACGCTTAATTTTGTATGGTACACATTCCTCATTTATAGTCCTAAATACTGTTTCAAATGATTCCCACATTAGTTTTGCGTTGGAGATCCCCATTACGTTTTCCCAATTCACGTGCGACAATTCACTTCGAAATTTACAAAAGTCTGCGTGCTGGAAGTTAGGAATTTTAGTCGAGTTAGCTGGTTTCGAGTGACTTACTGAGAGGACAAACTCTACCATATTGTGATCCCCATTGCTTAACGGTTCTATTACTTAAAGATCAGTGATTAGCCTATCGTCCGTAGTTATTACTAAATCTAAAATATTGTCCAACCTCGTAGGTTCCCCAACCTTTTGAATAAGATAGCTATCGAGAAAATTAACTAAACGATTACCTTCCGCGTCTCCCTGCATTGTATCGTAATCCACGTTGGCGCAATTAAAGTCACCCATAACTACTGGAAAGCCTGCTCACTACCTTAACTTCTCTTAACTTCACGATATAACGCTTCGTCCGTATCAGTGTTTGATTAGGGGGCCTATATATAACAGCAACAAGAAGTTTGAAATCGTTCCATTTAAGTTCTGCTATAGTCGAATCCATCGGTTCTGGAATTCTGTGCTTTACTTCTATAACGTTCGCAATATTATCTTTGATATACAACATAACACCGCCTCCTCGCCTACCTATTCTGTTTCTAACAAAAAGTCTATAACCTCTAATTTGATACTCCCCTACAAAGTTACGTGTGTTAGTGCTAAGCCACGATTCATTTATCGCAATTAAATCATAGTCTTTACAAGCAATTAAAGAAAAAAATTCGTTTATTTTATTTCGTAGGCTACGAGCATTTAAGGATAGAACCTTCAAATTGTTTGTAACCGTGATACCTTCGCGCGCGCAGGAGAATTTTAAGGAAATTACGCCGGGACCGTTCGAGTAACGGCAGCCTGAAAAGAAGAAACAGTATCATGAAATAGTCTTCCTAAACGCGCAGCTCCAACATCATTAAAAGACAATACACATATTGAGGAAAGAAGTAAATTCGGGGACTTTAACTTAAACTCCAAGACTATAAATTGGGAAGCAATCAGATCGCACATGGCCCAAATAGAATGGAGAACAATTTTCGAGAATAAAGCAACTGAAGAAATGCTAACAACCTTGGAAGAAAAAAAGCTGAGAATTTTATTAAAATATGCTCCGAAATCACAGCCAAAAGGAAAGAGGAGCTGGCTAGAGAGGCAAAAGAGAAGACTTTTCCGCAAAAGAAAGAGAGTGGAGGCGAAGTTAGGCAACTGCGGAGATAATGACAGGAAAGCAATAAAAGAAAAAATGGAGGGTATCGATAGGGAAATACAAGCCCTGATTAAGGACCATACAGAGAGGGAAGAGGAAAAGGCGGTAGAAGCAATAAAGGAAAATCCAAAATACTTCTATAACTATGCAAAAAGGAAGACAAAAACGCGCGCCGCTATTGGGCCCTTAAGGACGAGAAATAATGAACTAACCGACGATCCAAAAGGAATATCTGATACATTGAGAGCTCAATATGAATCAGTTTTCACTACCCCAAAAAGTGACAAAGCGATACCTGACATAAATGCATTCTTTGAAGAGGAATTGCAAGGAGAGTATATAACAGACTTTGAGTTTACATCAGAAGATGTAGCGAGAGCTATAGGACAAATGAAACCACATTCAGCTGCAGGTCCGGACAATTGGAACTCATTATTAATTAAAAACTGTAAAAATGAAATAGGATATGGAGAAGATCCCTAGACACTGGGGAATTACCGAGCATCTTGAAAAGAGCAAACATTGTCCCTATATATAAAGGAGGGGACAGATCTCAAGCAAAGAACTATAGACCAGTGTCATTGACGTTCCACCTCACCAAAGTATTTGAAAGGATAGTTAGAGAGAAAATTTATGACTTCCTGGAGACACGGGAAAGATTCAACGAAAATCAGCATGGATTCCGATCAGGTAGATCATGCCTATCACAACTAATAGAACACTACAACAATATCCTAGATGCATTGGAAGGCAATGACAACTACGATGTTATACACACAGATTTGGCTAAAGCTTTCGATAAATGTGACCATGATATAATAGCACATAAAATGAAATATATGGGAATAACAGGCAAAGTGGGAAAATGGATCTACAACTTCCTCAGAGAACGTCTGCAGGTCGTCAAAATTCAAGGTATATCATCATCAGAATCGGAAGTACGCAGCTCAGTACCACAAGGGACAGTACTGGCCCCACTCCTGTTCATTATCATGCTAACAAACAAAGACAGCGGAGTAAACAGCAAAAGTATAGTAACATTTTTTGCAGACGATACAAAGTTCAGCAGAAAAATCAATCAGCGATATACATGACGTGGAGGCCTTGCAGAGGGACACGAACAAAATATACAAATGGTTAGAAGCAGTGGTGTAGTGCTGTGGGAACGCGTGGGAACGGCGTTCCCTTACTTTATTTGGTAGACGGAACGGCGTTCCCTCACTATTTCAAATAAATCCGAACTTCCAAATCTCTAACGTCATGAAATTTTAATTCCCACCCCTAGAAGAAATATGAGAAAGAATCATTAACTGCTTCATTTCTTTTAGCTTCGACTGAGGCAATGCTAGCCTATAAAGATCTGGTGAAACAGTCACCACGGCGTACCAGTTGTTAACTTTTTTTTAGTTAATCATTCCAGTTGTTAGCTATTTTTATTGATCGTACTGGATGTCGTATATCTAATGACACTGGAAATACTGCATCTTCAACCTTGGAATATATCCTAATATCCAGTGCATATGACCTCAAAATATCCCTGAAATTGGTCAGATTTCAAAAGATTTCCCGGGGGGCTTACAGTGCCCCCGGACCCCCAGCTGTATGGGCTCGCCGCGCTCGCCATTGTCCCCCCCGCATCTGAGTAACACTTTCAAAATGCGTTCCCTCACTTCTTTATTTAGCACTATACCACTGGTTAGAAGACAACAACATGTCATTCAACACTGAGAAATTTCAGCTCCTGAGATATGGTACAAAAGAAGAACTTAAACTGACTGCATATTATGCTCCAGATAGACAGGAAATTCAGAGAAGCACTAAAGCGATCGATCTCGGGATAATAATGACAGATGATGCGAAATTCGAAACACAAAATCAGATAGCGATAAATAAAGCAAAAGGAATCGCCGGACAGGTACTAAAAACGTTCAAGAGAAGGGACAGGACAGTAATGATTCCCCTGCTAAAAACACTGATCATACCAAAACTTGAATACTGCTCAGTTTTGACGTCCCCATATAAAACGGAAGAAACTAATAAACTAGAAGAAACGCAAAGGCATTTCACAGCCAAGATTGATGGCTGCAAAGAACTCAACTACTGGGAAAGACTACGTAAACTAAATCTGTACTCCCTGGAAAGAAGAAGAGAGAGGTACACCATAATCTACATATGGAAAATTATCGAAAAACTGGTACCAAACCTAAAACTAAACCCAATTACCATTCAAACAACACTGGAAAATAGGAAAGGCAGAATGTGTAGTGTTCCCAAATTAAAGGCCCGACAAGGGACCTCCTCAACTCTGAAGGAAAATAGCTTGGTTGTCAGGGGGCCAAGACTTTTCAACCAGCTTCCAAAGGACCTTAGAAACGTAACGGGGTCAAAGTTGAAGTCTTCAAGAGAAAACTGGATGCCTGGCTCAGGACGGTACCAGATGAGCCGGGCGTGCAAGAAAGCAACTTGCTCCTCCACCAAGCCAGACCTATAGGCGGGGCCACCAGCTTGACCTCCGTGTGAAGAGAGACCAACGCACGAAACAACATAAGGTTCATAAGGTAAGGTAAGGTATAATAGAACTAGAAATAAGAGGTGTAAGTTGACAAGTAGAAAGTTTGAGACAGCAGTTGCCAAATTTTTTTTTAGCATAGAATAGTAAATAGCTGGAATAGTTTGCCGGTAGAACTAATTAGTAGCACGTCTATAAACATGTTTAAAAATAAATTAGACGCATATGTTGATAGATTGGGTTTAAGGTGTAAAATTAAGGTGTTTGTGGTTTGGAACCCATGTAAAATTGTAGGTCTCCTCCGCCACCACGGAGAAAATGCGCAATACACAACTACAACCACAGTTAGGTAAACCAGTCATGAGTGGATCCTACGGTCTTTGTTGGTCTAAAACATTATAACATTAAACATTATAACATATATATATAAATATATATATATATATATATATATATATATATATATATATATATACAGAAATTTTTTAATTTTATATTTAATTTTTTTTTTTTTCTTTTATTAAGCAAGCCTTATGTTTGCATAATGAAACCTTTGTTTACATTTATCAATCCTATTGTTTACACAGCTGCAATTAAAATTTTACTCTTTTGCCTTCCCCCCCCCTTTTCCATTTTGTCTCCCTTCATTTACCCTCTTTATCCTGGTAATCACTCTCCATCTTCTTTAACCTTACTACTAACCTCAATCCATTATATACAGGGTGGTCCAAAAGTTCGTATACAGTTTGCTGAAATAATGATGTTTCTAACTTATTTTCTACAGGTCAAAGATGATGATGGATGTACAAGGACATGTGATGGTAGTAACACTGCGTATCCAAGGGATGAAATGCAAAGAAATTCGAGAAAAATTTGAAAGAAGATTTCACAAACGAAGACCTACCGACAAAGCAATTCGCGAGCTGGTCAATAAATTTAAAAGAACAGGATCCGTTCATGATGAGGCACGATGTGGATATCCAAGTACCTCTCAAGAAAATGTCGAATTGGTAAGAGATGCCTTTGAAACAAATCCTAGAATGTCAACTCGCGCAGCATCACGTAGACTGAGCATTCTAAGAAAAGACTGTTATAAGGATTTTAAAATCAACATTAATAAAGAAAAGTTACCATATTAAAGTTCTACATGAGTTATACGAAGAGGATTATCCAAGATGAGGCGCCATGTGCACAGAATTTATTGAAAATTTCATACCGAAAACTTATTAAACCATATTCTCTTCAGCGATGAGGCGACATTCCACACATGCGGAAAGGTTAATCGACATAATTGCCGTATCTGACCTAGTGAAAAACCAACCGAGTTCTGCGAATGGGAAAGAGATTCTCCTAAAGGTAACGTCTGGTTGGGTATGACAAGATCGAAGGCTTATGGACCATTTTTCTTTGCAGAAGCTACGGTAACGGAGCCAATTTATCTTGACATACTTCAGCAGTTTCTTGAACCCCCAGCTTCGTTCAGATGGCATTCCCGACACCACTGCTCTCTTTTAACAAGATGGAGCTCCATGTCACTATCGTTCTGGCGTTCATTGATGAGCTCTTACCAAATCGCTGGATTGGACGTGGTGGAAACAGACTCTGGGCAGCACAATCTCCGGATTTAACCCCATTAGACTTCGTGGCGTGGAGCTTTACAAAGTGTGAGGTTTACAAAAGCAAAAGTTACAGACCTGCACGATCTGCGAACTCTCATTGTCGAGGCAATCGCCAAAATAACCCCAGAGATGCTTGAGAATGTGTTCCGCAATGCAGTGGACAGATTTGAGATTTGCAGAGACACTAATGGTACTCACGTCGAATCTTAGACCTAAGTTTGATAAATAAATATACATCTAATTATGTTACTACATTTTTTTCCTAAAATACTCTTATTTCAGCAAAATAGATAGGGGATTTTTGGACCACCCTGTGTATATATATTTTGGCATTAAAAAAAGAAGGGAGGCTTGACGTTAAGTTTATTGAGTCTCTCTCTAAAATCGATTTTATTGTTATTTCAAAGTATTTCCGAGTGTATGTTGAATGTGGCCGTGCAGTGATCATTATTTTCATAAAATATCTATAGTTTTAATGTTTTTGTTGAAGCAAAATGACTTTTGGGCAAGAAGTGGTTTCTTTCAATACAAAAATCATTATTGTTTACCAAAAAAATTACATAAAGGTATTTTTAAATATTGTTAATGTTAATTTCAGTATTAATGTTATCTATAATATAATAATGTATGCAAATGTTTGAAAATATAAGCTATATACAGCATATATGATCCTTCTTAATATTTATACTTGCCTTATCATTTATATTTTGTACAAAGTAATGAACTACACTTCACTTTTTTTCCCCCTGTGGATTTTATATTATTTTACTATCCGTTTTGTCTTTAAGTTGATACTCGATTTTATCTATAATTTCAGGTTGAATTCATTATACTGTCTTGCATTCTAGCTACAAAATAATCTTAGACCATTCGAGATAATGTAATGATTTTGATGTGTTACGCCTTCATTTGATTCCCAATCAATTCCACTACTTTTGTCTCTTGATGCACACAGTGAAGATTGGAAGTGGATAATACAGTTATTTGTAATGAAATAACGATCTGTCAACTGCCACGAAAGCCAAATTCATACCTTGAGGAAAGAAGGGCTCTTCCGACGGCCATAAGTTCAGAGCTGATAGTATCAAAAACCGCTGTTCCAAGGAAGATTGTTTGTTATTTGAACTGGGGCATTATGGTAGCCGTAAAAATCTGAACGAAGCAAGATGATCGATGAAAGAGAAGAGAGTATCATTGCAAGAATCTCTTTGAAATGTTGCTGAAAGTTCTCCAGCGCTTGAGAAACACCACAGTATTTCACGTCTTCGCAGATTTGTATTAATGGGAGAGAAGATGCATGATCAGGTTGCCCCATATAAACCGTTTACTTCCGACAAAAAAAAGAAAGAACGACTAGTATGGTCCAAGGAAGGAAGAAACTGAACATTTGAGCAGTGGTCCATGCAGAGTTCTGTGGGTAGACGAATTGAAGTTTTAACAGATCTGCTCAAACCTGTTAAATCTGTTTTACAGTTTGAAAAACATGATCAAGCGTTTGGTCGCCATCTTCCAGAAGATGAATTCCACTCAAATTGTATTGTTTAGACGTTTAGACAGTAAAGGGCAGAGGGTAATCAATTATAGTGTGCCATCTTTTAAAGCTGGCGGCTCGCGCAGGACCGATTTGCTGTATGCATGGATCGTTTAAAATATACAGTCTAAAGAAACTTCGTTATACCAATTTTGTTAATTTTTAAATGTCTAATGCATTAAACATTTCACATTAGTTAAACACTTCGTTAGGTATTTCAGTAGGTCAATTGAAATGTCTAAATTGTCCCAACTTTTTAAACAATTGAAAAGATTAATCTGAAATGTCTAATGCATGAAAGTTTAAAGAGTTTAAATATAAGTTTAAGTTTATATGAAAAGAATTGCTTTGCAGCATTAATCTTAAAAACTTTTAACTTTCAATTTATATCCATTTCTTCCTATAATTGACGCTGTATCCCCTTCAAATAACTCCTTGTGATTTATATTATCAAAGCCAATTATCACTTTCAAATACTCAAATTAGTTTCTATATAAGTCGACGCTTTTCAAGTGAATACATATCTACAGGGTATTCGAAAAGTCTCGTCACCCCCTACAAAATGTACATATTGTAATACCAATTTTAATTTTGTGTGATTAATTGAATTTATATGTGATTCACTTACTTTTTTTCTTTTCCAGGAATTATAGTTGTGTGAACAATGGCAGATTACTCCACTTACACTCTGGAGGAAAGGATAGTGATGAGCACATGGACTCATGAAAGGTCACGTACTGGCAAAACGATGCATGATATCCAGAATGATTTCAACACAAGATTCAGTAAGGCTGCACCACCAAACAAGACGGTATTACGCTAGGAGAAACTGGCTCCATCAACGACAGACCAATGAGGGAAGACCAACAACGCGAGCAGAACAATGTGAAGGTGTGATTGCATCGGTGGCTCGTTCACCGAAAAAAAATCACTTCCGAAACGATCACAAGAACTTGCAGTCCCCATGTCCACAATGAGAGATCACATGACAAAATGCCATTAATGTGAGGGAATTTCTTAACAAAGTGTTCAGAGACAAATGGATCGGCCGTGGCTCGCAACATTTACCTGCCCCTCTTCAGTGGCCGCCCTGAAGTCCAGCAGATGAGCTGAATAGCGCTGTTCAAGATGCATTTGGTGCAATCACTCCAGCAATGCTGCGTCGATTCTCACACCGCACATGAAGGCGCATAATCCTTTGTTACGAAAATGATGGTGCGTAGGCAGATATTCTTGATTAGTAACTGTAATTAGTAACTGTATTTACTGTAAATAAAGTAACTGTTGCTAGTGAATTGTTTCTTAAATACAATTAATCACAAAAATAAAAATGGTATTACAATATGTACATTTTGTAGGGGGTGACGGGACTTTTCAAACACCCTGTACATATCATTCAACTAATTTTTCCTCAAATATTTTACTTCTCAGTTCTGGACTCATTTTGGTTGCTCTAGCCCGAACCCTTTCTAACTTATCAGTGTCTTTTCTCAAGTATAGGCTGTCTAACTTAGAGATTGAACCTAGGGTAGGCCTACTGTATATCAAGAAGCCTAGGTTTAAGGTTAGTCTCAGGGTCACAGGCTGGTTCTTGAAAGATTTTACTAGCCAAAGCCTAGCTATTGTAAATAGTTAAAATTAATAGATGCCTACACGAAAGCCTACAGAGAATAAATGAATATATGCACAAATATAATAATTGTTTCCTCCTCTTTTCGGGACATATACAGGGTGTACATAAAGTCAGGATCTATCTTTTGTGAAGAACTTGGAAATTATATGGAATTCAATCATAAAATGATAAAGTGGTAACATTTATTAAATAATTAAGAGTAGGATTCGACGTGACGCCCATCAGTATCCCTGCACAGCTCAAATCGTTCCGCAGCATTTCTAAACACATTCTGGAGCATTTGCGGGGTTATGTTATCTGCAGCAGTTCGTATACGTGTACGTAAGTTTTCAATTCAAGACTCGTAATCTTCGTCTGATAGACGTGCGATTTGATAAAGCCCCATGCAAAGAAATCTAAAGGGGTTAAATCTGGTGATCTCGCTGGCCAAGGTCTGTTGCTTCCGCGTCCGATCCAGCGATTTGGAAAACGTCCATTTAGATAATGATGAACAATTTTGGCATAGTGACAAGGAGCACCATCATGTTGATAGACGACGGGGATAGGATTGTTAGTACCGTCGTTTATCAACATGATGGTGCTCATTGTCACTATGCCAAAATTGTTCAGGATTATCTAAATGGACGTTTTCCAAATCGCTGGATCGGACGCGGAAGCAACAGACCTTGGCCAGCGAGATCACCAGATTTAACCCCTTTAGATTTCTTTGCATGGGGCTTTATCAAATCGCACGTCTATCAGACGAAGATTACGAGCCTTGAATTGAAAACTTACGTACACGTATACGAACTGCTGCAGATAACATAACCCCGCAAATGCTCCAGAATGTGTTTAAAAATGCTGCGGAACGATTTGAGCTGTGCAGGGATACTGATGGGCGTCACGTCGAATCCTACTCTTAATTATTTAATAAATGTTACCACTTTATCATTTTATGATTGAATTCCATATAATTTCCAAGTGCTTCACAAAAATAGATCCTGACTTTATGTACACCCTGTAAATACGAACACTAAATAAACTTCGTCACAATTTCAAAATATTTCTACCCCCAGTGCGCATTAGTCTAGGTGCAAAGAATACCTCGTACACCTCGTAGTAATTTCGTGCGTTGGCCTCTACAGTATTCACACAAAGGTCAAGCTGGTGGTCCCGCCTCTAGGCCTGGCTTAATGGAGGAGCGAGTTGCTCTCTTGCGCTCTCCACCGCACATAGAGAGGTACAGGCAGCTCATCCGGTACCGTCCTGAGCCAGGCATCTAGTCTTCTTTTGAAGACTTCAACTTTGACCCCTGTAACGTTTCTGAGGTCCTTTGGAAGTTGGTTAAAAAGTCTTAGCACCCTCACAACGAAGCTGTTTTTTTTCAGTGATGAGGAAGTCCCTTGTCGGGCCTTTAATTTGGGAACACTACACCACATTCTGCCTTATCTATTTTCCAGTGTTGTTTAGGTGGGAACTGGGTTTAGTTTGAGGTTTGGCACCAGTTTTTTGTTTTTCGATCATTTTCCATATGTAGATTATGGTGTACCTCTCTCTTCTTCTTTCCAGGGAGTACAGACTTAGTTTACGTAGTCTTTCCCAGTAGTTGAGTTCTTTGCAGCCATCGAACTTGGCTGTGAAATGTCTCTGAATATCTTTTAGTTTATTAATTTCTTCCTTCTTGTATGGGGACGTCAAGATTGAGCTGTATACAAGTTTTTGTATGATCAGTGTTTTCAGCAGGGGAATCATTACTGTCTTGTCCATTCTTTTAAAGGTTCTTAGTACCTGTCCCGTAACTCTTTTTGCTTTGTTTATCGCTATCTGATTTTGTGTCTCGAATTTCGCTTCATCGGTCATTATAACCCCCAAATCGATCGCTTTCGTGCTTCTCTGAATTCCCTGTCTATATGGAGCATAATATGCAGTCTGTTTACAGTCCTCATTTCTACCAAATCTCAAGAGCTTAAATTTCTAGGTGTTAAATGTCATGTTGTTTTCTTCTGACTATTTGTATATTCTGTTCGTGTCCCTCTGCAAGGCCTACACCCCTTTTACATCGCTTATTTTTCTGCTGATCTTTGTATCGTCTGCAAAGGATGTTCCTATACTATTGCTGTTTACTTCATTGTCTATGTCTGTTAGCATGAAAATGAAAAGGAGAGGGGCCAATACTGTTCCTTGTGGTATTGAGATGCGTACTTCCGATTCTGATGATGATATACCTTGAATTTTAACGAGTATGCGTTCTCTGAGGAAGTTTTACATCTATTTTCCAACTTTGCCTGTTATGCCATATGTTTCACTTTATGCGCTATTATACTTATCATGATGACAATTGTCGAAGGCTTTAGCAGAATCCGTGTATATGACATAGTAGTTTTCATTGACTTCAGGTGCGTCAAGGATATTGTTATAGTGCTCTATAAGTTGTGATAGGCAAGATCTTCCTTATCGGAATCCGTGCTGATTTTCGTTAAGTCTTCCCAGTGTCTCCAAGAAATCGTAGAATTTCTCTCCAACTATTCTTTCAAATACTTTGGTAAGATGGGGTGTCAAAGACACCGGTTAACAGTTCTTTGCTTGAGACTTGTCCCCTCCTTTATATATAGGTACAATGTTCGCTCTTTTCAAGATACTCGGTATTTCTCCAGTGTCTTGGGATCTTCTCCATATCCAGTAGAAGGATGTAGCGATTTCATTTTTAGTTTTTTTAATCAATAATGCGTTCCATTTGTCGGGTAAGATCAAAATCTGTTATACAATCTCTGCAATTTCTCTTCAAAGAATGTATCTATGTCAGGTATCGCTTTATCATTTTTGGGGTACTAAAGACTGATTCATATTGGGGTCTCAGTGTTTCAGATATTCCTTTTATATCGTCGGTTAGTTCATTATTTCCTTTCCTCAGGGGCCCGATAGTGGCGCGCGTTTTTGTTTTTCTTTTCGCATAACTATAGAAATATTTTGGATTTTCCTTTATTACTTCTACCGCCTTTTCCTGTATGGCTCTGAATAAGGGCTTGTATTGCTGTATCGATATTCTCCAGTTTTTCTTGTATTACTTTTCCAGTATTGTTGTCTCTGCAGTTTACTAACTTCTCCGCTACCCTCTTCCTTTTGCGGAATATTGTTCGCTTTTGTCTCTCGAACCAGTTCCTCTTTCCTTTTGGTTGTGCTTTCGGAGCATATTTTTCTAAAATTCCCAGTGTCTTCTCTTTTAAAATTTTTAGCATTTCTTCGGTTGTTTTATTCTCGAAAACTTTTTTCCACTCTATTTGGGCCATGTGAGATCTGATTTCTTCCCATTGCATAGTCTTGGAGTTTAAGTTAAAGGTCCCAAATTTGCTTCTTTCTTCATTATGGGTATTGTTTTTTAATGTTTTCGTCATATTTGTTGATTTATCGATTATGTTGTGGTCTGAGATAAAAGGTGGGGTTATTTTTATGTCAACAATCAAGTTCGTGTTATTCATGAATACCAGATCAAGGCAGCTATTTTTCCTGGTGTTTTCTGTTATCTCTTGTGTCAACATAAATTCGTTTCTTAAAGCCATCAACAATTTTGCTTGCTCCTGGTCTTCTCTTGTTCCCCCCTTGTCCTAGTGTATATAACTATATATATATTTTTGTTTGCTATTTGTGTACATATTATATTTCACAATTTCCTACTTTTTTAAACAGGAAGGAGGGGACAAGGGCGAATGCCCGCAAAACTGCTCCCCCCCCCATAGAAGAAGAAGAGAGCCAAAATCAAGGTCCGCTGTTTTCGAGATGCTTAGACACTCTGCGTTTGAAAGATGGGAGGTCATACAAAGGAGGAAAGATGGATTGACGAAGATTGTTCCAGAGTTGATTGGTTGAATACATGAAAGATTGAAAATATCGATTAACTCTTGCGTTAGAGAGTTGGACAGAAAAGGAGTGAGAAAGCCTAGTGCTGCGTGCTCTCCTTAAAGGAGGAGGCATGCAGTTAGAGAGTTCAGAAGAGCAATGTCGGTTATAATAACGATAGTAAAGAGAAAGTGAGGCAACATTGCAGCGAAGAGAGAGAGATTGAAGACAGTGAGTAAGAGGCGGGGAATTGATGAGACGAAAAGCCTTTGATTCCAATCGGTCAAGTACGGCTGTGTGGGTTGAGCCACCCCACACATGAGAAGCATACTCCATACAGGGGCGAACAAGACCCCTGAACAGAGATAGCAACTGAGTGGGGTTGAAGAAATCGCGGAGCCGGTACAGCACACCTAACCTCTTAGAAGCTGTTTTAGAAAGAGAGTATATGTGATATTTCCAGGAAAGATTACGAAAAAAGGAAACACCATAATGTTAAGAGAAGAAGAAGGAATGAGTTGTGTGTTGTTGAAGGGAAGGGGATAGTAGTTGTGTGGAAGATTGTAACGAGTAGACAGATGGAGGAACTGAGTTTTTGAAGCATTAAAAGCCACAAGGTTTTCTCTGCCCCAATCAGATATAGCAGAAAGATCAGAGGTCAGGTGTCCCATAGCCGTCCTACTCGAATTATGAGGGACGCTGTGAAGGACGCTTTGGGAAGCGAGTGGAGAAATGGAATCATCGGCATAGGAGTGAATATGACAGGAAGTGCGAATTAAAAGATCATTAATAAATAAAAGGAAAAGAGTGAGTGACAGGACAGAACCCCGAGAAACACCACTGTTAATAGCTTTTGGAGGAGAACAATGGCCATCCACAACCGCAGCTATAGGTTTGCCAGAAAGGAAATTAGAGATGAAGGCACAGATAGAAGGATAGAAACCGAAGGAGGGTAATTTCGAGATTAAAGATTTGTGCCAGACTCGATCAAAAGCGTTTGATATGTCTAGCGCAATAGCAAAAGTTTCACCGAAATCCTGAAAGGAGGATAACCAAGAGTCAGAGAGATATGAAAGAAAATCGCCAGTAGAGCGTCCCTTGTGGAACCCATACTGACGATCTGAAAGAAGGTTGTGAGAAGAGATGTGTTTAAGAGTATTCTAATTAAGGCTATATTCAAAAACTTTAGAAAGGCAGGAAATTAAAGCAATTGGACGATAGTTGGAGGGTTGAGAGCGGTCACCCTTCTTTGGGACAGGCTGAATGAAAGCGAACATCCAGCAGGAAGGAAACGTACCAGATGAGAGACAAAAGATGAAAGAGTTTGCTAAGGCAGGGTGGCAGCACAGAAGCACAGTTCTTAAGAACAACAGGAGGAACACCATCAGAGCCGTACGCCTTCCTGGAGTTGAGCCCAGATAGGGTAGAAAAAACATCTTTAGAAGAGATTCTAATTTTAAATATCATAGTCAGAGCGGGGAGAAGATGGGGGAACAGCACCGGAATAGTCCAGGGTTGAATTGTAAGCGAAAGTTTGAGCCAAGAGTTCAGCTTTGTCTGGAGAAGAGACGGCATCTGAGACGTCGGAATGGAAAAGACGAGGGAAAGAAGTGGAAGTAAAGTTGTTGGAGAGGTTCTTGGCGAGATGCCAGAAAGATCAAGAAGAATTGGATAGGTTTTCACATTTTTGTCTCATGAAGGAATTTTTGGCGAGTGAAAAAACAGATTTTGCACGATTCCGGGTAGAAATATAAACTAAATGAGACAAGAGTTGGATAGCGACGTTACCTTCTGAAAGCCTCCTCTCTGTTGCGGATAGCATTAGACCAAGCAAAGTTTAACCAAGTTTTTTTTTTTGCATTAGTAGTAGAATTAGAATATGAATGTATGCCTCCATGCCTGTGAGAATCGCCTCTGTGATGCACTCAGCGCACTCAGCAGAGATCATTCCATGAGAAATCAGAGAAGTGCTGCCTAAGGGCCTCTCAATCAGCGGCTCCAAATTTCCTTAGGCTCCTTCTCTTGAGAGTATTGAAAAGCCGAGTTGGAGTGATAGGACAGGAAACAGATATAAGATTGTGGTGGGAGAAGTCCAACGGGGAAAATGTTTGACAGTAAAAAGAAAGCTAAGAGGTGTGAAATAAATTCAAAATATTGGGGCTATGTCCAAGGTAAGTGGGGATAAGAGTAGGGTGCTGTACAATCTGCTTTAGATTTTTCAAGATAGAAAAGTTGTGGTGGTGAAACATCAAAGGTGTTGGTGAACATTGAACTCTCCTAAAATGGAGATTTCAGCAAAAGAAGAGTGGGATAGAATTTATTCCACTTTGGAAGCGAGTTAGTCGAAGAATTTTGGATAGTCAGTAGAATTAGGAGAAAGATAGACAGCGCAGATGCATTTTGTTTGAGATCGACATGTAAGCCGTAGGCAGAGGGTGTAGAATTCGAAGGATTCAAGTTCGTGAATACGAGAGGCAGTCAGGTAATTGTGTACATGCAACATCCATCTTTGGAGTAAAGTTGAGTATAGAGAAAGTAAGAGAGTACAGAAAGGATTTGCTGTCGGTCATCGCAAGTCGGTCGTTGCCATTTTTTTATTTTGAAAAGATTATGTAGTGTGTAAGAAGAATGTATGTGTAGTGAAGTATATATATATATATATATATATATATATATTAGGGCGGGTCGATTTTCCACATGTTTTGAAATCGCAAAGTGAATAAGTGCCCAGTAGTTGGGTTTGGTTGAGAAATGAACCCAAAACATTTTTTAGAGTAAACGGATGAGGGCCTGCTTGCGGATTTGCAATTAAAGTTTGTTATGGTTTTTGACCCAATTTTCGTCATACGCGATAGGTAAACTCGTCATTTATGAAGACATAATATTAACTAATTATAGATGTAGCAACTCAATATCATTTTCTATCCCAAGAGGAGACAATGCCTAATTAATGTATATCATGTGTTTTAAGTGTAAAATGATAAAATTTCGTTGAAAAAACATGCATTTTTGCTAATTTATTCACATATTTTGGCTACAAAACTTGAAAAAATACTTTCAAAAGGTGATGTAAAAAGAAAAACTATTCATATAAATCATCATAAGATTGAGAATAATGTCCGGATGACATAAATGCAGGACGCAGCTTCCTGCTCAGTACTTTAGTAAGGATACATCTGTGACGAGTTTCGAACCCATACACGGTATGGGAAACCTCTGTCACTAATTTCACACTCCTCTCAACACTCTGAGAGTGAGATGGCAAGTCTGGAATGTCTGGCTTAGTGTTAATGTCCATGAATGACTGGATTTCTTCATCAGATAGGTGCTGTGTGGGAGGTGGTTCCATGACATCAGGGTCAGTGAGGTCGATGAGCTCATGCCAGTGATTTGCATTCCAATTCACCTGGAGAATTTTCTTCCCTGCTTCCTGGTTGCTCTCCATTCTATAAATGAAAATGAAAATATAAATGAAAATATAAATATAAATAAAAATATAAATATAAATCAAAAATAGTACTCAAATATTGCTGTTTCAATAATACAAACAAATTACACACTTAAAGTGACAATTATAATAATTTTTCATATTTTTTGGAGAATAACTCAGCTTTGGCAAAAAAAAAATAAAATAATAATTACAAGAAGCGCAAAATTTACTTGTGTCTGAGAGTTAGTATAGTCTGAAGCCCAAGATTCCTGATTCTGTCTTCATCATCTTTCACCATGGCATAGAGGATGTTCTCAGGTCGGAGGCAGAAAACATTACCCTGGATGTTCTGCTTTACAATGCGTTTCACATCATCAAATGGAATCAACCTCAGTCGGCTGATAGTAGAGAAGAGGATGCGAGGAGAATCATGCAGCTTAGAGGATGCCTTTATCTCAAACCATGCAGGAGCATAAACTCGAACAATGTAATGGACCAACTTTTTCAAATTCAGGTTTGGTCTGTTGTCTCTTGTGTACAAACAAAGAAGTCGTATGGCAAGAGTTAACCATCTTGCATGGTTACGTGGACCAATCTTCCAAGCAGCCCATCTGTCATCTACTCTTCCTGATCCGATCCCTCTGCAATACTCATACAGAAGCCTTTGATCATGACTGAGGTCTTTCAGTACTTCCTCTGGAATGTACCCTTCAATGATTGGAGTTTCCACAGCTTCAAACTGTACCTGAGGTTCATCCTGGATATCTTCTGCGCACCTTTCCCCAAGGGGCCCGCTGAAACTTCTTGGGCCAGTTGTCACTCCATCCATTTTTTGAAAAGAGCTTTTAGTGGGAGTTCATTCTGATGCAGTGCGCAACCAATAGTGTGCAGTTTCCTCCCCAGAGTTTCTTCAAGTTTTACCACTAAACCACTCTTCCAGCCAGTGTTGGTTGCGGTATTATCGAGAAGAATGGCTCGGATACTTTCAAGGCTATTATATTCTTCAAGAACACTGAATGTCTCCTGAGCAAAGACCTCACCAGTGCCGCCTATAACAGGAATTGTTCTGTGGGTCAAGTAGGCGCCAGGAGATTTTCCATCTTCATAGGTGAAGGTGAGGTGATGTTCTGCGTCAACACACTTTCTGAGAACAGTTTCCCCTTCAGGTGTCTCTATCTCCTTGTAAGTCATGGTATTCTTGTCAACCTTCCCATCCACACCAACACAAATGAGCTGTGTCTTTTTCTCTGATTCCACACCCTCACTAACTACTCTAATTTGGGCTTTGACCCTGTCTAATTTGCACTTGTCAATCATGTTGTGATTGATGTCAGTTTCAGGTCTCAGTAGGTGTTTAATGTCATGGAGCAAGGCATTCCCAAGAGCTGCGCCCAAATTTGATGAACATTCACCTCTGACAGGTTCCATAGCATATCTGGGAAACTTTAAAAGGCTGTAGTCTCCTGAAGGCCTCTTCCTAGGCTGCCATTCATCTTCTCCTTCCTGAAAATAAATGGAAAATATTAATGCGTTTCCCGGTTATTTATTTATTTATTTATTTATTTATAATTATATATAATTAATATAAATAAAAGAAAACTGACCTCGCCACCAGATGAACTGCTTGGAAGTCCAGGCAACTCTGTAGGCTGTATGAAAGATCCTACTAGCTCAACTTCCTCCTGAGGTAGTACATGTTGGCTAGGGCGGGTCATACTATGCATTTTTTTTAAATCAATGGAGAGGGGTGTTCAAATGACATATTTGGTGTATAGAACACAATTCTGAAGAAAATATTTAATTCTGATAACCCTAACCTACATCATTTTGCAGTTGATTATTATTAAATTGTTGATTATTTTACTATTGTAGTTACCCCAGAATATGTCTTCTCACGTTTTCTATCATGGCTGCTCACGTTATCTCTCATAGAGCATTGTTCTAACTAATTCATATAAACACATATAATGTAATTCATATAATAATAATAATATTTAAATACTCAAATAAAAAGGTGTGCCATTCCACTTAATTGTAATTATCATACAGTTTGGTATATGAAATATTTTGACGGTTTTCTGGCGCGCATAAGGCCATTTTCTGAGCCACCTTTCTCAGAGGCTAGAATGTAACGTTTCAGAACATTCTAAAACGTTTTGTGAAATATTTGAAGTGACTCATGATTTATGAAGCTATAGTGTTGTTAGTGAGCCTGGCAGCTACTATCTGTTCCACTTTACCCCAGAGAAAGCAACTAAAGAGGAGTCACATGCGGAGAAGATTGCTAAGGTCCTGTTTGCCTGGCTGAAAGAGGGGTTATGATAAGACCTTGTTGGCCATTGGAGGAGACTCAACAAATGTCAACACTGGTGTGAAAGCTGGAGTAATGCGGAAGCTGGCGCTGCACCTGGGGAGAAAGCTGGTCTGGTTGGTGTGCAACCTGCACACTGTTGAACTTCCCCTGCGCCATCTCATTGTTGACCTTGATGACCCTACTCTGTCAGACAAAAAATTATCCGGGCCAATAGGAAAGCTCCTTGATTCTGCTACAGACTTTGATATCAATCCAAACTTCACCCGAATCTCTGTTGGCCCTCCACTGATCAAGCTTCCTGACAAGGTCATTCAAGATCTCTCAACTGATCAATACTATGGCTATAAAATTGTCTGTGCAGTCAGGGATGGAGTACTTCCTGCAGGGCTGGCTCTGTTAGAGATAGGACCAGTAAACCACAGCCGCTGGCTCACCACAGCGAACAGACTTCTCAGGCTCTGGGTGTCAAAGCACGGACTTAAAGGAAAGAACCTGAAGATTCTGCAATTCATTGTGGAATTCATCATTGGAGTGTATTACCCATGTTGGTTCAACGTGAAGGTCAAGCACTCCTGGATCGAAGGGCCTAGGCACATCCTCTTTCAGCTGGACTGCCTCAAGTCCCAGAGAAAGGAGGTGCTGGATATTGTGATGCCAACTGTGAGAAGATCTGCTTGGTATGCCCACAGTGAAGTCATCCTCCAAACACTACTCTGAGGATCAGAAGGAGAGGATTGAAGGGGTGGAGAGAATCCTGGCCATCAGGGGAGAGCGGGACCCGGACACTCAGCCGGGGGACTCCTCTGTTAGGAGCAGAAGGACACCTGACATCAATTGTGATGCTTCCAGCATCGGTGACTTGATCAGCTTGTCAGAAGGTGTGTCAGAGCCACCTCTCACCTGCTCTCTAAGCACCTCAGAGGTGAAAAACTTCATCAACACCCCCATGGAGGTGCGCAACTGGCCTTGCCACACACAAAGCATTGAGAGGGTTGTTAAAATGGTGACTGAGGCTTCTGCTAAGTACTTCTCACAGGAAAAGAGGGATGGAGGGATCAGGGCTCAGGAGACCAGCAGGAAGCTGATGTCCAAGTCTGAGTCAAAGCAGGATTTGTGCAACCTGGCAAAGTTTAAGATGTCAGGAGAATGATCTTTGTAATTATATCCAGTGATATACATGCAGTTCACCTATTAATAAATATATGTAAAGTTGATTTGGCCTTGTCAATATAAATGATTTACCTTATATCTTTTAATATATTATAAAGGGGTTCAAAAGGGTAAAATTAGCAATTTAGAAATACAAAATGATGTAGGTTACAGTTATCCTATCCAAAAAAGAAGCTCATATTTGAATTCCCCATGTAAAAACACATAATTTAGACACCCCTGATGGTAGGGTTTCCTTCAGATTCATGTTGTCACCTGAGTACGACCCGCCCTAAATTCATGTTGCTGTCCTTGTTTGGCCTTCCTGTCTCTCTTGGCAGCAGCTGTGTCCACTGAAGACAGCTGGTATGCACCCTTAGGACCTGTTTTGGATCGGTGATCACGAAGGTATGCTTTTTCTTCAAGTGGCACCTTTGCATTTCGAGGGCAAACACAGATGATGTGTTCTTGTGTACACTTGTCCTTCTTACAGTATACTCTTGAATCACTGCAAGGCAAAATATCCGAAGAACAGGAACAGGCAGAAATATCAAAACGTTTGTCCAAGTTAGCATCCAGATTTCGCTTGACACTTGCCTTAGCATGCTTGCGATTAATGTCTTTCACAAGAGTGAGTAGGTCTTTAACCTTTCTGTCAATGGATTTGTCATTAATCAAAGGCAGCCTTGGATTCACTGAAGACCAAATGGATTTTAAATCCTTGCTAACTTGCTGCACTAAGGCCCAGAAATCTGCGCCAGGGTTAGCATAATTAAGGTCATAATAGTATTGAATCAGCTGCTATGTATATGATTGCATCTATACATATGGTTAAACAATGCATTAGAATTATTTGCTGTTCTGCACGCATATTTATGCTGTTTTACCTTAATATCTAACCTTTTACCCGTTTGGCCTATATATACTGAGTCACAGTGTGTACATCCGATCGAATACACAGCCAACTGCATTATCCGGGCTATTCTTTATTAGGCATGATTTAACAGTATTATTATACTTAAAGACTACGCTGATGCCAATTGCTTTAAGTAAAGTCGGAAGATATTGAAAATTATCATGGTAAGGTAGGCTAAGGATATTTTTACGCTGAAATTCCTTTAGAGCTACACTATTATAATACTTATTCTTGGCTTTCCTAAGACAGTTATCTAGAAATGAACTAGGATAACATAATTTAGTACCAATATTCATGATATTGCATACCTCGAAATCTAAAAATTGAGGACTGACAACTCTCAATGCTCTAACAAATATAGCAGAGAAAATAGAAGATTTAATCGAAGAATGATGGTCATAATAAAAATGCACATAAGAGTTATTATTAGTAGGCTTATGAAAAACTTCAAATTTGAACTGATTCAAGCATCTTCGAATTTTTAGATCCAGAAAAGCTAAGCTTCCATCATTTTCTTTTTCAACCGTGAACTTAATAGATGGGACTAAATTGTTGAGCCTATCAAGAAATAAGTCAACATCCAAATTGTAAGGCCAAAGGCATAAAATATCATCTATATACCGGCACCAAACAAGGTTAAAATTAACAATAGTAGGCAAAATTCTGCTTTCAAAAAATTCCATATATGAATTAGCTAATACCGGTGAGAGGGGATTTCCCATCGCCAAACGACATAGCATAAAACTTATTTTCAAACTGAAATTTACAATTTTTGACGCAAAGCTTAATATTATAACTCAATAAGCGTGTTGTGTTGAACAGGGAAAGAATATTCAGAGATCTTATCTTTAAAAAAATCAAGTAGGTCATCAACAGGGACTTATAATGTTATAATGTTTCAGACCAACAAAGACCCGAGGATCAACTCATGGCTGGTCTACCTAACTGTGGTTGTAGTTGTGTATTGCGCATGTCCTCCGTAGTGGCGGAGGGGACCTACAATTTTACGTGGGTTTCGAACCACAAAAACCTTAATTTTACTAACTTAAACTATACCCAATCTGTCAATATGTGCGTCTAATCGTTTTTAAACATGTTTATAGACGTGCTACATATTACTTCTACCGGCAAACTATTCCAGCTATTTACTATTCTATACGTAAAAAAGTTTTTGGCAACTGCTGTCTCGAACCTTCTACTTGTCAACTTACACTCGTTATTTCTAGTTCTATTATATTGTGATATTTCGAAAAAGCTATCTCTAATTACGTTATCGAACCCATTCATAATTTTAAAAACGTGATTAGATCACCCCTTAGCCTTCGAGTCTAAGGGGTGATCTAATTCACTTTTGTGAATAACGAGCATACATCAAAACTTACCAGTTTGAAATAGGGTAATTGGGAAACTTCAGTTTGTCAATAAGATCCATGCAATTTACAATATGTGATTTGGTAGTGCCGGATTGATACTACCATATTTGTACGGTTTAATGAAAACACACAAAGTTAACAATCCCATGAGGCCTATTGTTAGCTCAGTAGGCTCCGTAACCTATAAGCTATCCATATGTTTAGTTAGTTTATTAACGTCGTTAGTTAGTTGGCTCTATTTCCAAATCACATATTGTGAATAGCATGGATCTTATTCACAAACTGATAGTCACTCTTTGCGAATGACCCGTTGCCCACGTCGGGCTAACATCATGAAAAAGAAAAACTATAGTATTTGTCATTTACCATTACTTATTCGAACTATAGTGGACTTAATGTTCCCAGAAGAGTTCCTTGTTCCATGCACGGTCTGTGTGTAACATAAAAGATCGTAGGGGACCATTCTGAGTTCAATGCCATACATACCTCGTTAACTCGTTCAGGTTCCGTGTGTTGGTCTCTCTTCACACGAAAGTCAAGCTGGTGGCCCCGCCTCTACACCTGGCTTGATGGTACCCGGCTCATCTGGTACCATCCTGAGCCAGGCATCGAGTCTTCTTCTGAAGACGTCAACTTTTCCCACTGTTACGTTTCTAAGGTTCTTTGGAAACTGGTTAAAAAGTCTTGGCCCACTGACAACCAAGTTGTTTTCCTTCAGTGTTGAGGAGGTCCCTTGTCGGCCCTTTAATTTGGGAATACTACATATTTTGCCTTTCCTATTTTCTAGTATTGTCTTGATGGTAATTGGGTTTAGTTTGAGGTTTGGTACCAGTTTTTCGATCATTTTACATGTATATAATATGGTGTATTTCTCTCTCCTTCTTTACAGGAGAATATCTTCTAGTTTATTAATTTCTTTCCTCTTGTATGGGGACGACAAAACCAAGCAGTATTTAAGTTTTGGTATGATCAGTGTTTTCAACGGGGGAATCATGATATGATAATGAATATGATAATGATAATCATAAGCTTGATTGGCAGGATATAAATCCCATAAAATAGTACAATATTCTTGAAGGTAATAAACGCTATGATAAATGAAACAATAATAAATTTTAAAAACTCAAAAATTATGACGGAAATAAAAATAAAAGACACGTACTGAAACAAGTACTAATTAAAACTACCTACTACTAGCACTACAAAATGAAGGAAAAAAGATGAAATAAAAATAAAAAGTACATGTAGTGACAATGGCAACATAAACGACTATATGGTAATGATAATAATGATAATGATAATGACACTAAAAATGTTTATTAGCAGGAGACAAATCTCCCACCATAAAAAAAGGTACAGTATCCATCAAGGTAATCAACGATACACCTAATTACGCTGGTCAACAAAGATTTTTCATCAGAGTAAAATTTGTGGTGGTTGGATAGCATTTTTCACGCTGATTCCAAAACTGCATTCAGATTTTTTCTAGCACGTATAGTTTTCAAGATGAAGGCATATATATAACTACACAGATTTAACCATTTTAAATAGGCAAAATACAAATATTTCAACATTTGATTGTGTTTATTTTATTGTTTTTTTAGTTTATTCATCTTATTTATTTCAATTATCTTAATTATACATCTTATGTATTTCAGGTGTGAGCTTTTACGTCTAGCAGCATTGTGATTCAGGCAACAACGCCGTGCTTTGTGTGTCAAAAGATCAGTCCAGTACAAGAACTTGTTGTGTCAAGTTGGTGTACATTTTTTTTGAATTTATAGTTTGCTCAGGTCAGTCAACATGCCTCGACAATGTAAGAATGACCCGACAAGTTCTGTTTCGTATGCGGCCAGTTGACAACTAAAACACAGCGACGAAGTATTACAACCGACATTAAGAAAATATACAAGCTATACTTTGGTTGCCATCTAGGTGACCAAGATAAACCATGGGCGCCACATCAAATCTGTTCTGGCTGTTCAAATGGATTACGTGATTGGCTTAACAAAAAGAAAGCTTCAATGCCATTTGCCATACCCATGATATGGAGGAGCCGAGAGATCATCATGAAGACTGTTATTTTTGTAGTGTGAACTTAATGGGGTTTTCTGCCAAGAACAAACACCAGATTGTATATCCAAACTTGGATTCAGCACGTGGACCAGTAAAACATGATGAAACATTGCCCATTCCAATTCCCCCAAGTGATAGGCTAGATTCTATCATAGATGACATGGAAAGTGATGAAGGAGCAACTGGCGTTTCGGGACCATCTACAGAACCAGAGTACACTTTTGAAGGTAGACATTTAGAGCCTAAAAAGTTAACCCAAGGACAGTTGAATGATCTTGTTAGAGACTTATCGCTGTCTAAAGAGAAATCAGAGCTTCTCGCCTCAAGACTAAAGGAGAACAATTTACTTGAGAACAATGTTCGTATTAGTTACTACCGAAAGCGGAATTTTGAATTAACAGCATTCTTTTCAGTAGACGGTCCTCTCTGTTATTGCCATGACATCAATGGACTATTTACAGCCATATCTCAGACGTATGTGGCATCTGAGTGGCGCCTCTTTATTGATTCGTCGCAGAGAAGCCTGAAAGCAGTTCTTTTGCATAATGGTAATATAATGCCATCCATCCCCACTGCCCATTCCGTCCATCTAAAAGAGACATATGACAATATGGATATACTACTTAAGGCAATCAAATACGACAGTCATCAATGGAATGTTTGTGGAGATCTAAATGTTATAGGAATGCTTATGGGTATGCAGTCAGGATTCACAAAATTTTGTTGTTTCCTTTGCCTGTGGGACAGTCGCGCCACTATAGAACATTACACCAAAAGTGACTGGCCACTTAGGTATACATATGTCCCAGGGATAAGCAATGTCCAGTCTGGGTCTTTAGTGGATCCCCAAAAGATCTATCTGCCACCTCTTCACATTAAACTTGGTTTAATGAAGAATTTTGTTAAAGCAATGGGTAAAGTCAATTCTGAAGGGTTCCAATACCTTTCAAGGAAATTTCCGAAGGTTACTGCAGCAAAATTGAAGGAAGGAATTTTTGTTGGGCCACAAATAAGGGAGGTTTTGAATGACACTGAATTTGAAAAAGTCCTAAGTCCGCTGGAATTGAAGGCTTGGCTGGCGTTCAAATGGATATGTGAAAACTTTCTTGGAAGCAACAAGTCACCTGCGTATAAGGATGGAGTCAAGAACCTCCTTGATGCCTTCAAAGAAATGGAGTGTCGAATGTCGTTAAAAATTCACTTCCTGCATTCCCACTTAGATTTCTTTCCTGAAAACCTTGGTGCAGTGAGTGACGAGCAAGGAGAGCGCTTCCATCAAGATATTCAGATGATGGAGAAGCGCTACCAAGGATATTGGAATGAAAGCATGATGGCGGACCATTGTTGGATGCTGTATCGTGACAATCCAGGCCACATTTACAAAAGGAAATCACACTCACAGCGCTTTTAATAAAATAATGTATATATTCTTTATTTATAAGTACATTGAATAAGGTATATGATGTATTTGTTGTTTAGCATTCCTAAGTGTGATCTATACATTCATAAATTTTCTTATAGCAATATCAAAAACTTAAAAATATCAAAACCAGTGTATCTATATAACTATACGTGCTAGAAAAAAATAAAACCAGATTCGGAATCAGCGCGAAAAATGCATTAAGAAAAGTGTGATCATGTTTGTGATGAGAAAAAAGTTTCATTTTGTTGGCCAGTGTTATTAAACAAGAAATTTAAAAAAGAAAAGCAAAAAAGAACTACGGTAATATGGAAATAACAATAATGCTCGTAAAGAAACGAGAAATAAAAAAAATTAATAAAAATTAGTAATAACTTTATAAAAATAAAAAGTACGTGTAATGGAATGTCTAATGCAGGAGTTAAGTGGAACTAGAGACAATCACTTTCATGCCAAGAGGTCCACAGTCTAGAAGACAAAGCAGGACTGATAATGTTACTAAAACTAAGGTTATGCAATTCCATCCTAAAAACTGCAATCAGCCAGCTGATATTAGGTTTAAAATGAGAGGTGAAGTAATTGAGGACGTACAAGAGTTTAAGTATTTGGGTCAAACTATCACCAACTCCTTGAGTGAGGACTCAGATATAAGAAAACAATCTCGAAGGAAGGGGGAATGTTGCAAGAGGTTATGCAACAAAGAGGGGAGAAGATGGGACGGTCTCACCCCCCAAAGGGGTATACCTAACCTAAGAGAGAGAGAGAAAGGAGAAGAAGGAGGGTCTTTCGGGGAGAAGGGGTGACGGCCTTAACCCCCAGAGGGAAACCTAACCTAAGCCTTAACCTAAGAAGGAGAGAGGGGTGTTCGCCTGGCTCCAGCCAGACGGATAATGAGAGTTCATCCAAGCGTCTGCTGTCTTATAAGGTCCTAATCAGCCAGTTGGCTTAGAAGGCGTAAATGGCTTGTTCAGGTGTACATTATTAGGGTTGAGTTGCCAGATTGCACTATTTATTTAATTAAAGCATATATTGTTGGCAGTTGGCTTAGAAATCTGCCAGTTGGCATAATCCGTCAGTTGACTTAATCCGCCAGTTGGTTTAACCCACCAGTTGACTTAGAAGACCTAGAAGGCAGGTGTGTGTCTATATATTAATTAACTTTTCAGCTGCCAGATTGCGCTATTCAGATATTCCTGACAGTTGGCTTAGAAATCCGTCAGCCGGTTTAGAAGACGTAACCAGCCATTTGGTATACATATAATTAAATAATAATATCGTTTATATATACACAACCAAAACAAGTAAATAAAACACCATTACACCATTCTGTTTATTTAGACGAATTATTGGAAACATTTTCACGAAATATAGAGAAAATAATAATCAATCCTTTACAAACGATGGAATATATATATGGAATATATATGATCAAAAAATAAAATAAAAAATAATAATAGCATAAGAAATACGAACGAGGAATATATATACAATCAAAAAATAAAATAAAAAATAATATAAGAAATACAAAATCATGGAGTATAACCATCAATATAATAGTACATGAAATATATATATATATATATATATATATATATATATATATATAATTAAATATATTCAAAATAAATATCCATCAAAATACATTCGCTTTACGTTCTACTTCGCTAAACTAAAACTCTAAACTCGCACGTAATCGAGTCTACAGTCACATCATTATTGCCTTGCACTACGCAGTAAATACGATTTAGCATTATTTCACCGTTAAAGTTATAGGGATACCTATACTCGATGTAAATGGCCTTCATATCGTTCAATACTATTTTTGTGCCCACTTCACATTCGGTTGGCAAGTTAGCTTTAAACACGGATAGAATACATTCAAAAGCACGCACAAAGAGAGCATCGTTAGCCACCACATCATTATTAAATACAAATTTATAAACACTCCTTTCCAATCGAGGGTTTTTTCCTTACCGACCCGAGCTTTTCAATCGTGAACTCTTCTTCACAACGCATAGCGGCAATTGAAATAATCTTCTAAGTCGTAACGACAGCGTAGGCGAGCTCTGCCCTGTATCGCTCAAGTCCTTTGTACCAAAGTTCATGATATTTCAAAGAGTTTAAACCTTTTAATAAGCATCCAGCTCCAGACCATTCTCACCTTGTTCACTCCTACATTCGATAAACCCCTCGAGCAGAGCGGTGTATGCGTATTCAAGTACCGTGTCAAAATAAATCGTATCCGTAACACGCGCTTCAGCTGGCGGAATCCGACAATTTCAAACATTCTGTCGAGGATGAATCGGTTTCGCGTGGGAACAAGAACGTTATTATCAGACGCATTCCTCCACGTCAGTCGTATATCAATGCATGGCTGCTCGTTATTTATACACAACGTACAAACAATGGCATATGAGGGGGTATCACTAATCTGTTCTCTTCTTGTACCAACACCTGCACGTATTTTATAACGGTCCTCACCCCACTTTTCAACTATCACGAAGACTCTATTCATCTCCTCAACACTTAAATAAATAACATTACGTTTACCAGAGTTTGCTTGCCTACAAGTCGTTTCAAGTACATAGTTAATGGCACCGGTGTCACGCCTGAACACGCGCAATAACTTCGTCACGGACACATCATACACGGCATTGAGAATGCTTCTAAAAGGAAGTTCCATCGTACTCGAGGAGTGCAAATCCAGTCGGTTCAAGCTCTGAGATGACTATGAGCCACGGATGGGCGGATCGGCTCAACGTGGGGAGTGAGTCACACCATAAGCTGTTGAATCGTGTACGGGTTTGTTCTAGCACGAATCACTCGAGTACACCCAGCTAATCTTCCTTCCTGATCGTCATTTAGACAGTGAATTTTATTATGCGATGAAGGTGTCCTTTGAAAGTGAAATTTTATTCCGTGCTTGTTTCCCTGCACGTGATAACTTAAAAATTTGTAGAAAGTTCTACAGGTAGGGTTTTAGAACCGGTTAGGCTGGTTGCATGCTGTTTATTATTTTACCCGGGTACCCTATCCTACATTTTTCTCTTATTGTGACTCTCCCCTCCCGTATATACATCGCGGTATCCTGACATATAATTGTATGTTTACTTCTGGATACTGTGCTAGGCTTTCTATAATTAATGTATTCTATTGAGTATATAGAGAGTAAATTTTGTTTATCAAATATTTACGTTTAATAAATTTATAGAAAGTTCTACAGGTAGTGTTTTAGAATTACTAAAACTTTAAAGAATTCCAACGATCCTGGGCTCGAAAACCTGTAATGGTCGGCATTGTGTAGTATGCAAAGTTAGGATAAAAGTATTTCCGTTGCTGTAAATTACTGTACTTGTAACGCCTTGCAATTCTCATTCTCTCTCTTCATATATATATATGTATATATATGTGTGTATAAATATATATATATATATATTTCCTCTGTGTATTGTTTGGTAAAAACAATAGGTTTTTAATTATTGTCCATTCTCTGTTTCCTTCATGGCTATTTCGGCATATAATATATATATATATATGAATAGAAACGACATAAGTATTAAGGAACGTTTCTGCACACGAGGAGGAGAGATAACGAAATAATGAAAAATGAGGCGAACCGCCTGGGAATCGAACCCAGGGCCTTCCAATTGCCGGTCGGACGCTCTACCATTATGCTACGGACCTCACTCAATCACAAATCGAAATTCTCCCAAATAGGGCAGAAACCAATGCCCTCAGAGAGCACCCTCGCAAATCGTGAATATGCGCAAATAACTGCAATGACCGCGCAGTATAAATGAATAGAAACGACATAAGTATTAAGGAACGTTTCTGCACACGAGGAGGAGAGATAACGAAATAATGAAAAATGAGGCGAACCGCCTGGGAATCGAACCCAGGGCCTTCCAATTGCCGGTCGGACGCTCTACCATTATGCTACGGACCTCACTCAATCACAAATCGAAATTCTCCCAAATAGGGCAGAAACCAATGCCCTCAGAGAGCACCCTCGCAAATCGTGAATATGCGCAAATAACTGCAATGACCGCGCAGTATATAAATGAATAGAAACGACATAAGTATTAAGGAACGTTTCTGCACACGAGGAGGAGAGATAACGAAATAATGAAAAATGAGGCGAACCGCCTGGGAATCGAACCCAGGGCCTTCCAATTGCCGGTCGGACGCTCTACCATTATGCTACGGACCTCACTCAATCACAAATCGAAATTCTCCCAAATAGGGCAGAAACCAATGCCCTCAGAGAGCACCCTCGCAAATCGTGAATATGCGCAAACGTTCCTTAATACTTATGTCGTTTCTATTCATTTATATACTGCGCGGTCATTGCAGTTATTTGCGCATATTCACGATTTGCGAGGGTGCTCTCTGAGGGCATTGGTTTCTGCCTATTTGGGAGAATTTCGATTTGTGATTGAGTGAGGTCCGTAGCATAATGGTAGAGCGTCCGACCGGCAATTGGAAGGCCCTGGGTTCGATTCCCAGGCGGTTCGCCTCATTTTTCATTATTTCGTTATCTCTCCTCCTCGTGTGCAGAAACGTTCCTTAATACTTATGTCGTTTCTATTCATTTATATACTGCGCGGTCATTGCAGTTATTTGCGCATATTCACGATTTGCGAGGGTGCTCTCTGAGGGCATTGGTTTCTGCCCTATTTGGGAGAATTTCGATTTGTGATTGAGTGAGGTCCGTAGCATAATGGTAGAGCGTCCGACCGGCAATTGGAAGGCCCTGGGTTCGATTCCCAGGCGGTTCGCCTCATTTTTCATTATTTCGTTATCTCTCCTCCTCGTGTGCAGAAACGTTCCTTAATACTTATGTCGTTTCTATTCATTTATATACTGCGCGGTCATTGCAGTTATTTGCATATATATATATATATATATATATACAGGGTGATTCAGCAAAGAGTACATTAAATTGGAGGATGAAATCCTTGAATAATTCTAAACCACAATGTCTTTATGGTAAAATGTCAGATTCTGCATAGTTTCCATGTTACAATATATTTAAGATGTTGTATTAATGAGAGTGAATATGAAGTGAAGCCCCCGTAGGTTTTTGTAATCATTTATTCACAGATCTCTAAGTGTGACCCCTCTTTGCTACAACCTAAAGGAAATGTTCAAAGTTGCCCCCTTCTGCCTCAATGCAGGCCTGTACACGTCATACCATTGACTGTCTGACGCGTTCCAGAATGCCTGGACTATGTTCAATTTGCTCGCACCTGTCACGAACACGTGGCCATAATTCCTCTCTTGTTTGACCCCCCTAGGAAGGGGGAGGAGGAGGGGAGGTAATGTGGACTGGCTGGTGTGCGCCCCAGACCACTCCCATCGTTGCCACAGGAAGGGTCGGGCCCCATATCACCATCCACTGTGTGGGAGGATACGTCGTATTACAGGTTTTTACTGATTTGATTGCCAAATTTGTAGATCATACAATTATTCCTGAATTGGCTAATGTTTACATGTTATGCCAATCTGTACTGAAATGATAAGGTAATGTGATATTTCCTAACATCGTAACTGCACCTCGTAATTGTATCTATCAATATCTGTTATCTTACTTCTGTAGGTCACGGTCAGGTGCCGTATCAGAGGGCACTACAACATGGAGCAGTACACAGATGGTGAATATGCTGATATGCACCTTGTGTTAGGGGCAGCAGGTGGAAATGCTGCACAGGCTGTACGACTGTATGGAGAAAGGTATCCAAACCGAAGGCTGCCAAACCCCCGAACATTCATCGCTGTTGATCGGAGGCTGAGGGAAAAGGGATCTTTCCGTCGATTTACAGCAGATATTGGAGGACATAACCGACAGGAATGCCACAGAGGAGCAAATTCTGAACCTGGTAGAAGATGATCCATCTACTAGTACACGAACAGTTGGAGCTGTTGTGCATGTGCTACAGTCAGCCGTTTGGAGGTGCCTGCATACAAACCTCCTGTACTCATATCATCATCAGAAGGTCCAAGTGCTGGATCCTGACGACTATCCACGACGGATCGAATTCTGTCAGTGGTTTTTACGACACCATGCTGTTGATCCTCGGTTCACTAGTAATGTTTTATTCACAGATGAGGCAACATTCGCAAGAGATGATACTTTCAACACTCACAACACGCATACATAGGCGGAAGATAACCCTCACTCAACAGTACGTAGAGCACACCAGGTGAGGTTTTCAATAAACGTATGGGCTGGCATTATTGGAGATAACATTATCGGCCCTTATCTGCTATCAGAGTGGCTGACCGGAGGCGTCTACAGGCATTTCCTCGAGGAGACACTGCCAGTGCAACTTGAAAATGTGCCACTGCAAGTACGACGTCGCATGTGGTTCATGCATGATGGTGCACCTGCCCATTTTGCCAGAGCATCAAGGGAATATCTTGATACTGTTTATCCCAACAGGTGGATAGGGCGTGGTGGCCCCGTTCCCTGGCCACCCCGCTCGCCAGATCTTAACCCTTTGGAGTTCTACCTGTGGGGCCATCTAAAGACGTTGGTGTATGATACAGAGGTTCAAACAAGAGAGGAATTATGACCACGTGTTCGTGACTGGTGCGAGCAAATTAAACATAGTCCAGACATTCTGGAACGCGTCAGACATTCAGTGGTACGACGTGTACAGGCCTGCATTGAGGCAGAAGGGGGTAACTTTGAACATTTCCTTTAGGTTGTAACAAAAAGGGGTCACACTATAGAGATCTGTGAATAAGTTATTACAAAAACCTACAGGGGTTTCACTTCATATTCACTCATTAATACAACATCTTAAATGTATTGTAACATGGAAACTATGCAGAATCTGACATTTTACCATAGAGACATTGTGACATTGTGGTTTAGAATTATCCAAGGATTTTACCCTCCAATTTAATGTACTCTTTGCTGAATCACCCTGCATATATATATATATATATATATATGGTGTGGTTGTAATAATACATTTCTACTCCTCATATTTATTGTAAATGTTTCATAGCGGGTATCCTCAATTATAGACTAGTTTGCATTAGTACTGAGCTAGGCTTTCTGAATACAATTCGATTTATGAAAAAATGGATTTTAATTAAAAAGATTCAGTATGAACTAATCATGTTAATTTCTCCTTAAAGGACCGATGCGGAACTTGATCGTGTTATAGCTACTTTTCGCGACAGCTTTGAAGAAAGCAAATAGTCGACGGCGATTTGGAGGTTTTACCGCGCAGCCAACCCAGTGACCTGAATGCGGAGGTCGAGGTATTGGCTCACATCCGGACCAACGAATGCCAGGTTATCGAGGAACTAATGTAAGTTTTTGTGGTTAAGAACAAAACATTGTATTTTCATTCAATTTATTAAACGGTAGAAATCATGTTTTAGTACAATTCAGCTTACAGAACTAGCGTCCATTAAATAAGACTAACATTAATGGAGACATTTTACACAATATAGTTACAATTATATACACACACGTAAAACTTTACACAATACAGCGAGTGCGCACAAATGGGAACCTTTTTTATCTGTCTGCATACCAATTCATCATTCATCTCAGTGTCGCACAAATCGAATAATTTTAAAAATTTATAAATCCCTTCCCACGTGACATGTGCAGGAGAAATGAAAGACAGTACATGCCGCAAGTATTACTAAAATATCCTTGGAATCGGTAAGCATTCCAGACAATTTCGAGGACATGCAGCTGTTTGAGAAATTGTACAACAACAGGGTCATTCCAGGACTGAGTACCAAGTGAATCAAAATAGTACATTCTTTCCCTATTTTTAAAATAGATTGCAAACCAATGAATCCCCTCGCCCCTCACAATGTCAGTATTGACAATAAGACGACACCAATCTCTCGTACTTGGCAATTTCAATGTTTCATTCTTCGCTCATAAATTTGGAGCGATAAATTTGGAGCGTGTGATTCGGTCACATTTTATTACTCTCTGGAGTGTATTCGCGTCCATTTTAAAAGTATGTGACTACGTTTCTGAAGCGGTCAATTTCTATTAGAGTTTGTGATTCAAGGCATACTAGTACACTAATAGGCGCGTCTATAGGGTTGGCGAATTCCAATCTGACTGAGATGTTCCCACTTTGTTGTGGACTTAAGTGTGTATTTACACTAGCAGATAAGTCGGGGGTGATATCAAACGGGTAATGGTTAAATTGATTGATGAATTCTTTCTGCGTTACGCCAATCCCAAGCTCATCACAAGCTCGTCACATGGGCCAGATTACTGTAAGCTCTCGCGCAAAGCAGTAACACAGCGTCTGATGAGTAGTCCGTATCCATAGTCCCGCCCAACGCAAAGCATTGACGTATAGAGTTATATTTTTAAGTATGAAATTCTTGAATTTAAAGGCACTCTTTTTATATTTTCCATTTCGTCGAAGCGTGATCCTGCATTCCAATTAATAACCTTTTCGGTAGAACTCCTAGGGCAACGTTTTCTCGCTTCTTCGAGGCCAACCCTGCTGGCACCGTGTATTGTTTGACCTGTACTCTGTTAATTGGGTATTTTACTGTTGCGTGTAGTAAATCTTTTTCAATTTCTACATATTTCGGCGAACTTAATTTCACTTGCCGTACGCGCAGATAGTTACTCTCCGTGATGTGAATCACAACGGGTTTTGCGCCCTCTTCTTGATCAGGCCCCAGATTTATGCAGATCTCAGGATTCGTGCGGGTGAGCTTTAACTTCATATCCACCCCATTCATAAGCAGTTTCTCCTGGAACGTGAAGTATGTATGCAGACGTCCAAAACACTCGTATATCTTCTTTTTAGAATTTTTAAATTTATCCTTTATATTACCTTCGTATTTAGTCTGCTAATAGCCCTCGGCAATTGAAAAGGTATCCTTCGCTTCTTTGGAAAAGTTGAGGACATTTTCCAGATAGGCTCGCAGGTGATAATAACCAGTTACTGCCGAGATGTTGACCTGATGGAAATACACCTCACACTGGCTGAATATGGAGTGTAGAAAGTTGGTTTCAGGGTATGCAGAGTAACTATCATCGCAATCCGTTCCATCAAAATGGGCTATACGCAGTTTAGCGTACATGTGCATGCAGCTTGGATCAAACAAGTATGGGCCTGAGCTGGGTATCACGAATTATATAGGGGCACTAGGTGAACTAATTGTGTTTAATGGGTTAATTGTAATAAAGTCACTGTGCTCAATAAAAACTTATGTAGGGGGCATATAAAAGAGGGACAGCTCCGATTTACAACATTGTGAGCTACACGGATGGATGAAGCGTGCCATGCCGAGTCAGAAATAGTGCCACCTCTCTCGACAAGTAGTAAACAGCCTATGATTCGTGAGAAGTGTCCTCAGCTTATATCAGTCAAAAAAATGATCAACCATAGGTTTCATTCGCTTAGATCACTTTTTTGGTGTCCTTTTACGTTTTCTGCCACGTGTTGGTAACCCCCTTCTTCCGGAGCCCTATTCTTTTTTCCGCCACCTCGCATTTTTCTCTTTGCGTCTTTGATGATTTCGTCCCGTGTAAGTTTTAAATGTTTTTTTAGAGCTTCTTTAGGTTTAGTTCCACCCATTATGTCTTCTACCGCGTTTAAACCTGATTGTCACGCCTTCCTCCCGAGGTATCTAGCCCTCCCTCTTCAACAATCGGACAGCCGTGCGTAGTATGGTAGAAAAAAATGGATCCAAGCCCACTCCCACGCTGATATCTCACCCCTCGATGGACTGTGAAAGGCCTTCGGGTCATTATAACTGAATGCGACGAAAGTGTAGCTTCACTGTTAAGCTCCCATCACCGAATGGGAAATTTTTTCCCTCAATCGTTCTTATATATATTGAGATATTGGTCGCAACATTCACATAATGGGGCTTGTTATATGTAATGCTCAAACTCTTCCCACTATGGTTGAGAATGTGTGCAATGCGCAGCAGGCACGCCTGGGTGTTCCCAACAAATTGATGCTCCACGATATTGCTGTGAATATAGCACATGTCTCGGGATGGATAACTTTCACCCAATTTCTCCAATTTTAACTGCTACATTGAGCTAGACAAGTCATGTTGTGCCTCGTGAAAGGTATCTCTTTGGAGGGCTGCACCATATCGACCACTCGGCCACAATTGTGAACAGCCCTTTATCTTTAATATTTCTAATAAGCGTTGATTTTAACTTCAACGTGTGTGCAGGCGTGTCTATGTTTACGACTTCAAAAAGTAAATCGGTCGTCAGGTACGACTTTTCAAGACCCTTGTTTAAGCCCGACAATGTCCGAGGCTGTGTCATAATGACCGATTCCTAGTGTTACATTTGTACTATAATACTGTACCCCATCGAACAGGACTGATCGTATAGTGTTACCTAAGGTTATGCCTAATTTGTCACACTCTTCGAAGCTTCTAAGAATCAGAAATAAGATCTGTTCATTTTCAAGAGTTAAAAATTTGGTGGCTAACTGGAATTCACACACACTAACTTCGTACGAATCACGCTCCATTTCAATGGGCCCATGGAGTTCCGTTACAAAGTTGGCCAGGGTGTTGTTAGGATGTACAGAGAGAGAAGAGGACGGGAGTGAGATATAGAAGTGGTTAGGCTCCATGTTGCATACTATTTAAGTTTCATTATTGCATCAACTTTTATATATGTGTTGAAGCTTTCTGGGTACCCTTGCCATTTCACCAGGTACATTTTTCTCTTTCCTCAACCTTTGCTGCCTAAATTTTTTCAATTTTAAACACATTTTTTCCTAAATTAAATGTCACTTTCTGCAACTCCTCGCGGTAAAAACCTCCTGCGATTTCTTCCCCATTCAAATCTTCAACGTAATACATCATTATCTTGCTTTTAGGTCTCATAGCACTAACTTTAAAAATCTCACGTGTCCATCCTTGCTCAAATCCCTTCGCGTATTTATTTCCCGAACGCGATAGTCTTACATAATCATTGATTTTGAAACGTGTAGAGTGTGGCGGCGGTGTTCCATCTCTTCTCACGTCAGGCTCTGGGCGCGTACCTCTTTCTAAAACTTCGTTAGGTGTTGTGTCAATCGTGCGATGGTGTGAACGGTTGTATGACGAGCCCAATGATTCCAGAATGTTTATATATATCTGTATGTGTTTTTATGTGTAAAATAGCGATGCATGCGTTCCTTTATGGTACGTTGAACTCTTTCAGCTAAAGAGGCCTTATGTATAGAATTGCTAGTGTAGTAACTGATATTAAACTCAGCATGTCAGCATGTTCTGAAAAGCACGGCCTATAAATTCTTTCCCCATATCTGTACAAAAATAGCCTGGAATCCTTTTTTCTTTCAACATCAGCGTTTCGGTCGCTTTACCAACTGTTTCAGGCGATTTATTTTTCAGAGGAATTAGCCACAGATATCTAGAGAATACATCTATTATGAATAGGATGTAGCGGTAGCCATCATTATACAATGAATATCGTTTCATGTCTGTTAAATCCGCTTGCAAATTAGAGTCAATCGAGGACGCTGTTGTCTTGGCCGTTTTAAACCTTTTTCTCACCGGCATATGAAGTGTATAAGCATCCTGCTCCCGCAAAAACCTCTCAACATCTTTTTTCCTTATCCATCATCGTAAACACCTCTGTACAGTCTATTAACACCGCCATAAGGAGGCGGGGTTAGAAATGTCATAATAGCGTTTTCTTAATATGTGAGCCATTTGCGTATTTTAGAGACACGTGGATAAAGTTGGCCATTGTTGTTTTGTTGTAGTCTTGCTTTAATATGCTTCCGTCCTGATGGTGTGGGCCTGTCCCACTTTCTCACCACATCATGGACAATGTCGACGATATTCGATCCCTGTACCCTTGTTCCTTCAACAATGACCTCGCCTGTATCGGTCCACTGTATGATGGGGTCCTAACTCAATAGATTATAGTCTTAAACATTTATTCCTCAATGTATGTGGGAGACTGCTTTTTAATACATGCTCGATGTGTTGCATTCCGTTATTCTTTGGTTGGTCATCTCTAACGTCGGCCCAAGGTCCTATGTCGCCATGCTGATCGTTGCTCGCGCTGTGCCTAGTAACCACGGGGAGCTCTGTCGGATTCTTATAATCTTCTTACTCATGAAGAAATTTCTGCAGAGCCTCTTGGTATAAGATCCTTTTCTCATCAGGTGACTTTTCACTGTTGAATAGGTCTATCAATTCGCTTTCATTCTTTTAAGCCTGCTTTTACGGGGTTCTAGAACCGTGTCTTGACTCTTTGAACTTTGCAGTGAAGCATACACCTTGTGCGGAATCACTACCACTTTCTTCATTATATTAATCTAGTCAGTAAAGGTCCCAACACTGAAAATAAGATGGGGAGGAATGATCCCCCTCTTTGTACAATAATTCACTTTTTCTTCCCCACAGTTTGACTTTTACGAGTGAGCGTACGTATTATGTTCTTGTAACGACGTAGGCGGGCCTTCTGAGGGGATTTCATCGGCACATTACATTTTATAACATTAAGACAGATTTCACAGATGCATTTTAAAAAGTCGGAGTCGATATTTTTAACAAACATCTGCTGCAATGCCCGGTGCAATCTTTGATAGATTTTTATTAACTCACGGTATTTCTTCAGCCTATTTGTCATTCTGGAATATACAGATTCAGGCTCGTTCTTAGAAACACCCTAAACGTCTTTCGCGGGGTAAAGATCACAAAGCAAATATCCGTAACGCTGACTTGTAGCTTCTTTATAAGCTTCCAAAAACTCCTTTCGCTGATTCGGGAACATTTGGTTGGCTAATACCCCAATTTGTGACATCTCTACGTTGTGCGAATAAGACTAGATATTGTGTATTTAACATCACATTGCGCATGTATCTATTTTTGAAAAATAGATTCTGATTGATGAAGAATACGCTTATGTTAAGATGATGGGAGAACACTGTAAATGTCTCGGCAAACGTTTTATCCATTTCCAACATGAGATCCTCAATTACAATGACTGTATGCTCATTTCCCTTTAACGAATTAACGTCATATACGCCTTTGTGGAACAAAATATCATCATATTACTTTATGAACAAATTTTGAGAACATCTCTCCCTTATCTTTAATGATTTTAAGCATAAACACCGTTTTACCACATCCTGTAGGGCCAGTATAATACATGTGGATGGGCTTGTGAACCTGAATTTTTCTACAGATTCCATCTCCAACACGTCACACCCCAAAGTGGAGCATTTACCAAATATAAAAAAATTTAAGTGCTGCTTCTTGGTGACAGGACAATTGCGTCCTGGTCAAGTGTCCCGGACAAATGCGTCCCGGTCATTGGCGTCCCTGGACAATTGCATCCGGTTTTATTTCGTCCCGGACAATTGCGTCCCGGACAATTGCGCACTTCCCAAACTACTATATGAAGTTTATTTATTAGAGAAGTGAATAGAAAGTTCATTGTGACTTCACCTACGCAATTGTCCAGGGACGCCAATGACGAGGGACGAGTATGTTTGTTATTGTAATTTTGTATGGGATATAATGCCCGGTTAGATTAATTGAATGCCCAGTTAGGTCAACTGTATGCCCTTGACGATTGGTTAGGTTAAGTTGTGATATTTTCGTTAAAACTAACGAAACTAACTTTATCTTAAGTGGACGTAACCCATAAAATTTGACAATGATGTTGCTGATGATGGAAAAAGTTTTAGAGAACAGTTTCGAACAGAACTTATGAACATATAACAAGTTTAATAGGTTAAAATGAAAAGTATATTTGAAATTTGGAGAAGTGCGCAATTGTCCAGGACGCAATTGTCCGGGACGCAATTGTCCGGGACGCAATTGTCCAGGGACACCAATGACCGGGACGCATTTGTCCGGGACGCACTTGACCAGGACGCAATTGCCCTAGTACCCTGCGTCTTATACTTTTGTTTTTCTTTTTCTACAGAACCGTGAATGACGACGATGTACAGCACTTCATCATCGATATTACACAAGACCCCGATGACAATGTAGCTACAGACTCCACCCACGCTGAAGAACCGTCATCAGTGACACCTCCACCACGTGGCAGTTCAAAGCGGAGGCACGATGATGAAGAACCTTCCACGTCAGGTATAAAACGTGCCAGGAGTGCACCGGTTACTAGACCCCAGTAATAGAGCCCCAGCCCTCTACGTCTTATGACACAACCCCCACACTAGCTCCCTCCTCAAATATACCCCCTTATTCCTGTTCACTTCCGGGTACATCCTCCACACCAGCAGCAGCATCTCGTGCTGTGGAGGAAGGTATAACATTCGAACTGGTGCGCGTCGCTAATCCCACCCCTGCCCTGACTAGACATCGGTACGTGGTCAGGGTTGACCCTGGAACCCTGTATAGCAACGGTGTTGGACTGCGGCGCGTAGATGAACGTATTGTGGAGTTTGCCCTTCAGAACCACGACGAACGTGAAGCCTGAACGAGGTTGTCCTTCGGGTTCGGGTTAGATGACGGGGATGCAGATGATTTTTGGGTAGTAATACCGTTCAGACGCTTGGCAGCTGTAGACATAGAATATATCTTGGGGCGTATAATGCGGGCCTCTGAAAGTAGTACAGCTTCAATATGGACAACTTCACGGTAGATATTGACAGAGTATTCCGGGTTGCGGGTCATAGTGCCACACATTATACTCTTAACATCAATTCTCAGGCTATTTACAGAAAACATATAAACGTCGATCGTGGTTGCGGCTTTATAGCAGTAGTCTTAGCCCATATGTTTACTGTATAAATACCCGGGTCAAAAATATTTGGTTGCCTACGATTGTGCAGGGTGCTCGTAAACTGGCTTCAGATTAAGCTGGAGTTTGAGTGTAATTAATATGGGTCCTGAAGACCTGAGAAGGGTAGAGCAGGAAATGAATGTTCGTATAGTTGTATTTGGAATGGATGATCGTCGTAGGACTGTGTATGTTTTGAAAAGTTGTGTGAGAGATCGTACAAGACCTCTACTTATTTTAGGATTGTCAGGAACATAGTATCTCCCCATCCGTAATATAAGGACTCTCTACGCTAGTTATGATAAAAGTCGAAAATATAGAAGGCATCATGATTTCTATAAAGGATGTATCTAGTTGGCGGATGATATAGTGAAACATTGTAATGAATGCCACATGGTATGTGAGCAGTGTAAAAGCCCCAAATGTGAAAGTCGTGTAGTTGAAACCGAGAAGAGGGGATGTAGTGTGTGTAGACGTACATTTTTCAATAAGAAATGCTTTGGACTCCATAAATCAAGATGGTTGCACTTGCAGGAAAATGAGGATTTGTAAGTGCGGTATGTTTCACATGATGGATAATTGGGGAAATTTCAAACATAAGTGCGATAAAATTCACTGTTCTATATGTCATGAAAAATATAAGGCGGATGGAGTGAAGCATGTATGTTATATGAAAGATGCTAAGCCAAAAAATAACCCTTGTATAACCGTGTACTACGATATAGAAACTTACACACTTAAACGAACGTTGAAACCAAAGGGGTTATTCCAAATTTAATCGTAAGTCAGACTATCTGTGACGAGTGCATGGAGATCGAGTGTGATGAGTGTCACAAATGTGGAAAACGGACAAACGTTTTTAAAACGACTGCACACGACAGCCCTGTGAAACTCTTTGTATCCTATATTGTCAAATTAGCGGCCAAGTTAAAAAAAATTACTGTGAATATTCTTGCCCATAACGGGGCAAAATTTGCCACACAGTTCCTTTATAAGGAGTTGCTTGAACACAAGTCGTCTGCGATATTTACAGGTGATCCCTTGAAAAGAGGCAACAAACTAATACAGATGCAGATAAGAGGTAATGTACAGTTTAAAGAGACCCTGCTGTTCACAGTTTGTAAATTAGCAAAGCTACCCAAGGTAATGGGCGTAGCCATTGAAGTTTCAAAAGGGTATTTCCCTTACACATTCCTCACTAGCGAAACTTTAAAATACGTAGGACTACCTCCACCCAAACATTACTTTAACTACACCAACATGAGTGATAGTGAGCGTGAAGATTTTGACTGCTACTGCAACAGTTTTAATGAAACTAGTTCATACATTATAGCTGATGAATTTCAGCGTTATTGCGTGAATGATGTGCGCGTAATTAGAGTATGTTTCCAGGCCTTTAGAAGAATGTACATAGCCCGTTTCAAATGTCGATCCGTTGCAAGTCGCAACCACGAATGCCTCATTATGTTTTACGGTGTTCAAGAATAACTTCATGCCTACGACACCTTAGCCGTCATTCACAGAAACAATCCCCGCAGTTATTGGCTCATACACATACAGCAGCAGACCGGGGTATACATAAAACACGCCCGCAACACGGGAGAAGTACCCATTAAGGTCAATGGTCGTGTTTTTTGGGTTGATGGTTTAAGCGAAGACCGTGCCACTGGTGAGAAGACTGTGTACTCCTTTAACGGTTGCTGGTGGCATCGATGCCTCCGTCCTGAGTGCGGAATCGTAGGAGATATCCACGGTAGATATTCTGCCGACTGTCTTCCATGGATCCGCACCCGCGATCAACTTATAGGCTCCCACTTCACTCACAAGATCTTGGGGGAGCATGAGTATGATGCAAGGATGAAAACAGATGGACAGTACGGTGAAGAAATAAACAAAATCAAGCATTCAATGGTGTTGGATCCTCTCAACAGTGGTGATAGCTTGTTCGGATGGTGTACAAACCCATTCAAGCTATACTTTCCACCTACGGAGGGCGTGAAACTCCATTACTACGACTTCTCTTCTTTATATCCCTACGTGATGAAGAACAATCCGTACCCCGCTGGTGCACCTGAGAAACTGGTGGGACCTGACCTGCCCACCATCGAGGTGTTCTCAATAAATTTGAACGGGTACTATTTCGGCCTTTCTTTCGCAGATGTGCTCCCCCCACGCGATTTATGGATGCCGATCTTACCTGTCGTTATAGATCACAAGCTCATGTTTCCCGTGTCTGTGAAGTGCACAGAGGGGAACAATGGGGTTTGTAATATACATCCAACCAGAGCAAGAACAACGGTGTATATAGAAGCCCTGAGCTGGGCCTAGCCGTTCGCCATGGATACAGAATATTGAAGATACTGTACATGAGGTGTGGAGGTTTCAGAAGCTACCCACCCTTTTCACGCCATATATAAAGGCTTTTTTGAAGGATAAGGTAGAGGAATCAGGGTATCCGCGAGGAGTTGATACCGAAGATGAAAAATCGGCTTATATTCAGCGTTACCGTGGCTGTGAAGGTATACAGCTTGACCGTTCCAAAATTGTTAAGAATCCTGGCAAGCGCTTTAGTGCAAAGTTGTGTCTAAACAGTCTTTAGGGAAAATTTACACAGAATACTGGCAAAGGGAACGTTCATTTGGCACAAAGTTATAGTGAAGTCTGGGATTATGCCAACGCTTCCGATAAAGAGGTTATGGAGATCGCGAATGTTGGCAACACGTACATAATAAAGTACAATATCACCGAACTGGCCACAGATACCTCACGTGTAACAAACATACCTGTAGCCAGCTTCACAACGGCCTACGCACGCATCAAGCTTTGGGGACTACTGCACTCTCTTGGGCGGAGGGTGCTGTACGCTGACACAAATAGCGTAATATTCACAGAGAGGGAGGGCGAATACATGCCGCCTATTGGGGAATTCATCGGAGAGTTGACTGACGAGATCAAGGATGAGTATGGTGATGGTGCATACGCTGACTCCTTTGTGTCAACAGGGCCAAAAACTTATGGGGTACAGGTGAGAGGTAGGGAAGGATATGAAATATATCGTGAAGGCTAAGGGTATCACGCTTAACCAGGCGAACCGACGAGTCGTTAACTTTGACTCGTTGAAGGATCTAGTGTGCTTGGAAGATGAGTGCGACCAGCCACCCCAACTGACTGTGGGGACCCACAATTTTCGGGCCCAGAAACTGGGGGGCGTGAAGGAACTTAGGGGTACGAAGGTGTGCCGTAACACCTATAGGAAACGTTACCAGGTGCCTGGTACCTATGATACCGTACCCTTTGGATACCTTAATACTTGATTGTTTTATTTATATATATATATATATATGTCTATTGTTAACGATATGTTTATTTATTACGTATATTTGTTTCAAAAAAAAAATTAGGGTTTCATTTTCTCCTTTGTGTGTACGTTTGTACAGTTCTAAGCTCCGCCCACTGTATGCTCAATCAAAGGGTCACGTAATTCCTGCTACTACCTGGGCATATCTCTACCCCTGCGTGCTCAGTTGACCTCAGCAAGCCCTGGAGTTCAGACGTGTATTTTTTCAAGTAGACGAATAAATAGCGATGGCTACTTTCGATATTCGTGTTCGACGTTTATGAAGTGGTATTCGGTAAAGGCGGAAGATGTGGTGAATACTGAAAGACGGCCTAGCTCCCCCCCCTCCTTTGACACTTTTAAGGCGACATTGAATCGTGCGAAGGAAAAAGACGTTCAAATACCCTATGGATATTCTGGCGAGAGCATTGCCGGATTTCGCGGCACAAACTCTTTAATGGACTAAGTTGTAGGGATAAACTTTATAAAAGCATACATATACTGTGAGGTGAAAGAAACAAGGCGTGCAGAAGAGAAGCAACGGATATGGGTAATGAGTCTTGTTGATGAGTGGTGTGACAGGCGCTATTATATCATGCTGCATCATACTGAATACGCGTACCCTGCGGCTGAAACTGTAAACCTTGTCATCATGGACAAGCTAAAATACTTTTACCACTACATTCATATATATATATCATGACGAGGTTCGCAGTGAGGTTGTGGCTAAAGACCTGTGTGAGTTTTTAATAGAATTTAGAGACGAGTATCGATTGTTAAACATAAAGGATAAATACGGTCACATGTTTCTATCATATAGTGCACCGGATTGTTAATGTGTGGAGAAAATGAACGTCTAGTGCGCATTCCGATAAAACAATTAAACTGAAATTACCTCATGTCTCGGAAAATTGCCAGGTATAATGGGTACAAGTACTCGCGTGATTCATGCTAGAACAAACCCGTACACGATTCAACAGCTTATGGTGTGACACTTCCCCCGTCGAGCCGATCCTCACATCCGTGGTTCATAGTCATCTCAGAGCCTGAGCCGACTGAACGTGCACTCCTCGAGTACGATGGAACTTCCTTTGAGAAGCATTCCCAATGCCGTGTACGATGTGTCCGTGACGAAGTCATTGCGAGTGTTCAGGCGTGAAACCGGTGCCATTAACAATGTACTTGAAACGACTTGTAGACAAGCAAACTCTGGTAAACGTAATGCTATTTATTTAAGTGTTGAGGAGATGAATAGAGTCTTCGTGATAGTTGAGAAGATTAGTGATGCCCCCTCATATGCCATGTTTGTACGTTGTGTATAAATAACGAGCAGCCATGCATTGATATACGACTGATGTGGAAGAATGCGTCTGATAATAACGTTCTTGTTCCCACGCGAAACCGATTCATCCTTGACAGAATGTTTGAAATTGTCGGATTTCGCAAGGTAAAGCCTATATTAGACGCGCGTGTTATGGATAAGATTTATTTTGACACCATACTTGAATACCCATACACCGCTCTGCTCGAGGGGTTTATCGAATGTAGGAGTGAACAAGGTGAGAATGGTCTAGAGCTGGATGCTTATTAAAAGGTTTAGACTCTTTGAAATATCATGAACTTTGGTACAAAGGACTTGAGCGGTACAGGGCAGAGCTCGCCTACACTGTCGTTACGACTTAGAAAATTGCCACTCTGCGTTGTGAAGAAGAGTTCACGATTGAAAAGCTCGGGTCGGTAAGGAAAAAACCCTCGATTGGAAAGGAGTGTTTATAAATTTGTATTTAATAATGATGTGGTGGCTAACGATGCTCTCTTTGTGCGTGCTTTTGAATGTATTCTATCCGTGTTTAAAGCTAACTTGCCAACCGAATGTGAAGTGGGCACAAAAATAGTATTGAACGATATGAAGGCCATTTACATCGAGTATAGGTATCCTTATAACTTGAGCGGTGAAATAATGTTAAATTGTATTTACTGCGTATTGCAAAGCAATAATGATGTGACTGTAGACTCGATTACGTGTGAGTTTAGTGTTTTAGTTAAGTGCAGCAGAACGTAAAGCGAATGTATTTTAATGAATAGTTATTTTCAATATATTTAATTATTTAATGTATACAGTATATATATATATTATATATATATATATATATATATATTTCCTGTACTGTTATACTGATGGTTATACTTCATCGTTCAGTATTTCTTATATAATTTTTTATTTTATTTTTTTATTATACACTACCAGTTAAAAGTTTAAGTACACCCTGAAATATTCATAATATTCAAATTTTGTTTAAAGTTTTTTATTTATTAACTAAGTTATCATGACACAAACTCATAAGTACAAACATGGGAACTTAAATAACAACAAATCAGGACAATTTACCAAAAGCAAATCTAAATTTTAGATTCATCAAAATAACCTCCTCTAGCAGCAATTACAGCAGAACAAATTTGAGGCATGCGCTCAACAAGAGAAAGAAGATAGTCTGGTGAAAGCTGCTGCCAGCACTCTTGTAAGAGTTCCCAGAGCTTCTCAGCACTGGATGGCTGCTTGGTTTTCACTCGTCGATCCAGTTCATCCCACACTAGCTCGATGGGGTTCAGATCCGGGGACTGTGCTGGCCATTCCATAACTGTGAGCTGACGTTGCCGTTCTTTCTGCTTCAGGTAATTTTGACACAGCATGGAAGTGTGTTTAGGATCGTTTTCTTGCTGCATTATGAACTGTTGGCCAACTATTCGCAGCCCAGATGGGATGGCATGGCGCTGTAGAATGCTGTGATAGCCACGTTGGTTCAGTATTCCAGTAACTTTGTGGAGATCTCCAACTTGCTCTCCTGCAAAACATCCCCAGACCATTACACTTTCTCCACCGTGCTTCTCTTTTGGCACAACATACTGCTGTGTCATTCTTTCATCCGCTCTGCGCCGCACAAATATTCTGTTTGGATCCAAAAACTTCGAACTTTGATTTGTCAGTCCAAAGGACAAATTTTCACTGCTCAACAGTCCATTTTGGGTGTTTTTTAGCCCAGGCTAGCCCTTCCTTTTTGTTGTGGTCTCAGCATTGGTTTCTTTGTTGCAGTTCGTCCTTTTAATCCTGCCTCTCTTAGTCTTCTCTGAACAGTTGATGTTGAAACTGTTGTACGTCTGGAGTTGTTCAGCTGGGCTTCGATTTCAGGTGCTGTGAGGCGTCTCTTGCGCAGACTGGTGACTCGGATATACTTGTCCTCTGAGTCTGTTGTGGTTCTTGGTCGCCCTGACCTTTTTCTGTCCTTATTTTGACCAGTTTCTTCGTACCGTTTAATGGCACAAGCATCAGCATTCACAGAAACTTTTAATTTTTTGGCAATTTGCCTCGGTGATTGGCCCTCATTTCTCAAAGTTACAATCAACTGTCTTTTTTCTGTTGTTAGCTGAGCTTTGACACCCATTTTTGTTTTTTGAAACAAAGAAATATACCTTAAACTACACAGTTAGCTCCTCTGCAAGGATTTTATATATAAAGACCTGCAGCGCATGTTAATAACTAAACACATGTATTAACATACTCCTGAAGAAACACACTACCCCAGTAAAGAATTTTAAACTGTTTTTGGACCTTTCTGCAGAGCTAATGGCATTAATTTTAGGTTGCATGCTAGACGTAAATTAACACATTTTGAAGGCTATTTTGAAGAAGTTTCTGTGTTACAACACACTGCATAGGGCAGATGCACTGAAGCATACAATATGAAAGCCAGGTAAGCAAATTTATCTCTAATACCTGTCAAGTTTACATTTGAAGTTTATGTCATGAGTTAAGCAGCAGAACTTTGGAAATTAGTAGGTGTACTTAAATTTTGACTGGTAGTGTATATATATTCCTCGTTCGTATTTCTTATTTTATTATTACTTTTTTATTTTATTTTTTGATCATATATATTCCATCGTTTGTATAGGATTTATATTTCGTGAAATTGATTCCAATAATTCGTCTAAATAAACAGAATGGTGTAATAGTGTTTTATTTAATTCTTTTGGCTGTATATATATAAACGATATTATTATTTAATTATATATATACCAAATGGCTAGTTACGCCTTCTAAACCGGCTGATGGATTTCTAAGCCAACTGTCAAGAATATCTGAATAGCGCAATCTGGCAGCTGAAAAGTTAATTAATATATAGATATACTACTGCCTTCTAGGTCTTCTAAGTCAACTGGTGGGATAGGCCAACTGGCGGATTAAACCAACTGGCTGATTAGGACCTTATAAGACACCGGACTCTCGGATGAACTCTCATTATGCTTCTGGCTGGAGCCAGGCGAACACCCCTCTCTCCTTCTTAGGTTAAGGCTTTGGTTAGGTTTCCCTTTGGGGGGTGAGGCCGTCACACCTTCTCCCCTAAAGACCCTCCTCCTTCTCCTTTCTCTCCCTCTCTTAGGTTAGGTATACCCCTTTAGGGGTGAGGCCGTCCCAACTTCTCCCCCAAAGAGGTTAGGCGGACTCCCCAGCTTGCTGGGGGAGTTCCCCTTCATTGCAGCTTGGGGGATAACCACTCCCTCCCTTGTTGCATAACCTCTTGCAACATTCCCCCACCCCCTTTTGCAACCCTAAATTTTTTTACAACAGGTCTTTTAGACTCCTACATATATTACCCACGAGATGCTCAGCTTCGCAAATGTTTGTTACCCGCAATGCCCCGTTCTTCCCGGAGGTAACTAGACGTGCTTAATACACTCTAATGCAAAAAATTATAAAATCAACCAACCCGAGTATCCAAGATATCCATGAGTCCTGCTGTTTGTCTTCTAAGCTATGGAATTCATGGTACGAAAACGTTTGTCTGTAGCTCCACTTAACTACGACATTACTGTAGTATTTCTCATTAAGTGTATTTATTTCTGTCCTTAGATGTGAACTGTCATTGTGTTATTAATATTTGTCATATGCACTCTGGTCTGCCAAAAAACCTTTTCATTTTCATTTAATTTTATTTTCATTTAATTTTCATTAAACAGCAGAGCAAAGAAAAAGAACCCTTGTCTAACTTCGCATGAGAAACCAAAACCTTTGGACAATACATTGCCCCATCTAACAGTAAAAGTTTGGTGTCTGTACCAAAATTTTAATAAAATTAAAAACCACGGTGAAATATTGCTGTCTTCTAATTTTTTGAATAGAATATTGTGATTTATTCTATCATATGCTTTGTTTACATCCAAAAAGTAACTATAAAAATAGTTGAATTACTGACAGTATATCTATAGTTCAATCCTTCAAAACATAAATACACAGGTCAATTGAATGGGACCTTTTAAAACTAAACTGATTTGGAGACGTCCATGAATAATCATTTAGTCGGCGTAGCAAAGGTTTCTCAAGCAATTTTGAGAAGCAGGAGGCAACAGCAATAGGCCTGCAGTTATCGCTGGATAGAATGTCCAATTTAGGGTGGTCCAAAAATTGGGCTAAAATTTCAAAATAATTGGAAATGCTCTCCACATCGCTGCTCTTATTCCTTTAGATGTGAAGTGATTTTGTGCAAAATATCTGTCGTTTCAGTACATAATAAGAAGTCGCTATGATTTTCACATTTTCAATAAATTAATTAATTAGCTGATCATTTTCTACCCGCTTCATTTTTAGAGGACGCGGCAGTCACGCCACAATGATTCCGCCCACCTTTCAGAGGATGAAGCAATTGTTCGATTTCTTGTATAATGCTGTTTGTGAATCAAACAAATCATTTACTCATGCATCATTTCAAGTTTAAACTTGGAGGAAGGTTTTAAGTTCGCTCAAATTTCAAGAGCTTAGGAAAAGTATCTCATGTAAGTATTAATTCCTATATATAATTATTAATTCATATATATTAAGTATTAATGCATATGTATTATATTTATTCAGTATATACAGTATATATATATATATATATATATATATATATATATATATATATAAACTTATATATATATATATATATACAGGTCGTCCGATAAGTGAGTGGCGATTCGGGAACAATTTATAAATAAAAGATAAAGGATAATAAAAATTTTATTAGAAGGAATTTTATTATTATTAAACTTACAATTAATTCGATAATTAATTGTCATAGGGATCAACCTGATCGCCATTTACACGAACAGCAAGCTGTATGCGTCTCCATGTCCTGTCTGACATTTTTTGTAAAAGTTCTTTATCCTCATTGATGTCACTTAACACAACTTCTGCGATTTTTGTCAGATCAGATTCACTTTGATTTTCACGGCCATTAATCTGCATCTTGAGGATTCCCCAGGGGGGATTATCCGGGGTAGTCAAGTCCGGACTCCGCGGAGGCCAAGGTACAGGACCATACTTTCAGATCCATCTGCCAGGAAAATTTCTGTCTAGGAACTCACGCGCAGCGAAAGCGGTGTGTCCTGGAGCACCATCTTGCTGAAAAATACGGTTGCGAATATTCGTATTTCTTAAAGCGGGTAGAAATCTGTTCTCCAACATGTCGATATAACTTCCTGAAGTAATTCGACCAGTGCACACAAATGGACCAATTAAACAATGCGCTGATATTGCACACCATATCATGATTCGAGGGGATACTGTTTTACTTGATCATAATAATGAGGATTTTATTTCGACCAAAAAAACGAAAATTTGCTTTTGCCATCGCCATAAAGGGCACATTCATCACTGAAGAACGTACGATCTCTCTCGGCTTTATTGGAAAAGCTTCAAGAATGTGTTGACAAGAATTAACTCTGACAATTTTATCTTGTGGCGATAAAAACTGAACGGAGGTTGGGCGGAAAGCTTTAAAATGCAAGTCTTTTTTCATCAAATCATGCAGTGTTGATTTCGGAACATTTAATGCAGATGCACGCCTACGAATACTTTTGGTTGGCGATTGTCGAATTGACACTTGAACATCATCTTCCAATCTTGCTCTTGCTTTGGGGCGACCACGGCGTTTTTTATCAATAATTATCAACCCATTTGTGAATAATTTATGTTCCCATTTTCTAATAATTTCGCTCTTTGGCGGCACATCATTAAATCTTTGTTCACACCTTTCGCGCACTACCTTCATGCAATGCTTGGTTTTTCCAGATTCATGCCACCATGTTGCTGCTAATATCCGTGCTTCATATGTGTAGGGACTTTGATCACAAATTTTATCAACACGTGCGTCTACCTCAGCCATTGCAACGCCAGTAATTAGAAATAATAAAAATAAAACAATGAAAAACCAGAACAAACAGAAATAAACATGAATTACTGCAAAATTAAAAATTTGGATTTCATGTGAATTGAAAAAAGCATAGACATTTATTAGATATCAAAGATATTAGTACACTATGCTAACTGACATAGAATCGCCACTCACTTATCGGACGACCTGTATATATATATATATATATATATATATATATATATATATATATATATATATATATATATATATATTAGCAGTGGTGGGCGCGGTACCAAAATTTGGGGGTGCGTTACGCGGTACTGCGGTACCTCAGCATGCCCAGTGCGTTACGCGGTACTGCGGTACTTTTTCAGGTCCCCCTGGTGCGTTCCGCGGTACTGCGGTACTGCGGTACTGCACACAAGAACAACACAAGTAATAGCACATATTTTCAGAAATTGCATATCGGCGATTTCGCACCTGAACTTTCTGCCATAATGGCTAAAAATCGATCTTTGTCACAGAAATGTAACACACGTGCACCGGCTCAAAAGCAAGCACTGCACTGAGGCGTTGTGATAGGATGGCAACGTAACATGTTCTGAACGAAAACTTAACGTGTCTAGAGTTAGGCTGATGCAACACACGCAGCATTCGTCTTACTGTACTCCTGTAATAAGGTTTACTTCAAAAAAAGTGTTAATTTTTTGAAAAGTCGTGTTTGTCGGTACCGCGGAAAGTACCGCGGGAAATTTGAATGCGGTAGCGGTACTGCTGTACTTTCAGCGATCCTTTGCGGTACTGCGTTATGCGGTACCGGTTTGGTAGTGCGGTAGTACCGCAGTACCGCAGTACCGCAAAAAATACCGCAAGTGCCCAGCTTTGTATATTAGTGATGGGACGATGCATCGCAATCGCAATCGCAATACAATCGCACATTTTTTACAATCGCAATCGCAATTGCAATCGCATTTAATGAGTGCGATTGTTGCGATTGTGAACAAAAGATTTAAATCTCTACAAAAGTTGCTATGAAAGCTGCTCTTTCATGCGTACTTAAAGGAAAGTTTAGTTAACAACAATACGGAATAATAAATAAATAATAAATAAGTCAAAAACAGAAATGAAAACGGGTTGCGAATTAGTTGAAAACAGAATAAAAAATTGGTTTAATAATAACAATAAGTACACCTCTTTATTTGCTCTATGTAAAATTGGAATGTTAAAAAATCAAGCTAACCCTATGGTAGGTAACGCGTTTAGGTATATTTAAAGCATAAATGAGCGTTATGTGAGGCTAAAGCTAAAACATCGCAATCGCAATCGCGCGATTTCAAATTCTGACAATCGCAATCGCAATCGCAACAGCGATTGTATGAATATGACAATCGTCCCATCACTAATATATATATATATATATATATATACATAGGGTCTGTCAAAAAAAACTAAGCCAATTTGAAATCTCTATTAAAATGCACAATTTGAGAGATTTCAAATATTTTTTTACACTAAATAAATAAAAGGCTCATAAATAATCTGTGATATTTTATAACTTTATTTTAAATATTTTAGGAGTTATGCGGTTATTTCTACAGATTGCGAAAATTTCAGTTTTTCTCATTATGTAATATCTTCTTTTTCTCTTTTTCAGAATTTGTTTCGATTTAAAATTTTTCGTGAATACCTCTAAATATGCCATTCTCACATGAAAAATAATTATAAAGCACTATAGAGTTGAAAAAGGTTATAGTGCAAGGAAATTACTTTCTGAATTCGATTATAAAGGATGGACTAGATCGGGTTTAGATTACTTATTGAGAACTATCGATGAAACAGGAAGCATTGAAAGAAGGTTGGTAGTGGGCGACCAAACTCAGTTAGAGTAGATGAAAATATTCAGAAAGTGGAGGAACGTATCCTTAGTCAAGAGGATCGACCTGGTAGCCACATGACACCTGCTCAATATCAAAAGAACTAGAAATATCAGAATCAAGCGTAAGAAGGATTATTAAATCTGATCTGCAATTTAAACCATTTAAAAGAGTGCATGGACAAAGATTGTCAGAAGTAAACTGTCAGAAAAGAGTTGAGAAATCCAAACGTATTTTACGTATAATAACTGAAGATAAACTTTCCAAGACATTTTTTTACGGATGAAAATTTTATGGTAGAGCCACCAAGAAACTCACAGAATGACCGGTTTTTCTGATGTTGCGAAGAAATGAAATCCAAGATGAAAGACTGTACGCAACAAGGAGTCACTTTTCTTCTAGCGTCATGGTTTCTGTTGGAGTGTCCAAGTTGGGAAAAACTTCAATATTTTTATTGAGCCAGGAGTGAAAATTAATGCTCAAAATTATTCAAATACCCTGCTTGAGAAAATGCTTCCAGAAATGAGAAAACTTGCTAGTCAAGGTTACTTTATTTTTCACAAGATGGTGCAACATCACATACTGCCAAAACAACCATCGAATATTTGAAAAAGAATGTGCCTGAATTTGTGGAACCGAATAATTGGCCACCTAACAGCCCTGACCTAAACCCTGTAGACTACGGAATTGGGAAAACTTGGCAGAGAGAGTGTATAGGAACAGAATAAGGGATGTCAATCACTTGCGTGAGTTGATTATCGCAAAATGGGCAGAGCTCCCCCAAGAGCAAATAAATCGAGCATAGACGAATTCAGATACAGGATTAAAAAAAGTGATAGAAATGCAAGGGAATCATATTGAACAGTTCTTTTAATTTTATTAAACTAAAAATTATCTACAGTATATCGTAAAAAAAAAATTTTCGTGTTAAGTAGGAGAATCTCACTTTTTAGTTAATTATTAATAAAATTAACAATTATGAAGTATCATCATAAAAATTTAAAGGATAATAGGTGATTACTATACTTTATTGTGTAAAAAATTCAACTTAATTAAATAAATGGTTTTGTTTTAATAAAGGTTGAATTTGGCTTAGTTTTTTGACAGACCCTGTATATATATATATATATATATATATATATATATATATATATATATATATATATATATTATGTTCTTTATATGCAAATTTATAACCGGTAAGATGTTGCTATTAAATTAAATGATTAAAATTTTAGGTATAATCTTATGTCTCTTGAAGTTTATTATTTACTTATTCTTAAATATATTTTTTAAAATTTGGCTATCTTCCTACCCATCAACCACTAACCACTGTAACCAATTTTTTTACTTTATTTATTTTGACTTTGCAATTTTTTACTTTAACACTTATATAGTGCGTTCGAAAAGTCTCTCCGCAGTCAACCAACACTTTAAAAAAAGTGTTTGACAACAGTGTAGACGAGTTGCTCTGTGCCTGCAAAATGGTGGAAAACACTTTCAACACATACTGTAAAATCAAAAGGTTATGTAATAAAATCACTAAATCATGGTTGAATAAAAACATTGTAGTTTTTCAATTTCCTATGCATTTAACATACCACTGCGGAGAGACTTTTCGAACGCACTGGAAAATTGTGCTTTGGTGCTAAACGGTTAATGCATTATTTTCTCTCATTTTTCAGGATATGGCTAGAAGTACTCGCTCATCTGCAGAAACGTGGGTTCTAGGAAAGCCCAGCAACGAGTTATCAACTGCAAGGCTGCGATGATGTGCTTCGTTTGGTTCAGTTTCACCACCATGAACAGTCCAAGACGTTGAAAGAGAGCTACAACTTGTCCTGCAAAGAGGCCCTGCAAGTATGGCAGAGAGCAAGGATTCTTACACAGCGAGTCGATTCCTGCGTTAGGAAGCTGTCAACGTTGTACGAAGAGTTCCTTGCTTTGAAGAAAAACCGCAAGACGCAGCTACAAAGCTGCAAAGTGAAAGAGAGCATGTTCCAAGAGACTCTCTCAGAGCTTTTCGACTTTGCCTCGAAGGACGCCT